>JAKWBJ010000523.1:1542500-1962091 GCA_023159175.1 Wohlfahrtia magnifica
GGACATCTCAATGAATTCTCATAGTTAGATCACAGGCATACAACACAAACGACCAAGGTTCTAGTCCCAGCAGACGACATGACGAAAAAAAAGAAAAAATAATAATTGCGATTTCGAGTGTTTAATAAAGAAAATTCAACCTTCCTCCAGGCAAGTCTATCTAATGAAGCCCTCTTAATCCTCCAGCTTATCTCTGGCAATGATGACAAACATAAGCGAAATAATCAGGAGAAAACGCCACCAACTAGGGAATATTACAATGCCAAGTAGGGATTACTACACCCACCACTTCTTCACCACTACACACAATCACGTGGAGGCGAGCATCAGTATATCAATTATCTAATTAGCTTGATTACTGAAACTGAAACAAAGTAATGGATGCCTTGTGGAAAGCCAATATGCTCCCTAGAGGAGTGACGAAAATGAATGACGAAAAAGTGATGACACTTTCTTTCCATTGTTGTGGAACTGTATGCGTGGGAGAATCTATAATCCTATAATCTGATTTTCAATCGAAATTTAAACGAAAACAATTAAAAAAATATATTTAAACTGTTATACCGAGTTATTCCAAAATTGATGGCTGCATCGCTGCAGACGTTAATGGACACAACTGAAACTAGTAGATCACTAAAGATAAAGAACAAACATTGGAGAGTGTTGAACAACCCAGTGGCGAACATTATAATAATGAATCGTAGCAAACGCGGACAATGGTAAATCATTGACGGCTGATAATAAATTTACTATGGTTTTATACATGAATGTTGAAAGTAATTGTTCAAGTTTTCATAGATGACAGAAGTTGATTTTGTCTTGCAGGCGTCCGTTTATTAGTGAGCCCTAACAGACAATATCATTAGGAGTCATTAGTGCATAATTCATTAACGGAGAGGTGTAGCAGAAATAAATCCTTCATCGTTCAGCATGTAGTCGACTCATAACAGACAACGTCGCTAAATTTCAGCATGTAGTCGACTCATAGCCTTTTCAGCCTTTTTTAAAATGGTGACATCATACATAACTCCCTTTATGTGTGTCATTGTATGTATCCATGTAATTTGGGATTTACGATAATTTCATAAAAATTTCGACGTGGTACTGATATTGTGCCGATAATTCAACGAAGAAAATATCGTAGTGACAAATACACCACTTGAAAACTGCTATTAGGCAGCAGTTATCCGGCTTATAAGACTTACCATTTTTAGGGACTGGTGTTACATTGCCAACCTTAGAGCAAAATGAAAAAATACTTATTCCAGACCTATTTGATAGGGTTGTGAGTTGTACGGCAAAATTAGAGTAAGATTATTAATATTTAAAACTAAACACAAAACTAATATACCCTTACTGTTTACGTTAGTGTATGTTTAAAGCAGTACATGAAGCGTATGGTAATATTTAATTTTCATTTAACATTACTTATACGTTGCGTAGTATTTATAATTCAGTTGTTTTTTTTGTGGTTGGCTTTCGTTTAAGGCAAGTAAAACATTTCCACGAAAAAGATAACAAATTTTATAACAGGAATTTTAATTTAAATATCAATTAAATTTTCTCTTAACAAATAAATTATAAACTAATTCTGTTGTATTAAGGAAGTATTAAAAACAAGCCAATTATTTGTCTTATTTTTGTTTTTGTTTTAAGAAAATGAAAGAAAAATAATGATTGCTTCTAAGACAGACATTTAGCAATACAATTTAATCAAAAGAATATTATTTAAGTAAAAACATGATATACACCCAAATGAATCTTAGAAAACGTCAATAGCACACTTTAAATTTAAATATATGTATGTCTTCATAAAATTAAAAGATCTTAGGTTTCTAAAATGAAAACTTTTAGATTTTTACTGACACCATGGAATAGGCCATAAGCTTATATCAAAGTAAGTTTAAAAGTAAATTTTTTTAAGTGCTGACTGTTGTTCAATTAACGCTTGTCAAAAGTGATTTAGAAGTAAAATCAAGCCAACAACAGCTGCTTAAAAGCAATATAATAATATATTATATTAAAACATGTACAACTTTTATGTATCGTTTGTGGTGTTATTTTATTCATTATATAAAGAGTTCAGTCAGTTAAACAGTCACTTATCGTTGTTGTTGTTGTTGGCTGTGTAAATAACTAAATGATAATTTTATTTATATTGACACACAAGCAAATATGAAACATTCATTTATATGGTGACAAAGAAAGATACTTTGATGAACCACTTACAGAGATGACAGTATGTTTGCATTAATGAAATAAGTACAAATGAATATAATGTATATTTGTATCTGTAATATATCAACGTTACATTATATGTTTCCTTTCAAAACGTTTATATTAAGTTGTTAAATGACAACTTATCGCTAAAAATAATTAACAATATCTACATATACACTTTTATATCTATATTGTATATAGAGAAATACCCACGCATATATTATGTACAAACAATTAAAATAATATACTTTATTATGTATCAAATTACGTATATACTAATAATTAAGAATAAGGAAACAAATAAAAATTTGCCTTATTTAAATAGACACATAATATCAGCATTCTTTCACAGTGGTCAAACTTTTATTAAGTCGATTGTCAAAAATGGGTATCGGGTGGTTTTTTAGCAACTTTATTTTTGACAACACTGTGTTTGGCCGCTCAGCTGTTTTCGTGTACCATGTTACTATAAAATATGTTCAGTTTGGTTTATAACACAAACACAAACAAACAACGCTTGCAGGGAATTGAATTTTAGTATCGAATTTCATGCTAGGTTAAGTAAGAGCATCACGTACTTCTTCCGTTTAATGGTCTGCTAATTTCTGATTAAATGGATACGTGAATAAGCAAAATTACCGTATTTAGTATGAAGAGCAACTAGAAGCATTGCGGTAATGCGCTATCGCTCTTCCAAGTGGAAGAACTGGACTTGCTGACATGTGGTTTAAATAAAACGGTACCACATGCCATATAGCACAATGGCCCAATAGGGAGGTGAGTTCGGTAAACAGCTTATTTCAGGCTTAGGGCTGGTCAATTGTCCGTACAGATCATGCGATTAAATGCCTTTAGACAATATTTTGTGAGACTATGTTAACACTCATGTCTTTAGGGACAAACCCGCAACGGTTGACGAACTGGAAGCCAGTATTGAAGAATTTGTTCATGAGATACCAGCCGATATGTTGGAGAGAGTAAGCCAAAATTGAACCCTGCGTATGAACCATTTGAAGCGTAGCCGCGGTCAACATATATATTAAATTATCTTCAAACATTAAAATTTATATCGGGTCCATTTATCGTTTTAAATTTTAACAAGTGGAAATTCTGAATTTGGCAACACTTATGTCATTCTATTCTATCACAAAATTCGGTATATTATCTCCACTAAACGAAATGAATCGTTGGGACATATTGGAAATTTATTTCCAAAACACAGACAATTAGTTAAAAATTGCACGAAAATGTTGTACAAATTTTGGTCGGAGGAAAGGGCCAACAGTGCCCGGTATACGCAAGTATATTGCTAAAGTTCGTGAAACTGGTTTCGGTGTTGATGTGCCAAGACGTAAGCGTACTCGTACAGTGCGTACATCGGAAATTATCGAAGATGTGGCTCATAGTAAGCGTGAGAATCCATCAATATCAACTCGTCATTGTTGAGCACATCACGCGCCAATTTAAGTCGAATTTTGCGAAAAGATTTCGGTATGATACCTTACAAAGTTCAAGAGTTGAAGCCGCATGACCATCCGTTTCGATTTTGCTTCGCTATATGGGCCAACAAGAAACTGAACGTTGATAGCCATTGCACCAAAAAAAAAAAATCATCTTTTCAGATGAAGCTCATTTTCATCTTGGTGGGTACGTGAATAAGCAAAATTGCCGTATTTAGGGCTCAGAAAACTCAAACGTGGTCTTATAGAAGCCAATGTACCCATTACGAGTGCCTGTTTAGCGCGGCTTTCACAGCGGAGGCATCGTTGGTCCACATATCTTTGAAAAAGATTTGTTGCAACTTGCCACATATCTCATGCCACAATCGATTTATTGCGTCGAACGTTTGATGGCCGTTTAATTAGCCAAAATGGTGATGTCATACATTAAAAAAGTTCTCGAAAATTGGTCCGATCGAATGGGGTACTGTGAGGCCAGCTGCGGCAGCCATATGAATGAAATAATATTTCATTTCTAACAAAACTTCTAGCAAAACTTCAAGACGATTTTGTTTTATTGTATTTTTCAATTTAAACTTTTAAATGACACACCCGATATCGAAATTTTATGTGTTTTTTTTTTTTCAAATAAAATTCGAAAGCTCTTAAAAAATCACTCGATACATCCAGCCGAGATATTAATTTGAAACTTTGACCACAGCTTTATAAAATTTTCGAGAAGTAGATAAGACCCACCCTATATGAGAAAAATACTTTTATAAAAATGTATTTAATTGTTCATACCTTAATGCGATAGCTCACTTCACGATCGATCATGTCTGTAAGGTCCTGCATCGTAGCTTTTGTAAATTGCTGTAGTATACTTTTATTATTTAATGGAGCGGTGGCTGGAGGTATAGTATGTTTTCGGAGTCGGCAGGTAGAGCTCATTCTATAAGGTTACCGGACTATTGTAGCGTTTTTCAGGCGAAGGTATCGGCAATACGAGCTGATTTGATGATCACTAGCAATATCAGCTTCTTTAGGAGAGATATTAGCATACCTTCCCATAGCCAGGCGGTTTTGAAAGCTCTGGGATCTCGCTTGTTGACCTCACGAAAAGTTGTAGATTGTCTTAGATCTCTCAACAAGATGGCTGAGCGGTATGATATTCATAATATATGGTTACCAGGGCTGATTAACTGGCCAGGAATAGCACCACTATCGAACACACGAGCGAATTTTCTACATTTGACATCTTATTAGGAACTTGCTAGCTTATAATTCACAATAAGGTAATAGGAGCCATCAACAACACATGACAGCTTCTGAGAAGGGCAAGATAGCACAGCAAATCTGACCAAAGCTAGATCGCAAGCGCATAAAAGATCTGATCAATCTCCAAAAAGGCACACTCAGCGTAGTTGTCGGTTCCATTACTGTGCATTACAGTTTTCTCGCCTCTGCTGTGTAACAGAGTTGTAGAGGGATTGTTGATGAAGTTTCGGACGATCTAGCCATTTTAGTGCCGGGTATTTATCCGCACTCCTTTTTATTAGGGTTAAATCAGGCCTTTAAACTTGTAAATTGTGTTTGTCGTGTGGTCTTGGTATCAATCGTTACAACACAAAAGAGTGTTTGTCGGCATTCAACTTTCCCTTTCCACGAAGGTGAGGTATTTAAAGTTTTATATTTTAGGTAAATTATCCCTCATTATTTTTTCGATAGGAAGTTTGACTTTGAGATCACATCTAAAGTCATCTGATCTAACAGAATAAAGGATTTTAGCGGAGGTTTCTCACGTAAATTTGGGATCATTCGAAAGTAAATTGAATCTTTGTTTAAACCGAATAACCTGCGATCGATGTATAGAGAGGCTTAATCTCGTTGTTAGTGTACGTGCAGTATTTCTAGACTCTGCTGGTTCTACACTGATAAAAATAGAACTTCAAGGAGGGTTTGTCACCTAATCTAACCTAAAATATTCAAAAATGTAACAAATGATAAACCGAAATTAGAGCTTTGAGCGTTGTGTTCACATCTGTCTAGCGTTTCATTCTTTTTATTTTTTTTATTTTTTTTATTTCTTTTTCTTTTCATTTAATTTCTTTTTTCATTTCATTCATTTCTCTTCTTTTCTTTTCTTTTCTTTTCTTTTCTTTTCTTTTCTTTTCTTTTCTTTTCTTTTCTTTTCTTTTCTTTTCTTTTCTTTTTTTCTTTTCTTTTTCTTTTCTTTTCTTTTCTTTTCTTTTCTTTTCTTTTCTTTTCTTTTCTTTTCTTTTCTTTTCTTTTCTTTTCTTTTCTTTTCTTTTCTTTTCTTTTCTTTTTTTTTTTTCTTTTCTTTTCTTTTCTTTTCTTTTCTTTTCTTTTAATTTGTTTATTTTTTCCTTCGCAGCCAACTTCACTTTTTAACATTTGCTTCATACAATTTGTATGCGCATGAGAAGTTTTGACAACTAGACAACGCTTAGCGCTCTGAATTAGGTTTGGCTGTATGTAAAAAAATAATTTTTATTTTTACAATCAATATTCATTTTTATATTGCAAACTAATCGATAATTGATGGGAAATTATAAAAGTTTAATAAGTTTACAATCTCAACTACTCATAATTGCGAATTGGCTGATATAAAAAATATTTGTTTCCTTAAGCCAATAAACGACAGTGTCTTTTGAATCAATGCTATTTATCTGACTGCCTGTTTGTCTGCTTGCCTTTTGTATCAGATGTCCTACCCATACAACATCAGTTACTACTTTGTCAAAATCATTTCATGCATATTGCGTGTATATTTTTGTGCCGTGATATCTTGTCAGACAGTAGCAAAGTGTGTGGTTTATGTTTATTTCCTTGTGTTAAATTCAAACCACAATTGTTTGTTTCATATTTCTTTTCTTTCTCTCTCTTTCTCGCTGTTATTATTTTTTATGTTGTTGTTGTTAAACTACTATTAAATAATGGAAAAGATGGATATTAATTTAATAATTATAATATATTATATTCATATATGTACATTAATTATTTATGAGTTTTATACAAATCTATGTAAATAATTATTAAAAAAAGAAAGTATTATTGCTGTTAAATAAACAATTAAAAAAGTATAAATTTATGACATATTAATTACAGCCACAGTGACTCATTTAATTGGATGCTTTTTATTAAAATTCATTTTCAGCATACAGGGTACGGTACGTAGTAATGCGAACACAATTAAAATAAAATAGAAAAAAAAAAACAGAAACAGTTAGTGGTAAAAGTGAAGGGTTGTACAATTAATTTACAAATGTTAAGTGGGTGTTCATTAAAATTTTAATAGTTTGAAATATTTTTTAAAAATTTTAAGATATTTAAGAAATAAAAATGCTTAAGTATATACAGAATATTTGATGTTTAATGTAATGGTTTATCCTTGAATAGTAATTAAAATTTTAAAAATTTTTGTAGGACAGTTTTGTTTTACATTTCAATCTTAGATCATGTTAATTTAAAGAAATATTAACAAGTAAATATATATGTGCCGCTGTGGTATGATAGGTAAGACACTAGCCTACTAACCAAGGGGTTTCGGTTTGATTCTCGGTCAAATTATCTGTCAGTTTCAATAGCGGTTTCAGTGATATAAAAAACTCCTCTAACTAATGCATCTGCCCTTCGGAACCGGCGTCAATCTATAGATACCCTTCAGTGAGTCATAAAATAGAATATGTAGAGCTAATTGACTTAGAGAAGTCCCCATGGTACCGCTTGTGATGTCTTGAGATTATGTACGTATGTGTACATATGTACATGTATAAAAGTAATATAAAACAATGTCGATAACGAATGTCGATTAAGATCACAGCGAAAAGGAAACATAAAGGCCGTTAAGATAATAACTCCACATCTGATGATTGGTGTGGCCTTTTGCCAAAAACAAGTTCGACTCTACTTGACTGTTTGCGAGCAGCAAGCTACACCAACCAACCAACAGTAAAGACAGGGTTTATAATATTAAAAACAACAATATCGTTTTTTAACGATTCGTTGTGAGTGTGTCAACCAAGAAATGTTTATATCGATTATATTATCCAAGAGGTTAAACACATAGTATTACTAATTAAAGTTGCTTATTAAAATTTTATTCACTTTTTTAGGTGCTCCAATAAGATGGTACCTAGTGTGCTGTCAGACCGCGGGTCGTGGGTTCGATTCGCTTCGAAGACTCTGGTCACTACGACGGTCATAGCGTTTTTGTTACCCTATTTGTAATTTAAATAAATACATACATATTTGTTTTTTTGCAGTTTTTTATTTTTAAATTTAATTGTGGGCGAATTACGAAGATCTTCGCATTGCACGTTGGGGGCATTTTTATAAAATGAGAAATGAGTATAAATTGTTATGGGGTTTTTATTAGCTTACACTTAGTTGAAATGCGTTTAAATGTTTTTAAATTATTTCGCGTTTGACGAAGGGCGGGCATACACACTTTAAACTACAAAAAAATATTTATAAAATTATGCTTTTATTCCACCAAATTTGAACGGTTATAATATATGAATGCTATCAATTTTATTAATATTTTTTACATTTGGACACATATATACACGTACCGTTATGCTAACTCTAATTTAAACCACATGAATTCAAATAATACGACTATTTTCAAGTCAAGTATTATGCCGACAAACCAGAGACAATTGAGCATTTGAAGGCCAATATTTGTGATGCCATTGCCGACATACGAGCCCATACACTCGAATAAATTCTTGAAAATTGGTCCAATTAAATGTGGTTCTGTGAGTCCAGCTGAGGCAGCCAGCATGAAATACAAGCAACTGCTGCCAGATTAAGTAATTTTCCCAATGGTAATCTGAACTTTGATTTCACAATTCAAAGTAAAAATATACCGACGGTAAATAAACGTACTGACTTCAGCACATCTCAAATATGTTCACCCCAACAATGGTGGCGAATAAATAAATAAAACTAAAAACAAAATCTCTTAACTCGATATCTATTTATTTTTAAACATTTAATTTATTTATTCAAATAAAACAATAATTCAAACAGATGTTGAAGCAAATGAAAATGTTCAGCAAGAAAAAATGCTATTTTTATTAAACTGAAACAGTTCCTATAATTTGTAAACTTGCATTGAAAAATAAAAAAAAAAAAAACGGAAATAAATGAAAATATTTCGTAAAACTAACTGAAAATTACTTGAGTGACAGCCACAACTTCTTAGAAATAATAGCAGCTGCATCATGACACATACATATGTACATATACAGGCAGGCAAATAGACTTATGCACAAAGTGTGCTTGAAAAGAAAAAAATTTAATTTAAAAAATTTTCCGAAGAAGAAAAAAGAAACGATGACACGAGGGAGAAATTTCAATTGATAATGTAGCAGATAACGCCATAACGATGAAATAAAATGTTTCATGAATTATGGTGTTATATTAAAATGTTCTCTTTCTCTTTATTTGTGGACTTTTTCATATGTTCAATGGCAAATATTTTAGCAGACAAACAGAGATACATACATATGCACACATAGTTCATTTATATGTATTTAAAGAGATATGTTTATATACGCAAAATGATACAGTGGACTGAAAGTGGTAAAATAATAAATTCCAAGACCGTGTAATGTTAAATCGTGGATTAAAAAAAATGGAGAGCATTTTTTGAGTTTTTAAATAATTTGGTATTTGAAAAAGTACCTGAAAAATTACTGTTATTTTGCAATAATAATGAAGTTTTTGGTGTAATATAACTAAAATAAACAAGATGTAGTGTCAGTGTTACGATAATTTTGTAGAATATGTTTGTAAAATATGTTTGTATTTGTAGATGATTTTTTCATTAGTTATTGGAAAAAAAAATTTTGAAATACACTGTGGGAATCACAATATAGTGTACAATCTTATTTTCTAGAATTTAGTCTTTATTTTAGTCTTTTAAAACACGATAAAAGCTTTACAAATTTCTTACATTAAATAAAGTTATAAATAAAAACGTAAGGTACTCTATTTCGTACGCGCCAAAAAATGTGTTCAAAAAATAAACTATGCCATAGAAAAATATGACATAGAAATACCTAGGAAAATGATATCCATTTTAGGAAATGATATTAGGTGCTATTGAGTACAACAGGAATCTGATTTTGAAATTTTCAAAACATCGGGTAAAAAACCGGTTTTTCATACCTTAATGCAATCATAAACTTATAAACAGTGATACCAGAAATATGCAATTATATGTTTTCTCTCATGCGACCAATCAGGTCGGATGAATTTTTATAACTTTTGGCATCGATTTGTTAGTGGATATTTTGCTTATAACAGTATTTTATTGCATATTTAATTTTTTAAGAGCATGTTTCCGAAATTTTTTCGTATTCAAAAAGCATTTTAAGCCTTCTTAGAGCATATTTGTATGTTTTTTTGCTTTAAAATATTTTTAGAGCGGAAACAAAATTTTCATTTTAAATTTCTGACTAAAGAGTGCAATTAGAAAACTTTTAGTGTTCAAAATATGTTTATCTGTCAGAAATATGTGCCAAAAATGCTTAGATAACATACGCACATGCAAATGTCCTACACTAAACTAACATATGTTACTTGTACTGTTCATGGAGAGCATCGCTTATGTGAACGTATAAAAGATCAATACGAAAATGTAAACAAAGTTAATTCAAATGTAATCAAAATATCCTTAGAAGCTCAGAATAGAGTGTAAATTTAAAAAAAAAAATGTAATCTAGACCTTCCATTGCCTTCTGATCCAGTAATAGCCTTGTTTTGAAACTTGGCTTGCGGCCATCAATTGCTAAGTTTATAATTATAAAAATATGCTATAAAGATGTCAGTAGATTAATATGACAAAAGATGAACTAAAATATGTAAATACAGAAAGTGAATTGACTTTTATTGCTGCAAATTTCGGTTACATTGAAAAGTTACTTAAAAAACTACGAATATTGCAGCATTATGCTATATTAGATGAGAAACTTCAGAATTTTGACAGGATGAATGATTGTAATAAAAAATTTAAAAAATTTAAAATTTAAATTAAGATAGATTATAACAAAAACGAAGGGCTTCATCAATAAAGTTTTAAGATATAGCCTTATGGATATGTTATACTTTAAATAAGCCCCCATTACATCAGTAGACATTGACAGTTTCAATGTATAAAAGTTTGCCTAGATGAAAAAGCTGACGCTTTACATCTGAAAACTTAAGTCTATATAAAAATTTTGTAAAAAAAACCGCTTTATTTTACCAAAAATTTGAAGCCTTGCATTCTGATATCATTTTTCAGTTTTTATTTTTTATTCTGCTCTATATCTTACTTTAAATACATGCAAAAGATATTGATTGAGTTGTGGAATAAAATTTTTTCTTTTACAAAGAAGAAATTTTTTTATAGCACATTTTCAAATTTTAGATAATATTTTCGGATTCTTACTGCATATTTTAGGCGCACAAACACTTTTTTCTGGTTTGCCTGGTAATAACTAATATTTAATAATAACTATTGTTTAAAAGCCTTTCTGGGGTTGGCGTGGTGTAGTGGTTAGAGCGCAAGCATAACAACACAGACGAGCCAAGTTCGAGACCAAGCAGAGGACATGACGAAGAAAAATGTAATTGTGATTTCGATATTTTTATTGACTGCAAAGTTATTTAAACTAAATTTAAAAAGTACAACTCTAACCATTTTTAAGATATACAAAAATCATTATTTAATTTGTGTGGATGTACCATGCCCACTTGTCCGATTACGCCCACTTTTTAAATGATGGTTTTTACTATCTTAGACTAAATTCAGAACCGCTCGTTCTAATCGTTCTCTAAAAATACAATAATCAATATATAATTTGCATGGGACTGCTAGTCCCACTTATCAAACTCGACCAAATTGACTGATGATTTGTATTGACCACAAAGCTATTTAGGCCAAATTGAGACACTTTTACTATTACCATTTTAAAGATATAGATATATAAGTACAAATTTTATATGGGCGTGGAACCGCCTAGTTGAACAATAGCGAAGCCACACACCAAGTAAAGGCTTTGTATATATGATTTGTATATACACAGTTTTGAAAATATTTTCTAACTCACACAAAGTTTAAATGCTGTAACAAATTTCGTTTTTAAGTAAAGCTAATGTAATGCAAAGGGTTTCACTCTAAAGTCATTAACTCGCGAACCAATGGACATATACATAAAAACATTGCTATTGACTCCACCTTTCGTTTAAGGGCTTACAAAATAAAAATGAGGTTGCCGCATTTCTGAGAACATCAATTACATTGCATATTATAGTCCTCTTTTATATATATATATATATATATATACTATATATATATATATATATATATATATATATATATATATATATATATATAAATTAATAAAGTCGCTAATGTATACGAATTGTGTTTTTCTTATTTTTTTTTAACGGTTTTGTTAAAGTTTATTAATGATATTACTCATCGTTATTTAATTATTAAAAAGTTTTTAAATATTTTACAAGGGCGATCCAAAAATTAGCCTACGAAAAAACAAATTGAAGTTGAAAAAAATTTCTTTAATCTTCAACATAATTAGCTTAATTAAAAAATAATAACAGTCTTTCCAGCGATATTTAGTAGCTGCGATGCACTGTTCGGAGTAAGAACTGTCAACGTCCAAAAAATAGCCATCAATAGCAGACTCCAGGGCTTCATTATCATGAAATGTTTTATCACCGGGTAACTTTTTCAGGTTTAAAAATAATGGAGTTAATTCCAGCAAATAAGGTGCATGATGTAGAAATTCTAAATTTAATTGATAAGTTTCGGTGATCGCAATAGTGAACTGGTGAAATGTCTTTTTCAAACAGAAGAATTTATACTTAAAAATTTTTATTTTCTTTATTTCATCATCTAAACCTTACACTCATCCCTGACTCTATGATGAAACTGCGTGCAGTTGGAACTGTCTTCGCTTTATTTCGATCTACTACTTTGTTCTCATGTTCAAACCTTGTCTAGCCATGGTTATGAATCGAAACAAAAGCTTTGCTTTATTTCTTTGGTCAATATGCGACGTATAGCACTTTTTGGTATGTCTATCATTTGAACTAACTTACGCAACTTCATCCGACGATCATCCAATACGATTTTGTTGATTTTCTTAAGCGTTTTTGAAGTGGACACTCCATTCAGATAATTATTATGTTGTTTGTCTTGGCAACTCGTACCGTCTCGTTTAAGCTCTTCCATATAAAATTTTATAGTTGTTAATGAAGGAGCCGACTCTCTCGGAGTACAATGTAGCTCTGCTTTAATATTAATCAATTTTATCCATTTTTATAAATTTACTGGTATAATTCTAAAAATATACGAAATAAAGTGCCGCCTTAATAATTATTGCAGTGTTGACACGAGAAGGTTTTTTGCAATTCGCTCTTTTATTCATAATTAAACATCCAATTGTTATAACATATATCGCAAAACGAAATTTTAAATAATTCAGTTTCAATTATCCAGTTTCATTTTTTATCGATTGTTTATGCGCAGCCTTCGGACCAAACCATGTTGTAAAATTCATCAAGAGTGCTAAACCGTCAAGAGCACTTGACCCGGATGAAATATCCATGCTGATGATGAAGAATCTGGATATGTCTGGTTTAGAATACCTCACCATACTACTCAAATTATCACTGGACAAGCTGGTAATACCAGATATCTAGAAAATGGGGAGAATAGTTCCGGTGCTCAAAAAAGGAAAACGTGCAAGCTTGGGAAAATCGTATCGAACATCTTCTATTCCCTGTGGCTAAGGATCTAGAAGCATTACTTCTACAAGCCTGACTGACCATTTGGCAAATTGCATTGCATCAGCATGGATTTCCCTAGCAACATAGCACTACCACTGTGGCTACTGCCATAGACACGCCAATTTGTCAGGCCTTCTGAAACAGTAATGGTAGCCCTGGACCTTTCCATGCCTGTCGAAGCAGAATGTCACCAACCCGTAGAATAAAACTGGGGTTCCCGCAAGGAGGTGTACTATCCCCAATTCTGTTTAATTTTTACGTTTCGAAACTTCCGGTAACACTAGCGGGAATAGAAATAATATTGTTACGAAAATAAGTTTTGGAACAACTGACGTTTGTTACATCGCTAAAATAAGCAAAAGCAGCAAGAACAACTATACATGCGTGCTGTGTACAAATAACCAAATCGACAACAACAAACATTAGCAGAAATAAAGTAAATAAAAATAGAGCGGCAACAACAAAAATCGATAGCAAATAAATAAAAGTAACAGACAATAAACAAGGAACAATAAATACGAAGAGCTAAAAGAAGTAGATGGTTACATTCGTATGGCTACATAGGAACTAAAAAGAAAATAAAAAAAAAGAAATGGAATTTACCTGAAATATCTAGAGGTTCGAAAGCTTTCGATGTGTTGTTTACACAGCCATATAAAAAGCACATCGATGCGAACAACAGTCAGTTTATTTGGTGTATACTCAGCGAACGTGTTATTGGTTTGAAGAGAGTTTAGTGTGGTTAAACTCAGGTTGAAGAGGTGATCGAACCTAAGTTGTAACTACGATCGGGTTGAAAGATCTTTAGGTAGAAAGATCTGTCGAGTAATTGTTTTTGTTTATAAAGTTGTAAACAGAGCGAGAAACTAAGAATAGAAACTGTAATTGTTTTTAATAAGGTTAAAAACTCTGGAACACTAAACTTAGTTAATAAAGCATTTTAACTAAAAACTAAACACAAGATTTATTTTATTTTAACTACAATCTACAAACTCATAAATCAACGTTTTTAAAAATGTAAAAACGTAACAATATCATACGCAAACGGCTGGTACTGTCTTGATGACGGGGAAAAACACTGATGACACCTGCAGAAGCATACTCGAAAGAATTTGAGATTTCAACCGTTCAAATCTTCTGCCACCCTATTTATCACATGGACTAAGGAAGTAAGGCTGGACCTAAATATAATCATGAATGGAGTAATAATTCCAACTACTAACTAAAACTTTTGATAGCTTCTTCTGGTCCTGGGCGCATGTCACTGCAATTAGCAACAAGATGGAGTAGAAAAAAGGCCCTCAAGTCACTTGCCGGCAGTGACGGTTACGTATAAGGCAATTGGCCGGTCAGTGGTAAATTATGCCGTGCCAGCGTGGTCACCAGTAGTGAGCACAAAACAATGGGGAAATCTACAGAGATGTAAAATTGCAGCACTAAAGACCATCACTTGCTGCGTCCAAAACACAACACAGCAACACCTTCATGAGGAATCTAAGATCCTTACAGTCGATGAATACAACACCCTGTTCACGAAGCTCTAGCCTGCCATCGGAGGGAGCATCCGAATCATCAGATCACAAACATTAATGCTACTCCCACGAAGGTGGGGCAGGCAGATCTTCGCCATTATGAAGGTGAGACTAACGTTATTTCATGGATTCATTCGATCTGGACGCATATAAGACATCTCTGAAGGAAATTCATCGTGGTATGGTTGAAATGGGATGCCATTTGTTTGCATGTAGTGCAAACCCAAAAACACTGGTCCCCAGATAACTGTGGACAAATCCGAGGGAAGTAGCTCATCTCCTAGACTTTGGAATAGAAGAAGATGAAGAAGAAGATGAAGAATAGGGGGAAATGAATAAATAAATATTCTTGTATTTTCAGGTCAAGCTGCTACAACAACAATAATGATGTCTTCTGAACACGGTAATTCGTATAAGTAATTCCTAGAGTTAACTAAATAATTTGTGGTCTCTGTGCTTTTAAAACATAAGATTGCCAATTTTTACCAAAGTGTTTTTTTTCTACCCCCATCTCTTTGTTAAGTTCGCTTATTTTGTTGATAATATTGTTAATGAGCGCGTGTATACGGTATTGAATTTTAAATTCTTAAGAGCCTGTAAGTTTTTCTTGTATTTCGTTGAACACGTGGACTTTCTATTTTAATCGTTGTCTATAGTAGACTTTGTCCTTATTGTAGTAACCTATATTTATTAATAGTTTGGTTAAATAAAATAACTCAATTAGACCACTATAATGATCGCTTTCTCCACAGTGTCTATTATCCAACGACAAAAATGTTGTCATTCACTTGTGGGAAATGCATTTTTTCATTGTATTTTTACATTCATTCTGTACTTTTTCATTTTCCCCAATTTCTTTTCAGTTTTTTGAAAGGTCTTTTAGATGAAATGTCTTTCTCATGTACACTTTAATGTGGTTTCCACAAAAAAAAAAAGCCAAGCTAAAAACTAGAGCACCATAGGAACAAGAATACGAGTATAGTCTCAACACCACCATTGATGATGATTACTGAACATTTTCGTTTATTTTTGTTTTGTCTTTTCTGCTTTTCTTTTTTTTTTTCTTAAGTTTTTCTTCTTTTTTTCCATTTGGTAGTTCTAGTTGCAGTAATAGTCGTTTGAATGCATGTGTATGATATGTATGCCAGTTAGTGTATATGTCTGAGTACAGTTATTGGATGGCATTTAACCTCCGGGGCATGCTTAATGAAATTGTGCACTCAATCGAGTGTAACGATGAGAAAAAGTCGAATGAAATTGATGTTGCATCGATGATGTTCACAATGTGCATTGGCATTTCAACTTCAGAATTGGAATAGTAAGCCAGGCATCTTGTCACTTACTTACTCATTGACTAAGTCAGTCAAAGCAAATCAATTTCATATAAGTATTTAGCTCTGACTTTCAACTGTCCATTTGTTTCATATCCCTTCCATTCGTTTGGCTAACTGTCTGCCTGTCTGCCTGTCTTAATGCCGGTCTCCAGTTGTGTGCCGTCTGTTAAGCTTCAAGCCATTATTGTTTAAACTCTTGCATATTAAGTTTAACTTTTGTTTTAGTCTCAATCTCTCTCTCCCCCTCTCGTACAATAATTCCCAACCAAATATTCTATGAATGTGTCTGTATGGCAAGGATTTAATGTTGGTTTTCAGTTTTATTATCTATCTGGTTAAAAACTTTTTTTATTTTCTCTGCTATTTAAGTCAAGCCATGTGAAACCCAAAGTGTCTAATGATGTTGTCATTTTGATTTTATTCAATATTTTTCAACTGTCATTTAAAGTCGCGCTGTTATTTTCATATTTATCTCGCATTGGTGTTTTTATGGCGTTGGTTATTCTATTTATACGAGGGCGGATTGATATTGAAGCTACCTAAGTAGGAAAAAAACATTCATTTCTCAACATAGTCTCTTTTTAGCTCAATAGACTTAGTAAGACGATTTTCCAACTTTTTTATACCATCTGAATAATACGATTTTGGGAACTCCTCAAAATACGAATTAGTTTCGGTAATCACTTCTTCGTTTGAGATGAATCTTTTTCCTGCGAGCCATTTTTTCATGTTTGGAAACAGGAAAAGTCACTAGGGACTAAATCTGGACTATAAGGTGGATGTCTAACCAATTCGAAGTGGATTTCTCGTAGTTTTAGCATCGTATCTAATGCTGTGTAAACCGGTGCGTTGTCTTGAAGAAAGAGCACCTTTTCCTTGTTTAAATGTGGTCGTTTTTCTTTGATTTCATCAACCAATTGATCCAATAATGCACGATAATACTCTCCTGTGGTTGTGGATCCCTTTTCAATATAATCGATGAGCAATATTCCGTGTGCATCCAAAAATACAGTGGCCATAACCTTGCCAGCCGATTTCGCTATCTTCGCCTTCTTCGGAGCACTTCCACCAGCTTCCACCCATTGCTTCGATTGATTTTTGATTTCAGGTGTGTAGTGGTGGACCTATATCAGCAGGATTATGCTTTATCATGTCCAAACACCGCTGTGAAGTGATCTGTCGAACTCGTTTTTGTTCAACACTGAGTAAACGCCGCACCCATCTTGCCGATATCTTTTTCATATGCAAATGTTCATGCAAAATGTTGAACACACGTTCATATGATATGTTTACCATTTCAGCAATCTCACGTATTTTTACCGGCGATCATTCATAACGATATCTAGGATTTTCTTGATATTTTCTTCAGTAACCACTTCTTTTAGCCTTCCTGTTGATGGTATTGTTGCAGTGCTTGTTCGGCCCCGTTTAAATTCAACAGTCCCATATTTTACCATATAATCTGACGGAACAGATTCGCCGTAATGTTTATCAAGCTTTTTTTTGTCTCTTTCGCCGTTTTGCCTTTCAAATAATACTGTTTAATCACTACACGAAATTCGCTTTTTTCATTTTCCAAGAAACACAAAAGTTGCTTACTTCAAACGACTACAACAAATAAACTAATCGATGAATTTGTCTAAAATTTTAACAGCTTTCGTTTGACAGATCGTGATTTCTAAGAAAGGAAACGTTTTTGTGTTTGTGCTGCCATCTAGCGCTAGGTAGCTTCAATGTCAAACCGCCCTCGTATGTATCTGGATAAGCAATTTTTTTTTCTTCTTCATTTCAAAACCATTGCAAATGATGATGTTGTTGTTGGTGTTTTTATTGCTTGAATCTTATTCAGGTTGAAAAAAAAATTAATTGCTTTGATTTTTGCACTATGATTTGGCTTTAAGCTTTAGTTATCGCTCGTTTATTTTAACCAATATTCTACCATTTGTCTGATTGGTTTTGGATTTAAATTCATTTTAATAGCTTTTGCTGATATATATACATATCATATAACCAAAGCGTGTTTTTTTTAACTGAACCCTAGTTATAAATGTATTAAAATTATAATAGCACACTAAACGATAATTAATGAATTTATTTCGTTGGTCGTCCTAGTTGACATTATAAGTATACCATAAAAATGTCCATAATTATAACATTTTTTTTATTTTGCAAACGTTATTAAGGAAAATAAAATGCTATTATTCACTACTTCTTTTAAAAATAAGTGTTATTTTTCTGATGTCTTTTTTTCACTTTTAAATATCTACTATAATTTTTCCAATTGTAATTCATAGAGTATATATTATAATTCAGGTTAGTCAATTTTAGTTCAGAAAGCATGTATTATAGTTCAGAAGTATAAATTATAATTCAGAGAATTATTAATGTAAAAAACATTTCTGACCAAAAATCATAAACATACGTAGTAACCTGTGCATTATAGGTACATATAAACAATCAAAGTGAACTGTATCATGTAAAAGTTCAAGAGTTCAAAAGCACAATTTAAAATAACTGCATAAAAATTAAACTTAAGGAAAATTGCGCATTTTGCCAGAGTGTAATGACAAGGAATCCAGTGTTTGTCCTTTCTGCAGAACAATAATGACTGGAAATTAAGCAATTGAAAGAAACAAATATAAAATAAATTGTGCCAACAGAGGTGATGATTGGATAGCTTTGGCTTCATCGCTAGACATTAAATATAAGGCCGCATATCATTGGATCAAATCTGGGACTGAAAAAATGTTGTCTAAAGATGGTACAAAGCAAAAAGTTCTTTCTAATGATGAAATTCATTTGATGCATTTTGATTTGTACACTGTACCATAACATTAAAGCAAATAAAAGAGAATGCTATGCATAATTTTAACAAATCGTTGTCTTTAGATAATTGCTTGGAAGACAGACCGTTGACTACAAATCAAGTACACGTTGAAACTGTTGCAATGAATGCTGAGACAAACAAACAAAAATGAGCTGAATATGTACAGTCATTAAACTAGTTCATACAGCAGGAAAAACAAGTTGTATGGATAGAATTTTAATATGTTATGTCGTCGAAATAGAGGTAGTGCAAGAGTTGGAAATATAACAGTACCACACCTACCAGCATCAAGAGGTCCTAACATTCACTTAATTGGAGAAATTTAGCAACAGGAAATCATACTTATTCATGGAACGCAGAAGAGGTTCATTTAATGTCCAGTTAGCAAATGATTGGGTAACTCATTTAATGCTAAAGTGGTAATATATGCGAAATTAACTGGAAGATTTGATGATTGTTGCGGACCAACTACCTTGTTATTCAATGCTAGAAACAGTCATCAATGCTACGCCAGCCTTTCTTTTGTGGCTTGGACCCTATTCTCCGATGCTAAATCCCATTGGGGATATTTGGTCAAAGATTAAAACCTTTTTCAAAAGCAACATTCGTGTTCCAAATGTTTCAGGTCCTGACGTAATTGACCAAAGATTAATCTACTTATTTAGAGAATATTATTGACCAAGCAATGAACACCATAACTGGGAGTGCTTACGCTCGTTCTGTGCAGCATAAAAGACATGACAGTCGGCGAATAAATTACTTTAAAAATACTGTATATATGTATCTTAATTTCAATTTGTTTTGTAATACAATAAGATAAAAACAAATGGTTAAAAGACTTGTTTTCTTTCTTAATTACAATTAACTAATCTGAATTACAATTGACGCTTTCTGAATTACAAATGAAAAAGGTGTAGAAACGGACTTTTTACGTGTGTTGAGTAGAAGAATAAAAATGGAAACAAAAAAAAAACAAAACAAAATTGTATCTTATCACCCATTCTATTCATCACAATCCTGGGTACAATCCTGAAGAGCAAGGCAAAAACTAAGGTATGAAAGACTAATGTCTTTTCGCATAAAGATTCACAGAATCGTAAGAATCGTCTTAAAACTAATATTGCCAAAACTTAATATGTGTGAAATTGACAATTCAAGCTTTGTTGGTCATAATCCGCAGCCAAATAGATAATGCAAACCAGTTTTGCTGTTTTGAAAGCATAATTTCGAAAATCGATAAATCGTCTCAATATATCAATAACCATGTGCAAAAAGCACGTCAGACATATTCTTATTAAGACCTTTGTGGAACTCATCATCAATTTTGCTAAGCTTAACAACTTTAACTTAAATGTAAATGTAAATTCCATCCTATTCTATGGTAGTGAAACTTGGAACGCTGCCTCCTGAGGCATGCAGAAATTACTTTAGAATTTAAAAAAAAAAATGGCGTTAGATTGCGCATTATTCAGAAGACCACAAGTGGATATCGCCAGAAAGGCCATCGAATAAAGGTCGTTCGGAATATACTTCGAAAAGACAAAAGCGGAAATCAAAATAATTGGTACATACTGTGATCATGCTTACGCCTTTCTATAGGACCGATAGGTATAATATATATTTTCATGATAAATATTTAAATATGTAATGGACATGTCAACAATCTAATTTTTCTTTTGTTAAATTTTTAAAATGTCTTTTATATGTGTTAATCCATTTGTTTTAGTTTTGTTTGGTTTGATTGATGTGCTTTGCTAGAAAGTTTAAAATTTTATTTTAAAATAATTTTGATATTTGAAAAGTAACAGGTAGTTTACTTTAACGTATTTGACATAACTTTTGTCGAATTGAATGTCACTGAAATTGACAAAAAAGATAAAGGGGGAAAAAATAAGGCGATTTATCTGTTGGCTACTGTCAGATACGTGACATTTAATTTCGGAAAAATAAAGCGTGCTTTTCAAAAAAGCGAATTGCCCCAAAAAAGGGGAGTAATTGATCTTTCCGTTTTTGGCATCCAAGGCGGAGGTAGTTTGATGGAATAAACCTCGAACTTATCTATTCTGAAGTGCTGATTTCTACATTCGATTTTCTGCCTACAGAGTAATAATTTTTGGGTCAAAATCGAGAATAACAAAATTTTCTTTTCCCTCTTTGGCTGGTTGTCTTAACTAACGCTAATCCAATTTATTCCTATTGGGACTTTGACAACTTTGCTAAGAGAAGCTTTGGTGTATTCTGTGTTACATCCCTGAATAATTCATTACTACAGAGACGTTCGTATTTTAACAACAATTAATTGAACAGAGAAAATCAAAGTTGGAGTTTTCGGAGTATCATCGTTCACTTAAGTACACATAGAATATCAAAAATCTCTTAACTTAATTTTGGTATCACGCCGTTTATAAGAAAATTTGAAAGTGTTGGAGTACGAATGGTAATGAACATTGATCGTGGATTTTTTGGGAAAAATAATTTAAACTTTTCGGTCAATAGTTCTAGAAATATAAGAAAAATAAAAAAACAAGTTTTAAAATTTTAGCAGCTTTAAAAGTACACAAAATAGTGATTAGAAAATAAGAGATCTTAAAAAGGGTATATTTGGTATATATATAAATGAGATATCTTGTAAAAAAAGAGTAAAAGTAAAATATTCAAAAGAAAAAGCAGTAATTAAAGCAACAACAAAAAAGAAAAATTTAATATCCGAACATAAGTGCAAAAAAAAAAAAAAAATATATGCCAATATAAGTGATCCGTAATATTTCAGAATTAAGATAAATTATTTTATCTAACAAAGCGAAAAAAAAAATAATCGTCACAATTACACCTCGTATACACCCTCAACGTTGGAAGGCCGCAGTGTACACGTGAGTCTCCATATTTTTTGCAGCACAGTAGTTAAGGATGGAATAGTGTTATGTTAAAATTATTACCTCCACTAAAATATATTTATATTGTTCATTTATTGGTCTAGAATAAAAAAAGAAACTTTATTCAATCATTAATTCCTGTCATCATTACATTGAATTATATATACGTTATATACAGATTTTTTTTTTTGCATTTAATAAGAAAAAAAAACTAATTTTACTCTTTTTTCATTTACTAAAAGAATTTGAAATTTTTAAAAATAATTTCTAACGGTTTATATTCGGTAATTTTTTTTTCATCAACAACATAAAAAAAATATTAAGAATTACCTACATCGGTAAGCACTACTATTCGATTTTTTTTTTCAATGCAATTTAATAATGTAATTTTTCGAATTTTTATCGAATATTTTTATGTTAATTGTTTTCAATATTTAAATGAATATTTTTCCTTCTATCCAAATTATATTAATTTTTCTTAAAATTTTAAGAAGTTTTTATTATTGAAATTTGTCAATAAATGATTGAAATGAATTACATAGTTTGAAAATAAGAATTTGAATTTTAATATGAGAGCGTAAAAAATTTAAAGCTTCTCTAGGACAATGAAATGGTAAAGTCAAGTTTCGGTTGCGCAATATGAAGTGCCAATTGGAGCAAGAAAGGGCAGAATACTAGTTCTATGATATACTGCCGATTGATTTCTCATAATATATTCATTGTTATAACACCCAGATAGATAGAAATAGAAATTCCTCTTTCATACTTAAAATCGTGTTGAAATCTCTTAGGGACTCTATATAAAAATTACTGGTGAGGATCAAGAACCACGACAAGGACTTGGGCTAGAGTTACTAATGGGTCTTGTCGATCCAAACTATTTCGATTCAGCTGAATTACCAGCAGTCACGTTACGTTTGCAATACAAATAGAGAAAATACTACTATTTAAAAAAATCAGTTTGTAAATGTAATAATGAAAAGAGAAAATCACAAAATTTTCGAAAAAATTTTTTAATTCATTTACAAAACAAAGTAGATTTTGAATTGTTTACAGCACCAAGTGTTTTATTAATGTTTACAATTCTTAAAGTAACAGAAAATAATAAAAGTTTTAGTTAAGCCCGACTATATAAAACCATACACTACCATATACACTAGGCCGCATAAATATGCGTACATACTATTTAGCATACTTTCAGGACTGATTGTAGTACTAAGGAGTAACGGTATGTTTCTGAAATTGGTTTGCAATACCATTTTTTTAGGTTGAATATCATTGTCTAAAACATCATATTAAAGAAATATATTTGTAAGATAAAAACAGTTTTTGTTTTAAATTTGTACAATCTTTCTTCGTATGTCTGGGAGGTACTTTAAGTTATGATAAAAATTGCAATTGGGCAGGACCACGTCCATTCAAAGTATGTATTTCTTTGCCTATATCTTTAGAATGGTGACAGCAAAAGTCTCTTAATTTGGTCCAAATAGTGGGCATAATCGGATAGTAATGTTCTACAAAGTAAATATATATTTTTGTAAATGCTAAGATCAGTACAAATGGAAGTTTATGAACATGGTCTGAACGACTTCATCAAGACAAATCATCAGTCAAAATGTGGGCATGATACCTCACATTTTTTTTCGTCACTCTACTAGGGAGCATAAAGGGTCCGCCGAATAATTTTTTTTTTTTTTGAATATGCTATAAAAAAAACTACTGAATATTTTCTCAAATTTCTTTTTTAATTTGAAAGTACAATCCTTCCGGTTACTAATGGAAAATAATTTCATTCAAATGGTTGCCTCAGCTGGCCATGCAGTAGGCTACACGATCGGTCCAATTTTTAAGCACATTATCGATTGTGTGTAGCTGTATTTCAACAATAGCTTCACGAATATTGTTCTTTAAAGCGTCAATTGTCTCTCTCAAATAATAGTCCAACGGTGTCAAATCGCAGCTCCAAGGTGACCAAACGACATCAGCTCTGCTGCTGATACTGCGATCTTCAAAAACAGGTCGCAAAACATCGAGTGTAGCTTTGGCTGTGTGCACGTAATGCCGTCCTGTTGAAACCAAATGTAGTTAATATTCTCCTCTTCAATTTTTGTGAACAAAAATTCGTTCAACATGGCCCGATAACGATCGCTATTGACTGTAACGGCCACTCCTTGCTCATTTTCGAAGAAAAATGGCCAAATTATACCTCAGGGCCTAAATCCGCACCAAATAGTGACTCGTCTTGTGTGTATCGGTTTTTCAATGTATGCGTGCGGCTTTTCTGTGTCCAAAATGCGACAATTTTGCTTGTTTTCATACCCGCCAAGATCAAGATGAGCTTTATCTGAAAAGATGATTTTTTTTTGCAAAATTTTAAAAATAATGTCGCATTATTTCTCAGCGTTGTTCAAGCGTATAGACAACCATATTCGTTCAGCGGAAGGATAAAACTAATTATCTGTCAAATCAGACATGAGCTAAGTGTTACCATTCACGAAATAAGCACTAGTTGAAAAAAAAAACGTTAGATGGCGGACCCTTTATAATGCTCCGTTTCAGTTTCATTAATCATCTCCATATAATTGTGTAGTGGTAAATATCCTCACTAATTGGTGCTGTTCTTCACTTTAGCATTGTAATTTCTTTTTCCCAGTAGCTGTCGGTTTTCCTGATCCTTCATCTGATGTGTGTCATCATCGCCAGAAGTGAATGCTGAAAGCTAAGGGTGGCTTTTTCTTTATTTTAAGATGGAGTTGTCTGAAGGGAAGTTGAAGCTGCCTTTATCAAACACTTGAGCCCATAATTAAATTTTGTTCATCATGTCCTCTGCTAGGGCTCAAACTTGGATTGCGTGTAATATTAAGCGTGCGATCTAAATAATACACCATGACACCATATACAAACTAAATATTGATTTCTGAATATCTTAAGAACGGTAAAAAAAATTTGGCTTGAGTGGCTTCTAAATCAATACAAATCATCAAATGGGCGGAACTGGAGTGAAAAAATGGTCGTAGCATAAACATTAATTCTGTAATATCTTTAGAATATTCCAGAAATTTTTGCATTTGGTTCAAACAACTTCGTGGGCAAAATACATCATCAGTCAAAAAACGGGATACGTAGGCGTGACATCTGCCATTCATAATAAATATATACATTTGTTTATATGGAGAATGGCAGCAGTAAGAGCTTCGTTATCTTTTTACATCAACCAAAAAAAGAGACAGATTGGATAAGCAGGTATAAAAAATGCCTATAGGTAACAGCTACCTTATCTTGTACAAAAAAATATATGTTTTTTTTAAGTCTGTATATATCTAAAAGCAGCACCAACAATCTTGACTTGCTTACAGTGTCTTTCTGGTAAGAACTATATCTTTAATGTTTCGACTTGGACCGGAAAGGGATAAAAGCGCAAAAATGATAATTAAGATAACAGCTAAGATAGGGGCAGCAAAGCAAGCCAAGTTCTAGCAAGGTCGGTCGGTAGCTCCTACAGAGCCAGTTAAATAATCAAAAGCCAGCACAAACTCGAAGTCTTATACACTTGTTTAAAAACAAACGTAATTTACATCGTAAAAATAGTACAAAAACATTTTAAAATACTTTTCTTGGAAAAATTTCCAAATAATATGAATAAGTAAATAAAAGAAATGCTCAGAAAACTGGCGAATGAGAAAAAAAGGAAACTAATCCTGTTACACATAAATGCTTTTAAAATATTTTTTTTTGCTGCTACTTTTTCCACTTTTTTGTATATGTTGGTGTTAAAAATAATTTTTGTAATGCTTCAACACTTTTTAAAAAATTATGGCAGATAAACTTTTACAAATGTAAGAACATTTGGAACGTTTCAGTTTTTGTTAAACAATTTTTTTTTTTAAGTCGGGTAAAGCCAGCATTATAATAATATAGGCTTACAATCCAACTGTTTCTCTAAAATGGAACTTCAAAAAAGAGAAAAACAAGTGCACATTATAGTAAAATACTTTGAAACATAGTTTTTGCATGTCTATATATGTATGTACATACATGCATACATTTTTCCAATACAATTTGAATATTTGAAAACATTAGTAGTTTTCTTTTTTGTTTTTTGGCTGTTGCTTTTATTTTAATTTTTTTCCTCATTGTTTGTTGAAAATAATTCTCCTAAATATTATAGTGTATACATACTACACTTTGTTTAACATAAAAAAACAAATGATACAGGGCCTAACTAAACTAGTTTTAAAATAACACTGATTCCCATGAGATTTTTAAGGTGCTAATTAGAATATAATGTTTTTTTTTATAAGGCTCAGTGTGACTTATTTTCTCCTAAGCGTATATGAATAATATAGAGGAAACAGTCAACTTTGGATTAATTTGTCACTATTGTCAAAGCTGCGAAAATGAGAAGTTTCTGGAATAAAAATCTGTACTTCGGTAGCCAAGTATAAATTACGTGGGTGTATCTAAAATTAGCTAGTTTATTTGCAAGATAAATGACACTTTGTGATACCTCTGAAATGATTCTCATGCTAATTGTAAGTTTTACATGAAAAAGACCAAACTAATCACAGTTATTTATTCGGATGGGTATGAAATTTTTGTGTACCAGACTTATCTCCAAAAAGTCTAAATCATTGAAAAATCTTGTACCAAGTTGGCTTAGCTATTGTAAACGTATGCAGTCGCTTACAAGATGTTGTACCGATTCTTCCTCTTCCATATCTGAACAATTACTTTAATAGGTTCTATCAGGCAGTGACTAGTAATTATACTTAAAAATTTCATCGAATTCCCACCATGGGCTTAGAAAACATCCTCTTTCCTGCAAGAGCAGACTATTTAAGGTTCGTTTCCTCTAATGCCAACAAATCCCTCTAGATTAAGGTCAAATCCTAAAACGATTTATAAGTCGCTCATTCATCAGCAATTTCATTACATCGGATGCAGGTTGGTGTAGTGCAAGTTAGTTATATTATTAATCTACGTTTCAGATGATCAAGTCCAAACGAACAGTGATCCGAAAAATCTCTGGTGCACCATATATAGTATGTTCACCACATCGAGTTAAAGCTACAAATAATTCCATTTATTCTATTTATAGAGGGAATAAATGCCCTTACCATACCCCACCAAGCGTCTCCTTTGCCGAATAGCATCGCATTTACAAACTACACAGTCAGATGTCTCAACATATATATATCGTGCATCGATCATTCCCATGATTTTTGAATATATGCCGAATGTACCTAAGACGACAATGCCTGGTAAATACCACCTTGATCAAATATATATATATGTTAGTTCCCATAACAATCCATGAAGCAACATGAGGATTTCTCTCAGTTAATGAGCTGCACCCGATTCTATTTTTGAACTCATTGAAAGGGACCTACAGCTTAACGCCGGCTCCGAATGGCAAATGCATTTAGAGAAGTTGCCAATAGTAGTGATACTCATAACCAGTTACTAGCTAATATTAAGAAGTGACACCGGGGCTGGTATTGAACCTTCTGGTTGGTAGGCGGGTGTCTTACCTACCATACCAAAGCGGCATACACCTTGATCAAAATGTTCCCCGAATTTATTCAGCAAATTAAAAATACAAGTTTATTCATATAAATCTATATTGTCACCTTCAATGTAATAAACATCGACTGCAATACACTTATGTCAGCGCTTGATCCAATCCTCGAAGCATTTGTAATATTCGGTTTTCATCATGTCCATCAGTGCTTCCTGCGGTTTTTCCATTATTTAATAGCGGCTGCTGAAACGCATTTCCCGTAATGTTTTTTTAAATCGATTGAACAGAAAGAAGTCACAGGAAGCCAAATAAGGTGAATTCGGTGGCTGTTGGATGGTATTTGTTGCATTTTTCTTCAAAAATTTCGAATAATTACGCAAAAATCACGAGTTTTCTGCCAACAATTCAGGTTTGTTCTGGCGAATTTCTTCACGCAAGCGTCTCATAACGCCCAAACAAGACACCATTGTAATCCATGAAAACTGTGAGCATTGTCTTCTTTTTTGAGAAAAAACGATATGTTTTCTTTGGTTTCGACTTATTTGGTAAACGCCATTCACTTGCCTGACCCACATCTTGTCTCCATCAATGATCTTTTTAATGAATGTGGAATCCGTTTAATAAAAGGAGCAACTGTCCTCATAAGATTTTTGAATCCAAGTCAAAATCGGATTCAAAATTACAATTAAATCGAGAACTACTTGCAGCCGGTAGATATGTTAAAGATTAAGGTTCAAGCTTATTAACAGTACCAGTTCAGTCTGGAAACGCACTAGTGATTTTTTCAGCTTCCGGTGTATTACTTTGAACAAATTTGTTCCTGAATAAGCTAGCTTATGAATATTATGAATATACCCCATCAAAATTGTCGTATTTCCATTAGACTTAATTTTATTCATTTTTTTTTGACACAACTTACATTTAAATTTTTGCTCATCAGCTTGTTCGAAGAACTTCCATCCTTAGACGCCATGCTTCTTTTAAATATAAAATGTTTTTTCACCTATTTATGTATGAATTGTCCACTATAATTTTTTCTTCGTTTGCATTTTTAATAGAATATTGTAATTCTTCTTTCTTCTTTCTTTGAATGTAAAATATTTAAATGGAAGGTTATGTTTAAGTAGATTTAAAATTTTAAAAATGGAGCATAATCGGCCAAACATGTAGAAAAACACATAAATGAAAATAATTATTGGAAAAACCCACAAAAAATATTAAAGCCATACCTTTGAAAAAACTGATTTTCGGTTAGTTCTTCAGCATATGAAATTATGAAACTTGCGATTTTAAATTCAATAACAGCACTGCAACTCAGAATTCCTACTAATATTTTTTAATCTACCAAAACCGTTCGCAGGCTACCAAAATAAAAAATATGTTTTTTAATAAAATGTATTCGGTTATGTCTACTAATAAAAGGTTTATATGTACATATATGTAGACAGATACATATATATTGTTTTAAATGAGATTTTTTTAATAGCAAAAATATGAATAAAATATAATAAACGAAATACATACATGTATAAAATTTTTCTTCTGAAAAAAAAAATTGGAGTTATAACTTTTAAATCTCCTTTATTAAAATAAATACATATATGCGGTGTTAAGAGGAAAAATCTACCAAAAAAGTACCAAATTCCAACAAGAGGGAATTTGACCAAAAATGTAGGAAAACTGCAACAAACCAACCAAATTACCAAACTGTTCTAAAACAAAGAAAAACCACAAATTTAGGTGAAATCGGACCAAAACGGCAACACTGTTTGTTCACAAGTAGTTTACAAGTTTTGCGTTTTTCAGCACTTTGGCGTTAGGCCATAAACTATTTTTATTATGCCTTTACCTTTGATGCAACGAATAAAAAGCATCGATATTATATCGATACTGATAAATAAAATAAACATCGAATTGCTTACAGTTAAAAATTCCCTTCCAGTCCCACCAGATACACATCAGTAATTTTCTTAGTGTCAATCATGGCTTATACGCCGTCCGCGAAACTTCACCTTGCTTCATCTATCTTGTAATCATTTGGACCTATATAGTGCTGCCGGAATATTTTAGAGTCATCTACCAACAATATTTAATCAAAGTTTTTCGAGCTTCAATATTGTTGGCTGCCAAAATATTTTTCTATACATATAGAGAATTTTACAATATTGCAACAATTTTCCTACAAAATAAATTTAGCTAAATATCCAACCGGAAAATTATATATTACTTTAAAACAAATATAGGTCTTGTAATGAGTAAGGAGGTTAAGTGATTTCTAGCACTGTTTTTAACAAACTAAGACATCGAGTTATTAGGCTGTTGGAATCAGTGTACTGGAAAAACCATACTTTTATGGATTTCGAATTAATATTTTCCCCTCCCCAAAAATGGGATACAAATATTCAAATTTACCAACTCTCATAGAAAAAAAAATTTCTAATATTTGAACATTTGTTTAATACGCCAACAAATAAATATTAAATGTAAATACAGAAAGACTATGATTTCGCACAAATTTTTTATAATGTATGTTCCGAAAAAAAACTTCAGTTACATTTTTGTTGTTAACTTTTGTTAAAATAAGAAGAATTTTTATTATTTGGCATAACAGCATACTACTAGAGATACTTCTTTACCATACCTTACGAAAAATGTAGCAATACTTGAAAAAAAAACAAAAACAAAAAATGATTATAAAGAGAGAAAAATATTAATACGAAAAGTTTTGTAATAAAGGAAATAAAATGCAAAACGATGGTGGTGGCTACATGCCAATAGCCATAAATGGGACAGTATACATATTTTGTTCTCCAAAAATAAAAAAGTCAAAAAACAAATAGAATATTTCGGCATATTAATTTTTGTGTTTGTGTTTTTTTTCTGTACTTTTGTGTACCTTTGTCGTCTTTTTTGTGTTCGGCTCAAATGCATGCTAGACGACTGTTTGGCATGGTTGGAAGTTGTTTTAATATTTTTGCAATATTTTAAATACAAAATGAAAGCACAGGGGCGAGGGTAAAAGCAAGAATTAAGGGGTTTGCACATGTGATTATTTAATATGTAAAAAATGAAATGTTTTAAAGCCACATTAAAAATAATTTTAATAACTTATTGCTTACATAGAGCGGAAATACATTTGTATTTCCGGTGATAAATTTTAAAGAAAAACTATTAGAAATTACACATAAATAACGTTGAGTGTACGCAAATATAATTTATAATTGGCATGATATTATAAGAGGTAAATAAGAGAATTAGTTATAAATTTTTGTATCTATTCTGACTTTTAATTATTCGGTGTAATTAATACAAATTTAAGTACATTTTTTCTCTAGAAAGTTAAAAAGATTTAAAATGATATGTATTTAAAACTATTTTTTGAGTTATATCCGAAGCTAACTCGTTAAATTTTAATTGACCATCATTAAGTCAAGAAAATTTTATAACGAATCCAGTCAAAACGTGCCTCAGATGCATATACAAAAAGTTTGCATAACACGGTGCGACAAAAATGAAAGAAGTTAAAATACCTTGAAAATGCTACCTTTTTATGATAGGCGCTGTTGAGTAGAACAAAGATCTGTTTTTTGAATAATCAAAACACCTCCAAAATTTCGATTTACGGGTAAAAAACCAGTTTTTAGGACGTTTATGCATTTATAAGCAAATAACTTAGTTGAATATTAACCGATTCGGTTTTGAAATGAATAGAAGCAGACCTTTTAAATGATGTGTATGTCGTTTAACTAGCCTTGATGTATATGTTGCTTAAACCGCCTTGAATATTCTGGCTGTATTTCGCAACAAACACATTTTTTACCCAATTTTTCCACATTTTTCAAGTTCAGATGCGTTTTTGTCCACTATCTTATATAGAAACCGTACTATCGATGAATTAATTAAGGAATTATATTAAGTAATGAATAAAATGAGACTTAAGGTTTAGAAATCCCTTGAAAAATGGTGGAGTTATTAAGCTCTCATGAAAATAGAAAAAAAAGATGAAAAATGTGTTTTCTCAAGTAAGCAACCAGATAGCAACATATATAAATATCATTTAAAAAGATTGCTTCTTTTCTTTCCAAATCCGAAAATAAATTTAAAATCAACGTAACATTCAGCTTAGTTGTGTGGAAGAAGGTCATCGATCCCATACAAGACCAGACCATCCGAAAAAAAAAAAAAAAATTTTCAAGAGCGGTACCACATCAGAACATTAGCTAGTAACTGGTTATGAGTATTACTACTATTGAAAACTGCTCCAAAGCATTTGCCGTTCGGAGCCAGCGTTAAACTGCTTATTGACTGACAGTGTTCCTTCATGGAATGTTATGGGAATTAATATATAATATATTCAGTTCAGTTATTAGCTTATAAGTGCAAAATGGTCCGAAACACCGGTTTTTTATCCGGTGTGTTTCGAAAATTTCTAAACCAGACCCTTGTTCGTCTATCAGAAAAATAGTATCACTTGCTGGGTATGTTTTTTTTTTGTCGCACCGTGTAGTATTTTAAAATAAAATTATATATAAATTCTAAAAAGAAAACAAATTATTGAATTTTTAAATTTTCATTTTTGTTATTTGGCAAGTAGGTATGGTAGGTGCCATACAAACTTTTTACTTGTTTTATAGCTTAACTCTAGAATGGTAAAGGTCTGAGGCAAAGTCGAAAACGCGCACGCTATACTCCTTGAGCAAAAAGTTTTCGGAATAACCCCGTGTGACGGTCCCATGGTTCGATTTAAGTTTTTTTTTCTTTTTTTGTTGTTGGTACATCTTTTGTTGATATTCCCGCAAAATCTTAGCGTCATAACCTGACATTTGCATTTTTTGTATTCGGTTTTCTCTATTTTTTCCTCTCGGCTGCTAAAATGCGCTTCTCGTAATGTTTTTTTTTTAACTCGATTGAACGGACAGAAGTCACAGAGAGCAAAACCAGTTTAATTCGGTGGCTGTATTTGTTGCATTTTACGTCAAAAAATTTCGAATAATGATGCCACTATGCGACGGTGCGTTATCATGGTGCAAAATCTACGAGTTTTCTGCCCACACTCTGGTCTCTTTCGGCGAATTTGTTCACGCAAACGCCTCATAACGATCAAATAATAATTTGCTTACTGTCTGACCTTCTGGCAAAAATTCATGATGCACTATACTATTGTAATCCATGAAAACCGTGAGCATTGTCTTTTTTTTGGACTGAAAACGACGTTGTTTTTTGGTCTCAGCTCATTTGGTGAATGCCATTTACTTGCCTGATGTGTGGATTGCGTGTCGCCCTCATAAACCCACGTCTCGTCTCAAGTAATCATCCTTTTGATGAATGTGGGCTCGGGTTCAACCTCGCAAATCTTGTCATTTAAAACTTTAAAAAATCGCCAACACACTTAGAGATAGATGCACTGTTGGCTACGTAGCTTTTGCAAATGTCAAGCCATGTTGCTAAAATTTAGCTGGAATATCAACAACAGATGTACCAACTTAACAATAACAAAAAAAATCTCAAATCGTAACGATGGGACCGCCACACGGGTGTTATTCCGATAACCTTTTGATTAAGGAGTATATCATGTTCATAAGAAGGAGATTAAAATTAAAACCATATGCGCCAACTGCATATGCATAAAAGATTAACAAAGAAGTCAGCGAGATCATTGGAACCTTTGACCTGGTAAATCTATCAAGGGGCAGATATTAACATCGAACCAAATTCAAAAAAGACACCAACAGGCAAATCGACACATATCACCTTTTTGTCTACTATTGAGCTGCATGTGACAGTTAAATTTTTGAAAAGATATTTAAGGCTTTATCCGGTAGCTCTGTAAAATTCGTTATTAAGAGTGACTTTAACTGGGGTAAGATCAAGATGGTTAAAGAGCTTTTGAAACCAATCCAAACAAGGATTCATTCAAGGAGATAGTCTGTCGTCTAACCTCTTTAACATTCTAATAGAGAAAGTGGTGTGAAATGCTAAAGTGAATAAAACCGAAAGAATAATATTAAATGGGAAACACATGTTATTAGCATTTGCCGGCGATTTTGACATCATTGGTCGTATATCACTTGAAATCACTGCGATCTTTGTAATTTTGGAGAACGAATTGGCTAAAATGGGTTTGACAGTGAACGAAAGCAAAACTAAGTTGAAGTTTTATTGAACCGAATTTTGAACAGATTGAACCATCAAGTAAACGTTGGTAACAGCAACCTTGGTACATAAGAATAATAACAATAATTTTGAGATAAAGAGAGTAACTAAGCAATGTTGCTAGAATTCACAATTTATCTGCATTTTGATGATTTTCACCACTTAATATACCAAAATGATGATTTGTCCATTTTGGGTCATAAAATGACGATTTGTCGTGCTCTGTTTAGAGACGAATCAAAATCCAAATTAATTACGAGTATAGTGAGTATCGTATAGAAGTATACCTAATAGAAGGCTTGATCCACGCAATTTCGAAAATAATTTTAAGCATAGTGGAGTCAACGTAAAGTGCGGACTTGCTTTTAAGCAAATGGAATGGAATGGATCCTTTCACAAAATTGATCGTATAATGGATCAATTTGTTGCACAAAAGTATCTTAGAAATGAAATCGATTCCATATGATGAGTGGAATATTTGACAATGCAATAATGACCAGAAGCACGCTTCGAGATTATTCAGATAGTCATTGAAGTTATTGAATCACCGGACTTGAACCTCTTTGGAGTAATAAAAAGGAACATTCTCAGAAGCACGATTCAATAATCGAAACGAACTCTTTGAAAATCTAAAGGTGAATGGGAACTTATCTTGGAATCCCTACTTTATATCCATATTAATTGCAAGCCACGCAGACGTGGCTAATTTATAAAATGTATTGTTTTATTTAATTTATTTTTTTTTACTAAAACAATAAAAATGCAAAAAGTATTATCTTTATTTTGACGATTTTCAAAAATGACGATGCTTTTAACGATTTTACCCCAGTGAACAACAACACGTGAACTAAAATGCTACTTGGGATTGAGTAAACAATTAAGGAGCAAAACATTCTCATGTCGGACAACAATAATTCTGTATTAAATCCTTCTAACAGATGACCTGCTAATAGAGGTCGCTGAAGCATGTTTGTTTTCTCATTTACATGAAGCAGTGTTTAGAGTTTTGAGAAGAAAATATACTGCCCCATTTGTGTGGAACGAGAATGGTAACGATGGGTGAGAAGAACTTTTGATAAAGAAACCGATAAATGTTAAGTGGAAAAAGAAATTTTCAAACATAGCATTAAACACTGAGGAAATAAAAAACAAAACTAAAGCGCTAAGAAATCTATTCTGCGTTCATTTTGTGACTTACAAGAGTTTTAAAGCCGTATAAGTAAGTTAGTTATCTCTATTCTATAATTTCTTATGATAAATAATGCCAGAACTTTTTTCAATTTTTTTTCTACCACACATAGCACACTGTATATTTAAATTTGATGAATCCTTTTTTAAGTTCACTACCTATACACCACTGTCTTGTTATATTTTCGATACGGTTTTTGTATAAAAAAAGAGTACATTCTCCATTTGGCTTAACACTAAAACAATTTAAATATATACATATACATACGTATATATTTTTTATATATTTATTTTATATAAACATGGAGATAAATGCTTTAATACTTATGCGTACATTGAACTTTTGTTTTGTTTTATATCTGCCTGTGTGTCGGCATCTGTAAATTTTTTTTTTTCTATGTTTTGTCTGCTCGAAAGTGTGATGCATATCATTTGAAGATAAACTGACAAAAGGACCATTAAGCTAAAGGATCTGTAGAGATTTTGTTTTAAATAAATCCCCAAAGAGGATTGCATAATAAAAGAAAAAAAAAGTAGAAGAAAAAAAAAACGCCGTACAAAAGGTATAACAATTTTCTTTCCTTGTGCGTTTGTAAAAATAAGTGTAACCATGCTGAGCGTATGATTGTTTCGTAAATATGTCATAAATATTTTTTGTCATACGCTACAATAAGCGGAAAATGATAATAACCTTAATCCAATAGAATGTTACAGTCTAGCCATTCTTTGAAAATGAAAAAACTGGAGCAATAATAGGATTTTTAAGGATTAATTTTAAAAAATATTCTTGAAAGTTATTAAGGTTGTAAAAAATAACAGTTTTAATTTATATATATATATAAATTACAAAACATGTTTATATGTAAGCATATGTTATGATTTAGGAAAAAGCACAGTGGTTACTTTAAGTCATCGAATTAGTTTTATGCTTTTAATACATAGACGATAGCAAGCAATATGAAGCAGCAAATTGTTGTTGGCTGCATTAGCTGCTATGTTATCGACTTCATAAATATTTTTAAGCAGCAGCAGCAATAAATTAGGTTTCATTGTCATTTGTTTAATTTGTCATAAAAATATTTGTATAGAAAAATATTTTTCAGTGTTGACACTCAAGCTTTTCAAATCCACCAAAATAAAATCGCTTTTTTAAAAGTTACTCAAAAATAAAAAAATAAATGAAATTATTTGTTAAAAAATGTTTAATTATTAACATAAATGTTGTTTGATACAATAGTTTAAATAAATAAAAAAAAAATTACCTTCTTTTACTTAAAAATTTATATTTGTTTTGATTTCACTATTTTTTGTCTTTCTGCTTAAAAAATAGAAATTATTTTATGTTTAGCAGCAGCAGCAAAAATTATTGTCTGGGCTTTTGCTGCTTTTAAAATATTTGTTGTTATATAAACGTATGTATTCAAATTTTGACATTTTTCTGTCTGCTGCTTGCTGTCGGTTATGTGTTTAATGCTTTACCCTTATATGTACTAACCTCCATATTCATAAAAATAAAATGTATACGAAATGTATTTTATTTAAAATATTACATACATATTTTTTTATATACATACATACATATATAAACGTTTACCCTTATATTCCTAAAATTTTATATGAGTTTGAAATGTATTTTTTTTTTAAATTTTGATACAAAATTTTCAGAAACATTGAGAACACGTCCAACAACGGGCTTGGAGGTCTACATTGGTTTAACATCGCTACACATCCATGTTATGAGGATTGCACCATGTTCGGTAACAAAATTTTTAAACAAACGGTCCCGAAAAGCGTCGGAAAGTCTGTCCATTCTATGCATGGTGGTCTGTGCTTTGGCAGAACATTCAGTGTCTAAACTGGTATACCGATGGCTCCAATCGTGAAACCAATCGTGACTGCTCCTTCGCACTGGAAAGATCGCTAAGTGTTTTCCTGGCTGAAATCATGGCTATTGCTATATTTGCGGAGATTATCATAGACAGTGAGATCATTTATATATTCTTTGAAAGCCAAACTGCCTTAAGGGCACTTGGTTCGGATCGATGACATTTACACTGGCCAAATATTCCTGCGATACGTTTTAATAACTTAGAAATAAAGTCCAAATATTTTGTGTACCTGGACACTGTGGAATAGATGGTAATGAAATAGCGGTAGCATTGGTCAGGAAGGGTTCCATGACACCATATATCGGTCCGGAATCTTGCAGATGCTGGGAACAGTGGAATGCTCAAAGGTTGCTTCGTCACTCTAGGGCGGCGATTAGTTCTCAGTTTGGGCGTCGTTCTGAAGTTTTCATGTATGAAAACGAACTTGAAACTCCTTACGGAATTTTTTACGGCTCACTGTAGACTAAGAGCGCATTGGAAGAGGATGACGGTCAGATATGTGGATATTTATAGAATGTCCTCACAGGCATCACAGACAGCGGAACACATATTGTGTGAATGTGGGTTTCTTGAGAGGTTTAGTCGGAAATACTTATATGGTTATAGCGTCTCAAAAAATCAAATCGGCTGGTGTTCATTAGTTAGTAAGCAGATCTGCTGAACAAACTATAGTCTTGTAATAGTGCCAGGTCGGTATGGTAAATAATAAAAATAATACATATTTCACAAGTTCAGGTATTTAGTGATTAATAAAAAAAATACACATTCAACTAATTGCGCAGTATAAAAAACCTGTTCGATTAACCTTAAACAAGGTTTTATTCATAATAAAGTAAGTTATGTGGGTTATCCTGAAAGAACTAGTAGTTGCTTTGATGTCCTTAAAAATATTTTGTGTAAACTGTAATGAGAATAGTATTAAACTAATCGAATTTCCTAATTTGAAAAATTGTAAAAGACCTATGGTTCTCGTGAGGACCAACCACTACTTCTGACAGATTGGATTATTTCGTCGGTGAAACATTTTTGGGAAAGTCTAGATTAGATAGAGGACTGCAGCTGACTGCCTTAGCCCTAGTTTCTGTAAAATGGTACAGTTACAAAGAAACTGTTGTAGTCCGAACCGTATGGCGGTCCAATCGTTCCGATTTGAGTTCTCATTTGTTAATTTGGTATATCTGTTGTTTATATTCCCGATAAATCTTATTATCATAGCTTGACATTTGCAACAGCTACATAGCCAAGAGAACATATATCTCTGTGTTCTAGCGATTTTTTACAATTTTAGAAATGGATTTAAATTTGCAACGACGCACTTGCATAAAATTTTGAGGAAAAACGGATTTAAAGGTGCGCGAGCGTTGGAAATGTTGAAAAAGTGTTTCAGTAACGATTCTCTAAAGAAAACGGTCATTTACCAGTTTCACGAGCGGTTCAAAAGTGGTCTTAAGTCAATCGAAGATGATGAACGCAGTAAAAGAAATGTTGGTCAATAACCGCAAATTATCCAACAGAGAGGTAGCGGAGGACTTGACTACTGCCTAGGAATCCATCGAAGACATTTGGTTCAAGATCTTGATTTGGGTTTCCATCGTGTAGCCGCAAAATTGGTGCAAAAAGACCCCAAATTCGTGCAAAAAGGACACCGTGTTGAGATCGCAAAAGACATGATTTGGGAGGCTGAATCCGATCCCACATTCATCAAAAAGATCATTACCGGCGACGAGACTTGGGCTTCTGAGTATGACACGCAATTTGGATATCAAGCAAGTGAATGGCGTTCACCAAATGAGCCGAGACCAATAAAAACCACGTCGTTATCAATCTAAAAAGAAGGCAATACTCACAGTTTACATGAATTACAACAGTGTAGTGCATCATTAATTTTTGCCAGAAGGCCAGGCAATAAGCAAAGAATATTATTTAGGCGTTATGAGACGTTTGTGTGAAGATATTCGCCAAAAGAGACTAGAATTGTGGGCAGAAAGCTCGTGGATTTTGCACCATTTTAACGCACCATCGCGCAATGTTATCATTATTCGTAATTTTTTGAAGAAAAATGCAACGAATACCATCTAACATTCACCGAATTCAACTTTTGTGGCTCCCTGTGATTTCTTTCTGCTCAGTCTAGTTAAAAAACCATTACGGGGAACGAGATTCTGCAGCTGAGAGGAAATAATAGAATAATCGCAGGAAGCACTCATGGACATACTGAAAACCGAACATAAAAAATGATTTGTGGATTGGTGTGTTGCTGGTATAAGTGTGTTGCAGTCGATGGGGAGTACTTTGAAGAGGACAATATAGATTTAGATGAGTATACTTGTATTTTTAACATTTTGAATAAATTCCGGGAACTTTTTGCTCAAGGTGGTAAATATCTATTTAAGTAGATAGTCAACTTTTGTTGTGACTCGCTATTTTTACGCCAATCAGTAATCTCTTTCCCCGAATTCCTCACTGGAACCCATGGCAGTTCGACATGGTCTTCTCCATGTTAGTCTAGCGAAGAGATGAAATTGGTAAGATATTTCGACCTTATTGCGTTAATGGAATCATGACCACGTACATAAATATTAATAGTCTGGCTTTCAAAATATAACGTCCGAAAACTTTTAGCAGCTTTATTAATAGCATAGAACTTCGCTTGTAACATGTTGTAGTTGTCAAACAGTCTAAGCAATATCAATTAGCTAAATTTATCAGAGTAACAAACCGAGCTTCCTTCCTTGAACTGGCAGTAACAATTAAGATTGCATAGTCTTTCGTAAGTATCATAATCGCTCTGTCAAAAATTCGCTAAAGTAATAACGTTAGCAATACGGTTATCTCTCAGCACGTTTGAAACTTTGAACCATGGGACAGACTAACTATGAGTATAACTATCATCGTCTTCAGGCTGGCTTGAATAGTGCAACTTATAAAACAAGTAATAGCAATACATGTTAGTAATTCTATCTTGACTAAAATGGGAAGGTATGACTAAATTTTTATTTTTTTTCAACAGGTATGGCTTCCCTAGATTATAAGTGGCTTTATGACCACGGTATGCATCTAATTTATGATCTAAGGCTTCACAATTTGTATAAATATAAAACTTTTTGTTCATATAAGGCTTTGTTTTCCAGGTAACAATTGGTTTTGTGACTCTGGTGTACAGTCAATAAATATTGGACCATAAGTTCAATCATATCACATCACTTTTTACTAATTTCAATATAAGTTTATATTGACCATATTACATTGGATTATATGATCTTCACCAAGGATATATTTCGGTGACATTTGAACTAGCCTTAGTACTTTCCATAGTCTACTTTACACGAGTGTGCAGTATAATCGTATTATTTGCAGGAATGAAGAAGCTTATATTTCCCCCAGATGATTCGTATACCGTTCCTTCCGTAAGGATGCTAGATTCTGGAAAATTAAAAGAATCTTCAAAGTCGTTTCAGAAATAAAAATTTGTTTTTTAGAAAATAACAGTGAGATCACATTACTGCATATGTACGTACCTTTTAGTGACATTTTATTAATGAATCAGAAATATAACTCATAGGTACGTACATACGTAGTAAAGTAATTTCACCGTTCTTTCCCTCCGAAAAAAAGAGAAAATCTAAAACTACTGCTCAGATTAAAACTAATTTAATTAAAGGTTATTTCATTGAAGTATTTCGGTTCAGTTATGTAATTCAATAAACAAAACCCAATTTTTGTGTTGCAGGATTACATGTTGTCCCACGTCCTCTATTTTGGGACTAACGGTATATCTCGAAAACGAAAGCTACCATCAAAAAACGGTTAGCACCTCTAGATCAAGTGGACACGTATTAGATTTGTCGTCGGGTATCCCGCTTGTCAGTTTTTTAACTAGAAAAGTGTTAGCTTATCTTGAAAACAGAAATTTGATTAAAAATCAACTAAAATGAGCAAAGACGTTTTGTGAAATGCTTCCGCGACGAGTATCGACAAAAAATTCTATAATTACGCTGATATAGGGCATAGACAAAGTTTATTTTGTTTCTACTTACGCAAAGCATCATTGTAATAAAGGTTTTGTATACACTTTGCTTGCTCGAAATTCCCTAAATAATAAAATGCTTATTATTCGGTTATAATTTCTACCATTCGTATATATTGCTTTTCAATAATGAAACCACTTTTGTATAACAACTGTTAAAACAACACGAAACGTGTATAAAGTCAGAATAACTTTTTGAATAAAAAAAAGAAAAGGAAAATAATGCTGAGCATAAATATTTATATATTTTCTTATTTGCTTTTTGCATATTGTGTTAATTGTTATTGTTGTTGCTGTTATTATGATTGTTGGATTTTGTTCTGGATGTACTTTGTCTGTGGTTAGTGTTTATGTTACGAAACATTTGCCGTCACTATCACAATCAACAACACTAAACAACGTCATTCCATCTTCATTGTAATCATCATAGTCAGCATTTATTGTTACTTTTCTTAGTGGTTGCCAAAAAAAAGAAACTACGACAAGAACAAAATATAACAAAACAGTAGCCAACAAAAATGTGATTCTTTTCCATTTTACGTATCTTTGATTTACCATTAAATGTTATTTGAGGTTAAAGTTTTTCAATTACTTACATTTTTATGCTGCTGCTACTGCCGCTTGATGCTGATTTTTGTAATATTTGATTGCAGACCGCCGCACTAACCATTTTTATTTTCTTTTTCAAATAATAATTTGAATTTCTTTTTTAATTTTTGCTTTTTTTGTCGTTCTTTTTTTGTTGATTTTTGTTTTTGTTTCTGTTTTATTTCGATTCTATGCTATAGTGAGTGGCACGATAATTGAAATTGTTTTATGCAATATGTACCAGAATATTTCTATTATTATTATAACTCTTGTTGTATTATTATTATTCATGGCAGTGGGTGAATTATGGTCATGATTTGTAACATTTGTGGCATGGCTATAGAAAAAAAAAAATGGAATGAAAATTACAAGAAAAATATCACAAATAAATATTTTATTAACAAAGGAAAATATTTTTTTTTCATTTCAGCGAAAACAGAAATAAATATAAACTTTTGCATTGTAAAAAAAGTGAAATAATTTACAACATAATTTTTCCTGATTTTATTGGAATTTATTTTTTCTGCTTACAAAAATATGTATATTTAAATTAAAATGAAAGGAATTGTAATTTTATTTGTGGCATATTTCTTGCAGCAAGAATTTTAGGAGAATTTTTATTATAATACTAGTCTTTTAATATTTTTAATTTACAAAATTTTTGTTATATGTATATTTGCACAGAAATGTGTGCAATTTTAATTGAGCAAAAGGTTCTTAAAAATTTTAGCAAAAGCAATAAAAAAACGTGTTAATTTTTTCAGCTCTTTTTAGCAACTGTCTGCTCTGCACTTTCTGGAATGCTAAGGAAATATTGTGTGATATAATATTCTATAGATTTTAGAAAATTTTTAGTGTTATTAATTCGTAAGCACAAACATTATGAACAATAATTTTATGCAAATGTATAAATAATATTATTTACTTTACTTATAATAAAAATAGTTTTACGCCAACAACACACTCGTTAAATATGAAAAATAACATGAAAAATAAGCATAATACAATAGATATGATACACAAATAAGAGCAATCATATAAATTAAATGAAAAAATACATATATACTGATATCATTCAGGTAAAATCGTTTTATGACCAGTAGAAATTTTACATTAAATTTGCCACTAAATAAACAAAAAATAAGCGAACATAAGCAAACCTCTCACTTCTTTAGTACAAAGCTTTTAACAGACTAAATATCAAACAGATTCAAAACAATTCGTATTATCTTCTTTAATGATTCTTGACATTTAGGGGTCATAATATGTATATTATTATGAAAATAAAAAAAGCCCAAATTTTGGTATATTTGGTAGATATGTGTTACCATGTTTATTTGGCAGCACTGCCAAGTCGACCATATTTACGTTAAATTTGACGTTATTTTAAATTTTAATGGTCGATATTTCCGGAACCTTCCAAACTGTAGCCACAAGTTAGTGGTTGTGTAAAAGCGGAAATAAAAGTGTTATATAAACTAATATTAAGTGTTGTATTGAGACAAACAGTATAAAATTTATAGTGGAGTAAAAAAATAAAAACTGTAAAACAACAAAATAAAGCGGTATTTATTTTATTTTAACGTTGAAACGTTCAACAAACAATTCAAACGTAACAATATTAATTACAGCTTCACTTGTGCAAAGCTTACGCTTTAATCTTGCTTCATGTCATCCTATGGCTTGCAGCTTTCTTCACCACCTGTGTTCTCTAAGTATATATTCGTCATACAATTCTTCGGTTTCTCTAGTGGCTTATTCTTTGCCCAACTCCATTTTTTGGCATTATTTCATGTATTGTAGAAATTTGGTCTAATCTGTGATATAACGAATAGTTGAATATTAATGACGATGGACGTTTTTAGTTCAGGCAGCGGTTGACATCGTTAACTATTGCTCTCCACGATACGCAGCTATACAAAATTGTAAAATTTACACACGATTAAAATTTTCTGATGTTCGGCGATGTTTACTTACAAACCTGATTTGTGTGCCTCCGCACATTGGGGTATTTGGTACAGAAATTGGGAATTAATTAAAAAAAAAAAAAAAAAAATCTGAAAACAATAAAAGATTTCATATCACGTTAAGTGCATAGAATTGTACATCACATGGAATAAAAACATTCTTGATATCATTTTCCGTTCTTTCAAAGTAAGATTTTTTTAATTTTCAAAGTGAAATTTCTATAGAGTTTTTAAGGATATTATAAGATGTAGTAATGGGATCATTAACTTCGGGATAATGAGATTATTTTTTTCGTTTTTTATTTTTATGTTTAGTTAATGAATACATTTTGTACGTTATTTGAAATATCAGTAATGTTTGGGAAATATGTGGACTTACAGTGTGAGTATAGTACTGAGTTGAGCAAAGTTAAGAAAAGTTTTTTTTTCGTAAAAATACAAATATTTCCAGCAACTACTGCTGGAAAAATCTGAATCATATTTGCTCCTTTTAAAAATAAATTGATTTATGTTTATATATACATGAAATACATATGTATGTATTAAAACTACTTGCTGTAAATTATAATAGAGTATTTTTATGAACCACGTCGGCATTTGGGGTCAGTAAAAATCCGATGTCTTACAAATTTGTTTTAAGCCGCTCTTGAATAATAACCTCGAAAATTTATACACTAGCAGAGCTTTAACAATGTCTTTTTAAATTGAACCGGAATTTTTAATGGCCAGCAACAATGTATGTGTCTCGTCGAGTCTATAATATAATGATGAGTTCATATTATAAAACTCTAAACGAAAAACTCATCTTTCTTGCTGAAATGTGGTATGCCCACTGAATATGATATAAAAGCTTTTTCTTACAATGAAGCAATATAGTCATCAAATTAAGGCTCGGTAGGAATTGTCTAACCAAAATGGGGAACGTTTTCTGCACAACAATAAGACGTGGCTAGATTCATCAACATATTGTTACGTTTTTACCTTTTTAAAAACCTGTATTTATGAGTTCGTAGATTGTAGTTAAAATAAAATTAATCCTGGTTTAGTTTTTAATTAAAAATCTTTTATTCAACACAGTTTTGTGCACCACTTCTTGTTACATTTTTACAAGCAATAACATTTTTCTCTTCTGAATTACTCCGTCTGTTTACAACTTTGTAAACAACAAGAATTACTCGACAGATCCTTCCATCTCAAGATCTTCCAACCCGATTGTAGTTATGACAATCGATTCGATCACAACCTTAACTCTCCTTACTAAGTTAGCTCCAACTAAACCGGCTTCTTACTTTACGATTCACTTCACGAGTTTACTCTTTATAAACTCTCTTCACGCAGTGCTCAAACTAACAAATTCTCTTCAAATAAACTGTACTCGCTGATTGTTGTTCGCATCGATGTGCTTTTTATATTGCTGGGTAGAACTAGGACAAAAACTTTAAATTTGAAAATTTTTGTCCACAGTTTTATATATTTATAGGGTGGGTAAAGTTGAGGTTAGGAAGTAAATTGGCTGTCAAATGATGAAATGTCAAGAATTGATCTGCAAACCGTTGACACTTATTTAGTAAAAAATTTTACTACACTCTTGAACAAAGAACTTTAATTGTGAAAATTTACTGTCAAAATGGTGAAAATTTTTTTGTATCCCTTTATAAAATTCGAACAGCCTTTCCTCGTAATCAGGCTTCTTCTAAGAGCGCTGTGCGTAATTCAATCGATAAATTCGAGGTTTACGGTACTATTGATGTCAGTAGATCAAAATAATACAATCGTAGTGGTTAGGCGGCATCACCAGCCCGTATTTTTTCGAAAATAAACAAAGAAACGCCGTCATCGTGAATTATCTGCGCTACCAAAACACGATAACCAATTTTTTGTGGTCACTATTGGCTAATATTTACATCACTGACTATTGGTCAGTGGTATTGTGGTCACTATTGGCTAATATTTACATCACTGACTATTGGTTTCAGCAGGATGGCGCCACAATCCACACAGCTAGCTAAACATTTCAGTTATTGCATGAGAAATTTACCGGTCGCATAATTTCTCAATTTGGCTATGCCAATTGGCCGCCTAGTTCTTGTGATTTAACACCGCTGGTTTATTTTCTCTGAAGCCATTTAAAAGATCTGGCTTACGTGAACAGACGATAAACAACTGACACCACAAAAGATTAAAATTCCGTATATATTATTAATGCTGTACATATTACTAATGGTTTTTGCTGTTTTTAAATTCAAATTTTTGTCTGATTATTATTTTTTTTTTTTTTTTTTTTTGAAATTCGTACTAAATTATTCTGCTACCATCTTCAACATTTGTGAACAATGAAATGAAAACAAATTTAATTATCGTCTACTGACCCATAAAACCACAACAATTTTCAATTTTGTTCTTTCGTACTTCTGTTAATGAAATCAATTTAAAGTAATGACTTGATCTAAAAAAATAAAAAAAAAACAGAAAAAAGAAAACCTACGAAAAACGTCTTAGTTATTGATAAAACTAAGAATGTATCGTTTCAGTCTGTATTGTCTGTAATTTAATAAAAATATTTCCTCCTGGGGCTTGTGGTACAAAAAAAAGGAAATAATATCACATTCATTTATGGACAAATCAATGAATATAAAAATAATAACAATGAAAAAATAAATACTTGAAAAATTTATACAAATATTGTGAAATTAAATATGTACATATCGCACATAAAATTATGACTGTTTGTGATAACTTACACAATTTAAAATTCTCAAATATTCAGGAGAAGCAAAAATTTGTTTTTAAAAAATTATTATAAAATTAATCACCTCTAACTGAACTTTTAATTAATTATGTTAAAGCGCCACAAGTAAAATATCAATAGATTTGTTAGTTAAGGAAGACATTTATGCAAACAAAATTTTTGTAGTCTTTAGAGATTTGATCTGCATATTGGATAATGAAAACAAGCAATTTAAAAAAATTTTAAGTTGTGACTGTTTATGATTTAGAGTGCGATATAGTGTATATTTCTTTAAAATATTGATACTTACCAATATACCATACATATGGTATGTATGCAAATTCAAAAACATTAGGTGACGCTATGAAAACAAAAATATATTTAAAACTGATGTATAGAACAAATCAAAAATTTTTGGTCGTATAAAATAATTATTAAATAATATTTAAACCGAATTTTCATAAAAAAAACAAACTAAAAGGTAGAAACGGTTAAATCCGACTAAATGATAATTTACAAAATGAAATAAATTTAAGCCGTATGTGACCAACAAGGTATCCGGGTGCGTTTTGAGTTGATAAACATCGTACTTGAAACTTTTTTAAAAGCTACTAAATATAAATATTTTATTAGTCTTCACAGCTTTACGAATAATTAATACATTCAGATAAATGTAGCAGGTGGACTTTTTTTCAACAACCTTAGTTGGTCAGTTAAGGTACCCTGGTATATTTTTATAAAAAAATGCTAGTGTCACATATTGTTTCTCTATTTTATTTTAAACTTTATCACTTTAAAGTGATAAAAATTTATTTACACAATTTTTTTCAAATTAGTATGGGATAATTGCTACAAATTTTTGAGGTATCTTGCTTTACACTGGCTTCAGCCTATTTTCAGAGTACAAACTCAATTGGAGTTCAAGTGCAAGTAATTACGTAGCACTATATTCAGAAAAATAAGAACAATTGAATCAAAGGGTTAGGAGATAAAAGCAAAATAAAATAAGGCTCGACGTTATATTTTTCCAGGAAATACAAATGCTTAAGTAAAATATGGTGCCATTGCTACTACATCTAAAGCGATAAAAATGAAGGATAACAGTCACCGACTCATCCTGCGCTTGCCAATAATTTTTGTATCCAATAATTTTTCTATAGCCAACAACTCCTTTATTTTTTTATATCGTTTTTAATTTCCAATGTTGGCAACCCACTGGATAACCCAATTAATAAAAAACTTTATTTTTTTCCTTTTTAATTCCGAAAGGTTTTATCGTCTGACATTCCTGTGATATTTTACAGACGATTTATGGACGATGATTCTGAAGCATCATATGGAGAGGGTTGAGGCTTCTCAATTATTTCAAATTCGAAATAAAGATAACGAAAATTTCCTCGTCATTGCTGGGACTCGAAACTGGACTGCTATTTGTTTTGTGTGCAGTCCCTTTCAACCAATATAACACGCAAACAACATATATATGAAACCAGTTAGAAGACTAGATTTCGGATGAAAATCTTAAATATTGAAGTATGTTGTATACGAAAGGTGGTCCAACCATATTGCACGATGTTAGTTTTTAGTCACACCTTAACGACAAGTTTTTTGCCTAATTTTATTTGATTTCACTTGAATAAAGATTTTAATTTATATGCTTACAAGGTTCAACTGACTCAAGAGCTGAAACCTACTGATCATTTCAAACCTCTTCATACGCGGAATGTTTAGTTGAACAGACAGAAATGAACGGTGACTTTAGAAAGAATATCATCTTCAAGTGATTGTTGAAAAGCCGATACATCCACAAATAGTGACTTTTTGGGTCGGTTTATAGGCTAGTGGCGTCATTTTCGAAAATGAGTTTCCGCAATTGGTGTTCAATATCGTATGATGATAACGGACCTCTTGTGGTAAGAAATTGAGGATATGGCCCTAGACGGTATGTGATTCAAACAGGATGTTCTCACTTGCTATACATTTGCGCTAGAACTTCAACGGCCGTGTTGTCTCATATCGTGAAGAAGTTAAATAGCCGTCAATTTCATGTAATTTGACACCGTTGGATTTCTTTCTTTGGGGGTATTTAAAAGAGAAAGTGTACGAAAATAAGCTAAAAACAATTCAAGCGCTAAAGAATGAGATAATTCGGCACACTAATTACATTTAACCTGAATTATGCCACCGAAGCCGTGGTCGATATTTTGCTTTACGCATAATTGTCATAGTTCCTTTATCATAATAAAAATATTAAGACAATTCCCTGAAAACTTTTTGTTTTATTTATAATTAACAGCATGTGTGTTGGTTGGACCACCCCTTTGCATGTGTATTGGGCTTGTTATATATATCGTGAGATATGCCTGGAACATAACTGGGATGAACGACGAATTTCGTCCAGTATGACGAATTCGCCGATAAAAGTTCGTTGGGTAAATACGCAGTGTGACTCACAATAAGTACGAAAAAATAACAGCTGTTATAACCAACAAAGTTGTTTGATAGTGCTACCGCAGAAAAAAAAATAATTGAATAAAAAATTAAACATTAACAAAAAACAATTAAAAAGCAATTTTATAGTAAATAATTGTGTATATTTAACCTTAATGATGTTATTAAAAATTAAACAATTATTAATTTAAAATTTAACTTTATTTAGTGATATGTTTGAAAACTAAAAAGAAACACGGTAACTCGCCGTTCGTCGGCGTAAAAAAAAGAAATAAATGAATGAATCACAGCGTTCGTCACGCATGACGAATTCCGCTTAACGGCTGTATTGTGTTAATTTTCATATACACAAATTTGTTTCATTTCCTAGCAATATTCAATTCTCAAAAGTTTTTTCTTAATATTCTGATATCATACTTCCACAGAAAAGGTAGCCTCTACTTTATCTGACAGATAAATTAAAAAACGTGATAGTTCATGAACCTCTAGTGTTAATCGAAATCAGTAAATAATTTTTTAGTTAGAAACTCAAACCAACTTCAACTGAAATTTTAAAAAATTTATAGATACATTTTACAAAAGTACACAACTTGTGAACATTCCTTTTTTAGTGACATATAATACCCTAAAAAATTATGGTCAAAATGATCTTCGATAACGTATTTTAGCGAAAATCAGGTTGGGAACTCCTGTCGTTTTACACATCACTAAAATAATAAACAAAAGCTATAAAAACAACTACATACTTGTTTACAAATAACCAAACCGACAACAACAACATAAGCAGAAACGTAGTTATTAAAAATAAATGGCAACAATAAGCAAACAGCCAACGAAACAAATAAGCAGCAAAAACAAACAAGTTGCTTACCAATTTACTGCTTTACAAGAACTATAAAGAAATAAAAGGAAATAAATGAAATCTGCGCGAAATGTGGAAAGGTTTGAAAGCTTGCGAGGTATATGTTTACTCAACCATATAAAATGCACATCGAAGCGGACAGCAGTTAGTATATTGGTGTAAGCTTAGTGAGTAGAGTTTGTTGGTTTGAATTCAGTGTGAACTCGCATTGAAGTTGTAAAGACCAGTTTAGTTAAAGCTAACTCAGTATCAAGAGATTTAGTGTGGATAACCTCTGGTCGTGAACTTAAGTAGTAACAACGATCGGGTTGCAAGATCTTTAGGTAGAAAGATTTGTCGAGTAATTGTTGCTGTTTACAAAGTCGGAAACAGAGAGAGTAATTATAAATTGAAATAGTTATTGTTTATGAAAAGGTTACCAGCAGTGGTACAAAATACTTATTTAACAACGTTTTTTTAATTAAAAAGCAATACAAGATTTATTTTTATTTTAACTGCAATCTACAAACTCATATCACAAGTGTTTTTGAACGGTAAAAACATAACAGTATGTTGAACTCTTTATCGCTGTATCGATTCTAAACAACACATTATTATCTGATGCTCTTCTGAAATATGTATATTATTCTGAAATATCTTTCTTTATTTTAAAATGGGACTTTACTTGAGATAACTGTTTCGTTTTTCTCACAGTTAGTATAGGCTGTTGTGGTGTATCATATCAAAAGTAATTCTTCAATATTATTATTTTTTCATACAGTATATAGCAAAAAAATAATAATTTTTAGCGAATTTTTGTTTAATATTCACAAAAGAATAATTGTATTTCTAAAAATAATATAGAAAAAAAAAAACAGTTTTAACCAGATGTTTCCATCAAAATGTTGTGAAAAATAAATATATGAATATATACGAATTTATAAAGAAAATTATTGAAACGTAATACTATATAAACGTTAAAAGAGAAAAACATTTAACAGAAAATAAATACATACTCGTACATATAATCCATATTTATATTAAAAATGTTTATTTGTTTGCTTGTCATTTAAGCACGCGTTAATCGACATTGAAATTTGAAACATAGATAACTCTAGCTAACGTAAGTGTTATAGGTCATGAAGCATCGATGTTAGGGAATAGAATGTAAATATGATGGAAGGTTTTATTTGGTTCCTTACAAGAAAATCAAATCAAGTCTTAGATCGTACTTCGTAAATTTTTTTTATAGAAAACAAAACTATTTGTTAATTAAATTTTTTAAAAGATATCTATTTTAAGCTACTAAGATGAACCGTTGTTGGAGTTTCGGGAAATTACAGGAAATTTTTTTGTTCAAAATTAGGTACCTTTACTTTATTGGGAATAAGATAAATATTTACCCATCGATTTTGATGACTTATTGTTTATTTTATTTCTATTATATGCAGATTTATGAATAAATAGTGAAACTGGCAAACATTTGCTACTTTATATTTTTTGTGAATTTTCATATATCAAAAAGTTAATAATTTACAAAAAAAAAAATTTTGTATAACTTGTTTCACAATAACTCCAAAAATATTGGAGATATTACAAATGATATTAAATTACTTAAAGCTGGTATAATTTGGAATTCTTTAGCATATGGCGTAATGAAATCCAATAAGTAAATTTCATCATAAAGTCATCATAAGATGTATGAAGCAGCCTCTTCAAAAATTTTTCATTCCCAAAAAAAAAAATCCTAAAAAAAATGAATAGAATCTGAAATACTGATAATTTTTGAAGTTAGGAGACCATAGCGTATCCAAAAAAAAATAGTGGTTAACAAAAATCAAAAATTTTTTTTCGTGAAAAGTCTTTCTAGCATTTTCTATATACAGGTAGCAAAATCCTATCAATGGGGAAAAAAATTGGAGTTTATCTCGCATGTATTATATACATATATATGGATTATCCGTCAACGCAAGATGGCTAAAGCAAATAAGTAAATATAAGAGTTCACTCAATAAGTCCATAGGATGAGACATAGATGGCGTTACTAGAATTTTGTCCATATGATTTTTATTTAGTATTAACCTTCAAACGGCACATATATAAATTTGACAGCAATCTAACTATTAATTCGTAAGTTATGACATTTTAAGTGAAGCAATTTTTGTTATTAAAAAAAAAAAATGGAACGAAAAATGGAATTTCGAATTTTGATAAAGCATTAATTGCCTTTTGATGGAAAAAAAAAAATACAGTGGAAATCAAACAATGGCCTGATAAACATTATTCATGCTGCTCCATCGATACAAATAGTAGAGAAGGTTTTTTGCTGAATTTCAACGTGGTAGTACCAGCACAAATGATTCAAAGCACAGTGGACGTCCATATTAGGCTGATATTTCAAAAAACATCCAAAAAATCCACAAATTGTTTATGAACGATAGCAAACTGAAGGTGTAAAGATGTCAGACGGTAGCATTTTTTTTTTTTTTATACGAACATCGGTTCAAAATACGTGCAGCGTGAGCTCACAAATCGTATCACAAATTGATGAAAACGATGGAAAAATTTATTGAATTGGTCTTCGAATTGTTCAACCACCACTGTACTCTCCAGATTTAAGCCCCAGCGACTTTTTTTCTGTTTTCAGATCTCAAGAGAATGCTTGCTGGAAAGAAATTTAAGTCCAATGATGAAGTGATCTCTGAAACTAATGCCTATTGTAACGAGAAAGAGATATCGTACTATAATGGTATAGAAAAATTTGAAAGTCGCTATACTCGTTTTATCGCCCTCGAAGACAATTATGTTGAATAATAAAATCGAGTTTTGTCCAATTTTTTTTTACTTGGCCTACGGACTTATTGAGAGACCTGTTATGTATATATATCCTTTTTGTATTTTAATAAAGAAATACCAAATAATTGTTTTATTGACATTTCTTTTTCTCTTCTGTACATATAAAGCCTTAGAAATATTACTTGAAAGAAAAAAACAAACTACTAAAATGATTTTTATATATACTCAATCTAGACGTGTAATCATGCAAGAAGTTCTAAATTGACAGACAGACAGGCGAACTGACGCGCTCTAAATAAGTCATTAATTTTTATCAAAATCGTTCGTAGCTAGTCGTTCGTAGCTAGTCTGTGCTTGTCACGAAATCTTCTGATACGAATCAAAGACAGTTTTGGTTCATAAAAAGACCGGTAGGTGTGCCGTAGACTGCTCCTTCTTTTCGTGTTTGCAGCTCCTGCTGAAATCTTCATGCACCCAAACGCATATCTATCAAGAGCCTATTGGGCAGTGTAAATTCCTTCCCTGTTCTTTGGCCATCTAAATGTTGTCAGATCTTCTTGATCACGCAACTGGTGGGATTATGGTATATCTAGTTTTCTCAAGAGTAGCTTCATTGTCCTCAATTGGTTCATTCAAATCAAAAATCATACCGTGCTATGAGAAAGAACTTATTTAACCATAACCCGGCATACATGAGCAATTTCGATGTGCTATACACACTCTCTAGAGCCGTTTAGGCATAAGTAAATATAAGGATATTTGATACTGAAACTTCCCTTATATTGGAAATATCGCTCGAAAATATTTATGGGCATAACTCCAGCCTGTACAAACCTACAATAATTCGCAACTTTTCCAGGCACTGTAATCCATAGTGGCTTAAAGTATTGTGTTCTCCATTGACATCTTAGTATAAACAGATTTTTCTTGAGGCATTGTTTATATGATCTCACCTTCTTAGATTGTTTTTCTTATTATAATGCAAAAAATTTTAGTCAATTTAACAATTTCTAGTAACAAGTTATTCCAACTTATTTCAGATTCAGTCAATATTTCAATTTCAATATCAATAATTTTTGTTGTTATTTATAAACAATAAAATAAAATCAATACGTGAAATTTGCAAGAATTACAGAACAATCAATTTAAGTTTTCGTTAACAATTTATGTATATTGTTTAAACACTCTTTGGTTTTAGGTAAAATTAAAAAAAAATTCTAAAAAATATTTTACCACAATTGCATTATCTTGCCAAAATGTAAACCAAGCGCCATTGCAACATTCGTATTTACAGTACTTATATATGTATACAATTAAAGAATATTATATTTGTATGTATAAATCAGGATGACAAAAAAAGTTTTATTTAAAAATACAAAAAGCTTTATACTAATATCTTAATAAATATAAAACACAAATAGATTAAAAAGTCTTTATATATGTGCAATATATGTAAGTATATATTTAAATATTGAAATTTCCTTGTTTTTGATACCCTGAAATATTATTTATGTATGTATTTAAAAAAATGTTTCTATTCAGACAGACAGTTTGGTGAACATATGAAACACTTGAAGTTTTTCTTCCATTTAATGAAAAATGAATCATATAGACTTTTTGCGTCATTGCTAACAGACATTTATATCTAGAACTCTCAAGACATAGAAACAAAAAAAAAAGATTTTTCATTTCAACTGCTTAGAAGAGTTTTATTAATGTTTCTGCCATATTTATCTGTCCATTTAAGAAGTAAAACGAACTCTACCTCAAACTAAAAACATAAATCCACAGAAGCTTTAATAGTAAAGAAAAAACGAGTACATAGTGTTTGACTTTATTATCATATCGGGTGGGCTATTCATAAGTTTATATTTTAAACTGCAATAAATCAATAATGCTTTGAAATTTTGGTAAATTTAGTTTTTGTTGTGACAGTACCCCATTCGATCGGACCAATTTTCGAGAACTTTTTCGAGTGTATTGGGTTGTATCTCGGCAATGGCATCACGAATGTTAGCCTACATATGCTCAATTATCTCTGGTTTGGCGGTATAACAGTTGTTTTAACGGCGCCTTACAGAAAATAGTCCAACGGTGTCATATCGTAGCTTCTTAGCGGACAACTGGCATCACCATTTCGTCTAATTAAACAGCCATTGAACGTCTGACGCAATAAATCGATTGTGGCATGAAACCTGTTGAAACCAAACATCGTTCATATCAAAACCATGAAGAGCGGACACATAAAAATCGGTTATCATGGTGCGATAGTTGTCTCCATTGACCTTAATAGTTGCGCCGTTCTCATTTTCAAAGAAATATGGGCCAATGATGACTCGGCTTCACAAACCGAACCAAACAGTTACTCGTAATGGGTGCACTGGCTTCTGTAAGATCACGTTTGGATTTTCTGAGCCCAAATACGGCAGTTTTGACAAGTTGATGTAAATGGACTCTGAAACACACTCTCAGCCACAGCTTCGATATTTTTGTACGTACGGTACGAACACGCTTACGTCTTGGTGCCTCAACAATGAATCCAGTTTCACGAACTATAACAATAAATCTGCGTATATCGGGCACTGTTAGTCCTTCTCTGCGACTAAATTTCGTACGACAATTTGTGCAATTTCCGCACGTTTGTCTTTCTTTTGGAAATAAATTTCCAATAAATTCCAACGTTGTTCAAGCTTAAATAGATTCATTTTGTCCAGTGGAGATAATATACTGAATTTTGTGACAGAATGGAATGACATATGTATTGAAGGTTCGAAATAACCGCTGGTTCAAATTTAAACCAATAGATGGCCCACTCGATATTTTGGTCTTTTGTATTTATGACCTTTGAAGAAGAAGCGCTGAATAAGGATTACGTATCTCACGATGAATTTTTATTGCTAAGCATGAACAGTGACCTTTTCGTACTGATTCAGCATATTTTCTACAAGATAAGAATATGCGCTTCAAATTACTTATTTTTTAACACATTCGGCTTCACTTTAATTTTGTTGGTGCCTTTCGGAGAATCTCTAAATTTTTGACACAAAAATAAAATGCTGAATTTTTTGACAATTTTTTAAATTGAGTGAAGGAAATTTTGGCAATTCCTGGCTTGACGGGAGTTCTGTTTTTTTTTTTTTTAATTATTTAGTTGTGTTTTTAGATAATTTTGATTTGAACCTTGCGGGAAATCCCGTCATTAGTTTATTTAAAGACAAGTGAATGACGGGAATTCACGCAATTTAGCGGGTGTGTGTTAGTGAGTTAATATAATAGATTCAATTTCGACGGCTAAAAGGTGATATAAATAATATTTTTTTTAGTCCTTTGTTTAATACATTGTATGCGTGTACATTTTGAGGCATAATTGTGCCAGACACGGGGTGTTTTATACAAAGGATAAATAAAAATGTGTTTACCAGCCTACTACTGTACACAAGAACCATGTCTTTACACTAGCCCATACTAATATGTGACCCACGCTGAACAAACAATGTGTTACGAACATTAGGTTGGACATCACAGCGTTTATTACATCGCAAAAATAAATAAACAACAGCTATAAGAACAACTATATGTGCTGTTTACAAATAACCAAATCTACAATAACAAATATTAGCAGAGACAAAGTAAATAAAAATAACACAGCAACAACAATAATTAAGCAATAAAGAAAACAAGTAACAGACAATAAACAAGCAACAACTAATACTAAGAGCTGAAAGAGGTAGACGTTTACCTACGCATGGCTACAAAAGAACTAAAAAGAAATTAAAAGAAAGAAATGGAATCTACCTGAAATATCGAGAGGTTCGAGAGCTTTCGATGTGTTATTTACTCAGCCATATAAAAAGCACATCGATGCGGACAGCATTCAGTTTATTTGGTGTAAACTCAGTGAACAAGTTTATGTGTCGTAAACTCAGCGAGTGGAGTTTAAGAAAGTAAACTCAGCGAGTGCAGTTTGTGTGAAGAGAGCTTATAAAGAGTAAACTCGTGAAGTGAATAGTAAAGTAAAAAAACCAGTTTAGTTGGAGCTAACTCATTAAAGAGAGTTAAGTGTGGATAACCTCTGGTTGAAAAGGTTGTGATCGATTCTAAGTTATAACTACGATCGGGTTGGAAGATCTTTAAGTAGAAAGATCTTTCGAGTAATTGTTGTTGTTTACAAGATTGTAAACAGACGGTGTAATTAATTACAAGCAGTGGCGCACAAAAGCGTGTTGAATAAAGGATTTTTAATTAAATCCAAACACAAAATTTATTTTATTTTAACTACAATCTACGAACTTATAAAAACACGTTTTTAAAAAGGTTAAAACGTAACAATATTTATGTACTTACGTATATTAATTTTTTGTCAGTAACTTTTATAATTTATAGTAAAAATTGAAAATTAAAAAAAAAATCACAAATTTCAATATTTTATACTCCTCTAAAGCTACTCGCAAAAGCTTTTTGAATTGCAATGTGTTTTAAAAATGATTAAACTATAACTATATTTTCAACATTCTATATTTTTCTTTTTACATTTAACAGAAAAAAATTTTAATGAGTTTTAATCCTAAGGTGCTTTTTCATTTCGTTACTGCATTGTATAGCATCGTATGAAAAGAGCAATAAATTTATTAATATAATTCATTTCTTCCTGACTACACTACCCAAGAAAAAAGGGAATTATTAACATAAAAAATAGAATTAAGTTTTAATAAAGACAACACGACTTATTTACTGATTCATCATAAAACTACATACAATTACAAAAAAAAAAATTGTTTTCAAAAACATAACTTTGTTATGATTTTTTCGTCAATTACTCCAAAAATGCGGGTTGTATTAAAAAATTATTTTAGAACGACTTAAAGTCGGTATAATTTGAGTTTTTTTAACGTACAGCTTAATGGAATCAGATAAGTCATTTCAAAGTTATCTAATATGTATGAAGCAGCTTCTTCAAAAATTTCACATTTTAGAAATAAAATTAAAAAAAGAACTTATCCATAGAATATGAAATGCTGAAGATTTTTTAAGTTAGGAGACCATAGCGCATAAAAAATATATTAAATATTAAAAGTATTTTTGCATGTTGCATAGTGTTATTTGCTCATACCCTAATTTAAAATTTATGACACTTATTTCTGTTATGCCAATATATACTCATGACTTGTTACCTCTAATGATTCTTTTAGCGAACCTGTTAACTTTTTGAAGGCATTTAAGAAAAGTTTGAACAATTTGGTCTTTTCACTAATAGTGTACTTGACTTAATTCTGTAAACAATCAAGCGGAAATAATATATATATGCACATAAATTTCAAAAATTGTTTCCATAAAAATATTTATTGCCGTTCACTTTTAAGTTCCTTGAACTCTCATAAATGATTTAATTGTATTTAACCAAAAATTACCAACTCTAGTTAATTAATTGTCTAAACGTTCCCGTATTTGAAATGCGTTTAAAAAAAGTGAATCTAATTTAAAATGAGCTCATTTAATTAAATTAAATTTCTTTGTAATAAATCTCACAATGCCACTGACTGACTATAATGCTAATTAAGATTGTGACAATAACTTTATTTTGATTGGGTCTAATTTAATTGAAATTAAAATATTAAAGAATAGTTCTTTTCATCCTATAGTAGATATTGTTGTGACACATTTATTATAATTCCCTTTTTCACTATCTTTCAGCCCCTTCTCGTTTTCTCTTGCTTTCTCTTTCTATTTAATTCACTGTCTCTCTTCCTGTGTATAATTTCAACACAAATTTCATTTAGTTCATTGTTTTGTTTTGTTTTGTTTTATTTATTATTTATGAGTCTTACGCTAATGAACATCAAAATGAAAATGAAACAACAACAATAACAACAATAATACTAATATAAATAACAAACACAACAACAATATATACAATATAACTGAAAAAGACATTGTATACCTAGTAAACGTGGGAATGTTTCCGAAATGTTAAATTTCCTGTTAAGTAGTCAGTCTGTTGGTAAAACGTCAAATATACAATAGCGGGTGTATTAGAAGTCAAATATACATTAGCCGCCCCTTAACTGAACGGACAACGCTACTTCTGCCAACAGACATCTATCAGTTGAAGTCTGTCAAAATTTGAAGTTTTTGTTTGACAGCCATTAATAGCAGACAACTGCATGCTTTGAGGAAAAAATGGAAAAAAGTGAATTTCGCACGCTTATTAGGAAATACCTTTTGCTGGAAAAAAAGCCTTCACTCAAGCCGAGGTTAAGCTTGATAAATGCTCTGCGCCACGAATTGCAATGGTAAAAAAGTGGTTTAATGAGTTTCGTTGTGGCCGTACGAGCTCGGAAGATGCCTGGTTGAAACTCTACACCGAAGCAATTGAAAAAATTCATGACATGGTACTGGTTGAAAGTGCGAGATGTTGTGCTGAGTATGAGGAACCTTCCGCTGCGTTTTCTCAGTCCTGTGACTAATCAAAATATATGAAATCTTCGCAAGAGTGTTTGGCATTTGAATACTCATTATAAAGTTGTGTGTTTTCTCTTGAATAGGCAATACTTATATTCATGAATACTCATAAGTTCTCACGAAATATTCGAATCGTATATGAGTATTTTCTGAGAAATGAATAAATGCTACGAGTAGGTGTACGACGTTTGATTGATTTATATTCATTGCTTCTTATACTTATGAATCAACGTAATTTTGAGTATGAGTAGTTGAATTTGAATGATGTATACTCACTTATAAATTCGTGAGTAAGTATGAGTAACAAGCAAGAGATTCAATGCTAATCTCTGGTCCCTAAGCTAAAAAACTCTGTTTGGCGTTGTTCAACCGCAATATGGATAAGTTTTTGTTCAATGAATAATAAAAACAGTCAGTTTCTAAGGTGAGTTTATCAGGCAATAAAGTGTATATTTATCTACCATATTCTCCGTATTTAGCTTCGACTCCAATGATACAAACATCTTACAAACAAATAAATAAATAAATAAATAAATAAATAAATATATTTTGATGACCACGACAAAACTTACTCTTTGAAATGGATAAGGTATTGTACAATAGTTGGACAAAGTGTATAGAACTCAAAGGAGTGTATGTTGAAAAAAAATGATATATTCCTAGGACGCTATTTCAAAAAACAAGGTAACTTTATAATGTTTTTCATAAAATATTTATTTACAATCATTAAGCCATTAATTATTTTCCACAATTCCTGTTTTTTTTTTTTAATTTTTGTCACGACTCATAGCTTAAAGATAGTATGAATCTCTTTTAAGCTTGCGAACTTTTGTTATGAAGTTTTCTAATGCAATACTAGTATGTGCACTCACCTCACGACTAGTAAACTGTCTGTTCAAACATGATAATCATCACTTCAATGGCAACAGTCTTCGCTTTCGAACAGGCGGAATATGGATGCAGTGTTACAGTGGTAGTAGTAAACTGTCATATTAAACTAATAATAAACAAAAGCAGTAAAACAACAACAAAAACAATAAGAGTATAAAAAAATTAAAGGAAATCCGCAAAATGTAAATGTCGTTGACTAAAAAAAGATTTTTTTTGTGTTGAAGAAAAAAAAAATGTGTATATAAAAGCGCTGCAACAACAACAACAACAACAACAACAACAACAACAACAACAACAACAAATTATATGAATGATAGCTACAACGAAAGCTAAAAAAATACAAGTATAAAGTGCTTTGTGAAGAGTAAAAATAATGTGTAAAGAAAACAACCTGCAGCTGCAATACATTTGCTTACAACACACTCGCCCTGTTTTGTACATCAAATGCTGTCTGTACAAGCACTCAGACATCAGTTGCGAGCGGTATGAGGCATTCGGCATTATGAATAGTACTAAAAGAAAATAAACAATAATACAGTTAATACACGATGAATAATACGCTTCACTCTCCATTCAACATTTGGCGATTGTTATAGATTATGATTAGAATCTAAGGAAAATTACAAGAGACAATGAAAATGAAGAGTTGAGGAAAACTCAGAAAAAGATTTTCATTAAAATCTTACAAGAAAATGTCCAACATTAAGTCAACAAATTTTTGTTTTTTTTTTTTTTGTAATAAAATTATGCAACACAGAGAAGGGAAATATTACATATATGGGTGTAACAGATATTTTCCGATGTATAAAGCGAAAGAAAAAATTGCGTAGGAAAAAGCGATAATAACTACATTTAAAAATTGTATAATATTTGTCCATAACCAGCGATACATGCTTTAAAATCCATCAGGTTGTTATCGAAGTTAAACACGCCATGCATCTGATCTTTAATACCCATTATAAGAGTTGTTCGCTACATTTATTTCCCTTAGTGCTAATATGTATTACATTAGCTGACATCAAGAGTTGAAACGGGTTTTTTATTGGACCAAAGCCCTCAAATTGTGTGGCCTGGACCAACCAACTACTAAATACCAATCCTTGGCTGTTTCATCAATTATTGTGATCTCCACTTGAGCTTGTGCCAATTCTGTGGGCTCAGACCGAACTGGTATTGTTATTGACAAGATGATAAAAATTCAGAGATTTGCCACCCCCACTTTTAGAGGATAGTTTTTATTATTGTTGAATATATTGGATAGTAAGCTTAACCACTTAAAAACTGACCCCCGATTTCGTGATCCGATTTTGATAACATTTCACACATTTCATATTATAGGCATTTATATTTTTTCTTTGTTTTTACCTGTCATACCTTGGCCCCTAGACTATGGGTATTATTCTACCCACTTCGTTATTAGACACAAGATTTTTTGAAAAAAAAAAAAAAATAATAATAATAATAAAATAATAAAAAATAAAAAACGCATTAATTAGATCCATTGATGAGAGTGTTGTGTATTTATTTCACTATGTACGTAGAATCACAATCTTTCGGTATATGAGCAGATGATTGCATACTATGGACGCCACTCTTTAAAAATGTTTATAAGAGAAAAACCAATAAGATTTGGTTACAAATATTGGGTTGCTGCTACAGGATATTGCTTCAACTTTATACCATATGTTGGCCTTCTGCAAAAAATAGTGCTAGTTATGGTCTTGGCGAGAATCTGGTCTTGCAATTGCTACAGATTATATAAGATTCACCCAAACACAATATCACATTCGATATTTTACAAATGGTATCGTTCAAGACAATCGCGCTAATCATGCTCCATTGAAAGATGTCAAATCGATGAAAGAAATGCACCGATGATCACATGATTTCAGCTTTGAAAAAACAACAACATTATAGCATCAACATTATGATAACTTTGTAAGAATACATATATTTTGTACAAAGCTTATAATTATTATTATTTGTTTAAGGTGGTCACTATAATGACGAATTTCTTTGGTGTGCAACCGATGTGGATGCTCACATCTCATATATTATAATCAACGAATGGGTGGAGTGGTCTTAATCGACAATGCCATAAATAATTACCCGATTGAAATTCGTGGTGAGAAGTGGTACTGGCCGTTACTTACTTATGCTTTAAATGCCGGTATGATGAATACCTGGAAATCACACTGCATGCTAAGAAAAGCTAAATCATGTGTCAATGTTGAAGCGTGGTTATTTGTGTAAGAGAAAAAGTTGTCACGAATGCACAAGAAATGACAAAGCGCATAGATAACTCACCATATGATAAGCAAAACTGGGAATCGTAGCCATTGTGGATAATGGTTAAACTGTGTTTGGTTATACAAAATGCAATTCAAACTTACACCCAAAGTTTGGTCTTGCATAGCTTCATGCTGGTGTACCAAAAAACATTAACAAAATAAAATTGTCGCACTAATCAGCCACAGTTGTGATATATATTTCTTTATTTTTTACTAATAAATAAATAAATCAACGCATTTTTACTTGCCAAAAATATAAAAAAACTGTGTGTGTCTTGAACCCTCTAATAGCGAAGTGTGTATTTAAATACCCATGTCATTGAACTAAACCTGTAGTCTACGTGATTGGCCCAATTTAGAGAATGTTTTCTTCTAAAGCAGAGCATACCTTAGGCTATAAGTCACCAAGAGGGTTTTGCGATTGTCTACTCTCCCAATTTTCCAGAGCCGTTGTCGTTTACTTTTCTAAATTTGACAAATTGCTAACTTTTAAACCGCTACCCTTCCAAATAGAAGGGGATAAAATATAACTTCAGCAATTTTTTTAAGTATTCCTACCCTTTTTTATCTTTCTGTAAAATCCAATTTGCGATACCTTTTACCTGAAGTTAGGCTCTGTTTTTGTGTATTTAAATACCCATTAGTCCTTAATGGGTTAACTGAAAATTCAGGGATCATAAAAGCTGTGATGTCATTAAAGTCCGTGATATAGTAAAAGCTCCAGACATCTCATATGGCTCAGTGCTTTTTTCAAAAGGCTAAAACAGTCAATGGCAAAGATGAAAATTGGCCTCGATTGGTGAATCAATCCAAGGAATCCAGACTGGTTGTGAGATTGTGTCAGAGAGGCAATTTTTTTACGAAACAGTTTACTGATGGCCGGCACCTGAGAGTTAGGTTAGGGTGGGTTGTATGGGTTGCTTGCGAATTAAGAGCGGCTCATTGTTCCACCCCTTACAGGACAAGACCATTAAAGAGGTCGCAAGGCCGGAAATGAGAGAGTCCCATAAGGTTAAGTTTCAACGTATTATGAAAACGATTATGATAAGTGGAGCACTGAGAGTAAACCTAGCAAAGGCTTTGTTTACTACATTTTACTGTCTACTTCTATATATTCAATCAAGGAGAACAGTTGCACAATAGCTTTCAGAATTAATTTATGGAAGTTGCGTGACTACGTATATTCCAGGACTTTAAATCTGACCAGTTTGAATTTGGAAACTACTACAGTATACCAAAATAATATTCGTATCAAGGTTTTAGGTCCAATAAGTCTAAAATATAGGTCAAAGTATAAAAATGGTCTAAATGAAGACACATGTTATTTCTAGGTGTGAAGTTTGCTCAGAAGAGCAGAAAGCTTTCAATTATTTCTACAGTCCGGATATTTACTGATAGCATGAATATTTACTGACAACAAATCGACCATTAGGTGAATGGAAAGTATACATAGCACATCAAAAGATGTTCATTAACGCAGAGTGTTTCTGGATAAGAAAGCCATACATCTAACGGTTAATTTAAGAGTGTTCTTGTACATGGCTAATATGCGCAATACATGCATAACAACAATTGAACTTGTGTTAGCACATTTCGGAACAAAAGCTTTTCGAAAAAGAAACATATAAGCGTGAAAAATCTAACCAATATGTCTGTTCAATTCTTGAAGAAATTAAACAATAACGATTCTTTTGTTTATTTTTCTTTGTTCATTTGTTTCTCACACTCAGTACAAGTAGTCACTTTTTTTCTTATCAATATAAAGCTTTTGTTGTCTACAACTTGAGTTGCAATTAATTTTGAAATTCTTTTGTATTTTGAATTCAATAGAAATTTCACTTTTTCTCATCTCTCCTACTCTTGAAAATTTCAGTTTCGCTTTACCATCATAAACATTTGCATATATGCATATAAAAAATTACAAACGTATATATGTAATAATATAAAACGAAAGTATTACAGCAGGATGTAACTAAGTAGAAGGACTACTTTTTAAAAAATTAATACCGTTAAAAGAGGTGTTTTTTTATAGAGGTATAGAACTTTAAGTTGCAATAAAACAACGATGAACTATTCGTTTGACATGAATTTTATTTATCCAAAAGACAATCTTGTGGCATTACATTTTAAATATGATTTCTGGCATATGACCGCCACGGCTGGCGCGGATGTAGTCCAACCTGGACGTCCGATTTTCGATGACTTTTTCTAACATTTGTGGCCGTATATCGGCAATAACACGGCGAATGTTATCTTCCAAATGGCCAAACGTTTGTGGCTTTACCGCATAGACCAATGACTTTACATAGCCCCACAGAAAGTAGTCTAGCGGTGTTAAATCACAAGATATTGGAGGCCAATTTATAGGTCCAAAACGTGAAATTAGGCGGTCACCAAACGTGTCTTTCAATAAATCTATCGTGGCACGAGCTGTGTGACATGTTGCGCCATCTTGTTGAAACCACATCTCCAGGACATCATGGTTATTCAATTCAGGAATGAAAAAGTTAGTAATCATGGTTCTATACCGATCACCATTGACTGTAACGTTCTGTCCACCATCGTTTTTGAAAAAGTGCGTACCAATGATTCCACTAGCCCATAAAGCGCACCAACAGTCAGTTTTTCTAGATGTAACGGTGTTTGCACATACACCTGAGAATTACCTTCACTCCAAATGCGGCAGTTTTGTTTGCTGACGTAGCCATTTCAACAAAAGTGAGCTTCACCGCTAAACAAAATTAACTTATGAAAGTAGGAATCAACGTCAATCTTCTTTTGGGTCCATTCGACGAATCTACGCCTTACTTGATGATCGTTTGGCTTCAATTCTTGCACGAGTTGGATTTTGTAAGCACGCAAACCAAGATCCTTCCGCAAAATCTTCCATAAAGTGGATGGACACAGATCCACTTCCTGTGCTCGATGGCGGATGGACTCATTCGGGTCTTCCTTAATGCTACGCTCTACAGCTGCAATAACTTCTTCTATACGCACCGTACAGCATCTCTGACGATGCGAGTTATCAATAAGAGTAAACGTGGCGCGAAAACGTGCCATGGTTAATCGAATTAACTGCTCTGATAAAATGGGCGTAGTGCGCGATACGTTTTCCGCACAGAACCATTATTTTCGAATTAAAATTGCACTATTTGCAAGCGTTGTTAAGGCGTGAGTCTATTCATGATAAATTGCCAAACCAAACTGAGAATAAAACTTGACAGCTGTTAAATCGGTCGCCATCTTGAAAAGTAATGTCAACTTATAGTTCTATACCTCTATAAAAAACACGCGATACAACTATTTTAAGGAATACAAAAGCAAATGTGGGACTCTTAATTTCACCTGTACAAATTCTACCGATATTTTAACAAGACATAAAATATAAAATATTGCAAAATCTGTCTGTAAATATACGTGTAAGTTCGTATATGAATGATCAAAGTTGTCGTAATAGATCCTTGTTTGTGCTTTTTGCTTAATTACATTTAACAAACCTATTTTACAATTGTGTGTAATTACACATATTGTATGTAATTCTTGATTGTGTGTAGCAGATTTTATTCATCAAAATAAAGTTGAAGTTCAATTTTGGTGATGAAATTTTTAATGTTGGCAGAAGGAATTTTTAGTAATTTAAAATAGAGCCAATCTTTCGTACATATAAACCGTCTTCTGAAACAATTGCAGCGATTCTCTGTACAAAGAAAGTAGTAGGCTTGTCAGATGGACTTGATTTTGCTTAATTTACAAGAAGTTTTACAGCTTGTCAAGAATCATGAAATAATATAGTTTGTCAAGATTTTGTAATTTACATTTTTTTAGAGTTTTCATTACACAATGTTTTAAAAAAAGCTATTAAACATTTTAGCGAATTATTGGGTATACAAGTTAATAATGTCGAGTTTCTTGATTGAGAAATGCATTTGTTATAATAACAAAATGAATTCATACAGTATTCAAAGTATTGTCCATCGCTATCCACTACTTTTTCCCATCTTTCTGGTAGCATATGATTCCGAGATATAAGAACTGCTCGGGTTTTGAGGTAAGGAATTAATGAAGCCAATTTCTGATACCCTGCCAGAAGGGGCAAGATCGGGGCTAAAGGGCAGGTGAGCCAAAGTTTTACATCTGTTTTTCAAATAGTTTTTGACTGGTCTTGCGACATGTGGCCGAATGTTGTCATGATGGAAGATTATGGCCTCGGTGATTGCTCTCTTCAAACGAATTTCAACAGCTCATAATACAAAACACACTTCAGATCCCACCAAACACAGATATACTATTTCGGCATTGATTTGGCTGGTAGGCCAGGCTTTACATATGACTTTTTGCGCTTGGGGTTATCGTAATGTAACAATTTCTTATCACCAGTAACAATACGATGCAAAAATTGGTTCTTTTTGTAGCGTTCAAGCATCATTTTCGACATGCAAAATCGCCTTTCAACGTCTCTCAGTTTCATATGGGACACAATTTCTTTGCTTTTGAATAAATGGCAATGCCTTAAAACGTAGGGAAATAGATTGTTGTGCGACTCCCAATAATAATGCAAGCTCTTCTTGTGTTGGACAACAATCTTTGTCGAGTAATACTTCATATTTCTCATCTTCAAACTTTTTCGGCTGGCCAGGCCTATCCTTGCCTTCCATATATAAATCAAGACTTTTGAATCACGCAAACCATCGTTCACATATTTTTGGAGTTGGTGCATGTTGACCGTAAGCTTCTTCCAACAATCGATAACTTTCAGCAGCAATTTTCTTCAAATGAAAGAAGGTTATCTGACTTCCCTGCAAAACATCTTATTTAGGCCCAAAATTCGACATTATTATAGCGATTAAAAAATGTGGGTTTACACTTTGGCGTCTATTGAATACTGAATTTTAATGACAGATGTTTACCCTCCAAAAAACCATATATGTTATTATTGACTCAAACCATATATTATAGTTATGCCATATATTGTCCAAATCGATATTATTAACTTGTATACAAATAATAAATTAAAGTGTTTTAAATGTATTTGGCCTTTACAATGGTCAACATCGTTTCTGAGGAGAAGCATGGGTTTTTTTTAAATATTTATCTTTCATTACTCGTATCAAAGCGTGAGCTGGTGCCGACTTGAAAGAGTACTGTACGAGCTTGTGTAGTGACCCATTTGATACTAGTCTAGTTGTATTGCTGATATATACACAAGTGCATCGCCTGTGAGGCAAAGTTGACCAATAAAGGTAATTTTTTGTAAATATTTTACACAGCCGAATCAGTTATATAAAAACACAAAGGGTCAAAATGTGAGATCTGTACTCGAAAAAAAAAAATTAAAAAAAAACGTTCTACTTAGGACACAGATGTCCAAGTGTGTTTTTTTTCTCATTTACTCCTTTACAGTACTTTGTATCAGTTTCAGTAATCAAGCTGACTTTCAAGCTAAGTAGATGATTAATCTACTGTAGCTCGCCTCAGATTGTGTGCAGTGGTGATGATCCTTTCAAAGTGGTAAAAGTCTCTTTATTGAACACTCGAAACCACAATTAAATTTTTTATCATGTCCTCTGCTAATTTTCCAACCTGGGCTGTTTATGTTGATCGGCTGCGCTCAAATTACTACACTACGCCACTTCAGACTAAGCTATTGTTACAAGCTGTTAATGTTTTTTTTTATATGCTCATAAGATCTAAGATCTATGAGAAAGAGAAGTTTTTTATGACAAACCATTTTCAAATTTTACTTTTGTTTTTGTTTTTTGTGCAAAAATGTCATATGTTTAAAAACTGAATTATTTTAAAGAAATTGTTTTTTGTTTAGTTTTATTACTAAATATGGAAGAAACAAATATATGTTGCTGTCTCAATAAAATTTTGTTTTTTAATGCTCAAATTTGCGGTTTTTATTAAAATCGCAAAGTTTACCATTAATAGAGTTCTGCAGAGATCAAAACAAATAATAATGGGATTCAACACCTCTTCCGTTGATCAATTCTGGCCGTTTTAATTAAATTAATTGGTTCAACCTCGTTAATTTTTAACAGTAGAGATCAAAGTCAATCGTTTGGCAAGATTTTGAAAGCTTTCAAATCCTCCAGACACACAGCAGCACATTTGTTGCTGTTAATTTCGGTTAGGCCACCGTCTGCGAAACATCTTCTTCCATGATATATTTCGTATATTACTGTATTACGTGATCCAATTTTTTTCGGCTTTAGTTATTTTTTCAAAATCAAGATTTTCTTTTTATTTTGAACGTCAAATATTTTTAAATGTTGAATATAGCAATCATAACTGAAAAATGAAAGTGAACAATTTGAATATTCTGCAGAAATATACGAAAAAAATTGAAAATGTTGATTCAATTAAAAAGGTTGAAAGTGTTATATATCATTTTGAAATATGAATATGTATAAACACATGCATGTATATCTGTGTCGATATGGAAGAGTAGCTTAAGTCGGAAAATGCATTTCTGTGATATTCTCAATTTTGTGTAATTTTTATCTTAATTATTCTTTTTTTTGCAACAAGCCTATAATATAACAAATTGATAACAACCTTATTAGGCAAAAAATGTAAAATTTGTAAAAATAAAAATTGTATAACTTAAGCGATTTTTATATACTGAGCCTTATCTATGTATTTTAAAGTTTTAAGTAAACATAAGATATTTTATTGAAACATAAAAAAGAATCATATAGTAAAATTATGAAGTTTAAGTCAATTTAAGTGATATAGTTAAAAATGCACTTAAGATGTTTTGACAAATTCATTATCATTTCAAAAAACTTAAGCTAAAATAAACGAGTTTAAAATTGGCAAAAAGAAAGAATTAAAAAAAGAAAGAAATTTAAAGCTCCTAACGCAATAACTCAATTTTCACTTATCTCGATTTAAGCTACTCTTCTATGTGGCTACAGATATAAAATTTTAGTGTTCAAGTGCTATATTGTATATATGTAAGTGCAATTTTGATGCCGGCTGTGTACAACCCATAAAGCTGTTAGTCGCAACACTGCTCTTTAACGACTAATTGCACAGAAATGGTGTTCAAGCCACTTGTCCTTAACCGCTTTGCTGCTCATTGCGTAGCGTCTGCCTAGAGCTATACCGGCGAGCAAAACCGAGTACAAAATCAGTATTTTTAGGTTAAATGTGCTATAAATTAATAACTAATAGGACGATTTTTTTGTAATTTAAAATAATTATTTTTTATTCATTGTATGATAAAAATATTTATATACTTGTAGAATAGTAACAGCACAACAAAAAAAAAAAAAAAATCAATAGAAAAACATAAGGCCACTCAGTACTCAGTTTTGCGCGATTCTTTAGTGCAATAATAAAGTTGCAATTTGGTATGGTATGCATAATCCTTTGTTTTTAATAACATTTTTAATGCGCCTCGGCATACTTTCAACCATGTTCCCTATAAATTCACTAGGAATATTTCCCCATTCTAACTGCACTCGGTTCCAAAGATACACAATACTGGTAGGCGCTCTATTATTCCTACTTTCTATCGGGTTAAGATCCGGGATCTGCGCTGGCCATTTGATTACCTGAAATTTTTGCTCAGACAAGCATTTTTAGACAATTTTGGCCGTGTGTTTAGGATCTCCGTCCTGCTGAAAAATGACTTCGTCCTCCGGATAGGCGCTGCGGTCAACGAAATCGGGTAAATGGGTTTTCAGAATTTGTAGGTAGTCTTCCTTCTTCATTACATCATTAATCCTTACTATTGGACCCAAGTGTCACCATGTGAAACAGCCCCAAATCATCAAGCTACCTCCGCCGTGTTTAACAGTTTGTTTTACATGAATGGACTCATGAGGTCTCATCCAAAAATATTCTTTACCATCAGATTAACAGTTTGTTTTACATGAATGGACTCATGAGGTCTCATCCAAAAATATTCTTTACCATCAGATTGTAATCGATTGATTTTTGTCTCGTCAAATCAAATTATTCGCTTCCAATCATTAATGGTCCAATGCTGATGTTTTTTGCAGAATTCTAAACGTGCTTTTATGTTTTTATCTGAAACAGCTGGCTTTTTCTTCTTAACACTTGCTACTAAGTCGATTCTATTAAGTGCTCTAAGAGCTGTCCACTCACTGACGTCTTTATTTATGGCAATAGCAGCCTGTTTGGGTGTTTTTATGTAATTTTTTTTCATCTCTCGGACCATTAGGCGCGCGTCTGAATCCTTTGGTAAGCGAGGGCGACCTCCAACATTCGTTTTAGGAGCTGCATTTCGCTTTTTTTGACTTTAGTTACTGAACGTGGACTCGAATTAATCTATTTTGCAATTACTCTAGATGAATATCCACTTTCAGTCAAAGATACTATAGTATTTTCGACGTCAATATAAATTTTCTTCATTTTGGTTTTATTTTGCTCTATAAAGCCGCTATTACTGATAAAAATTAACAATGATAGGAATTAATAAAAATAGACCACCAACTCATTGCGTATTATTCACTATTTTCAGTATGTGATTCCCTACTTTTATTATTCATACCGAAAACGTGCAAAACTGAGTACTTAGAGTTACCTTATGTTCTTAAATTGAATTTTTTTGATTTTGTTGTCTTATTACTATTCTAAATACATATTTTTATCCTAAAATGAATAAAAAATAAGTATTTTAAATTACAAAAAAATCGTCCTTTTAGATATTAATTTATAGCATATTTAACCTAAAAATGCTGATTTTGTACTCGGTTTTGCTCGCCAGTGTATGTGTCATATTTGACTAATATTTGACGAAAAAAACATTGCATGCAAACATTTCCTTCTATATCAGCCTTTCTTAAAAAATTACTTAAAAATAAATAATAGTACCCAATTAGAGTTTGAAATTACTTAATGTAAAAAAATAAATTAGAAACGAACAAATATTTCTACACTTTTTTTCGTCAAATATTTGGCAACTTTAACCATACCTTTAGGCTTCTTTTTTGTTAAAATCGATTTTTAGTCTTTCTATTTAGTTGCTATATGTTTTGATATTTTATCAAGATTTTATGCTTTAACACCCCTATACCTCTCTATCGTTACGAATGGCTTTTATACGAATAATTCGCATGTTGTTACTCTTAATGTTGTAGTTCTATGTTGTTTCGATTTAAAGTCTATATGTGCAACATAGTTTTAATGTAAGTGAGAAAAGATAATTGTTGCCGCACATAACTTACATACATATACATACTAAATGTATATTTACATCAACATAGATACATATACAATATATGCATGTAAGCACGTTTATGCAAAGTAGGCATAAAAGAGAAGATAATTAAAATCGTCTTTATAAAGCATTTTTATTTCTCTTTTTTATTTTTACATAATCAAACAAAAAATTACAAAAAAAAAACAAAAGCAAAAGTAGAGTGTATATTAAAGTGTATTTGAATGTATAGAAAAAAATACATAAAAAACAAAATAAAAAAGCCAGAGCATCATGCATTTGTATTATTGTTGCTTTTAATTTTTTTTATTATTTTTAATTTTTTGTTGTTTTGTTTTACATGTTAACGTTTACATTTTAATAAGCAGTCAACACGTTTTATAGGCAACTGTTTCTTTTTCTGTTTCTTCTTTTCTTCGCGTCTAAAAGGAAAAATGCAAGTGAGTTTTCAATGAGGTTGTGGTTCGTAACTTGAATGGTTGGCTGACTAAAAGTCTGCCGGTTCTTTGGTTCTTTCATTGTACTCCTATCATTATGCTGTCATTTTCATTTTCCTTTTTGAGTTGTAAAAACGTTGCAAGAATATGAGAGAGAACGAGAGGAAGAGAAATAAAGCCAGCATCTTCCTGTTCTTTTTGCATTAACTTATTATAGCTGATGCGTTTTTAATTAATTAGTTGCTGTGCAATATAAGAGTAACTGCCAGCTCCGCCAACTCAATGTTTTTTCTGGTATATTTAATAATATTCCGATATTTGGCCCTTATTACTGCTGCTACCGCCAACCTCTTTTTTTAGTGGTTTCTTTTTCATTGTTTTATGTATTTAAGTTAAGCTCTTGGCATTATTAATAATCTTTATCAGGTGTGGTAAACTTATGAAGCCATACATGTTTTAAGCTCGAAAATATTAAATGAATGAATGTGTGAGAATTTTATTAACAATTTATATTGTTGGTTGGCTATAGTATACATAAGTATATGTATTTATAAAATGAAAGTCGGGGTAGTATTAATAATTAATATTTTTATTAATTCAATTAAAAAATATTTTCACTTAACGCATAATAAAGTAGGAGAAAAGTAATGAGCATACAAGTATGACCTATTATAGGAATTTGTATAATAAGTAAGAAGTATTTATATGAAGAGTTGGTCTATCACTTTCAATATTTTTTTTAAATACCTTTAAAAACAAATAACTAAAAAGAAAAAATATATATATAAAAGGTGGCCCTACCATAATGCACGATATTAACTGTGAATTACACCTTAACGTTAAGTTTCTCGCCCAACTTAATTTGATATTTCTTTGTTTCAGTGTTTGACATATTCAACCATGGATAGGTACGTAATTGAGCAGCGCGTTAAGATTGTTGAAGCCTTTTTCGAAATTTTGCGTTCAAATCAAAATGCATTTCGTGCACTTAGTGATTTTTTTAGTCAGCATAATTGACCAAATGTGTTCACAATTGGAAGAATTGTGTACAAATTTCAGCAAACCGGTTCTGTAGGAAATGTGCAAACATGCTCACCCAGTTCGTTTTACGGTAAACATTGCAGAAAAGCCGGGTGAATGGTTTTCGCTTTCGCGTGATGATCACGGACTTCTTGCGGCCAGAAAATAAGGATATAGACCTGGATGGTATGTGGTTCCAAAAGGGTGTTACCACTTATCGCACAGCCATCTAAGCAATGGTCATTTTGCGTGAGAAATTCATGGTGTGGCGATGTTAATTGGCCGCCATGATCGTGTGATTTGCCACCGTTGGACTTCTTTCCTTGGAGATATTTAAAAGGAAAAGTATATGTCAATAAACAAAGAATAATTAAAGAGCCTAAGGGTGAGATAATTCGGCGGTCTCAGAGTCATTGAAAATATGGGCCTACGGATATAGGTATGTCAGCGATGCTGTGGCGAGAAATTGGCCGATATTTTGTTTCACGCATAATTGTCGTAGACCCTTCTATCATAATAAATAATATGAAGATAATTTTCTGAAAGCTTTTTCTATTTATCTACAATTAACATCGTTTTGTTTGGATCACCCTTTATAAAAGTATCTACCGGTTTAAATTTGAACCAGCGGTTATTTCGAATCTGGTAATACTTGTATCACTCTGTTCTGTCAGAAAATTCTGCATATTACCTCCACTGATCATAATGATTCGATTTACGCTTGAACAACGTTGAGATTTATTGGATTTTTATTTCCAAAACAAAGACAACAAATAAAAGCAAAATTGCCGTATTTTGGGCTCAGAAAACCTAAATGTAATCTTACAGAATCCAATGCACCCATTACGAGTGACTGTTTGGTGAGGCTTGTGAAGCAGAGACATCATTAGCCCATACTTCTTTGAAAATGAGGACGGCACAATAATTACGATCAATGGAGACACCTATCGCGTCATGATACCCGATTTTTTATGCCCGCTCTTCATAGCATTGATGTAAACTATGTTTAGTTTCAACAGAATGATGCAACTTCCCACACATCTCAGATGAAATGGTGATGTCAGTAGGCCGCCAAGTAGCTGAGATTTGACACCGTTGAATTATTTTCCGTACGGAGACGTTAAGGACAAGTGTTATGCCGACAAACCTGAGGTAATTGAGCATTTGAGGCCCAACATTCGTCATGCCATTGCTTAGATACGACCTTATACACCCGAAAAAGTTTTCGAAAGTTGATCCGATCAAATGGGGTACTGTGAGGCTAACCGGAGCAGCCATATGAATAAAATAATATTTTATTTCTAACCGGAACAATTGTACTTCACAATAAAAAACAAAAAATAAATAAATAAATAAATAAATAAAAAATGGAAAATTTCAAAACCGTTTTTTATTGCATTTTTAAATTTAAACTTTTAAATGACCCACCCGATATAAGCACACATAAAATTGATATAAATTCTAGAGAAAACCAAAATTTGTTTAATATGGTGTATTATATGGACTAACTACGACTACAACAACTAGTTATTATTCTATTCAAGAATTTCTGGTGTTTTTTTTTTAAAGACATAAGTTTCCAATCATTCAGCAAATGTAAAACTTTTCAAGTAACCCACAGACTTGAAGTATTTTAAAGATAATAAGAAAAAGTTTACACATCGCATGATCTTGGAGTCCAAAAGGAATTCATTTTTTAAAATAACATTGTAACCAAAAAGTGCTTCAATAGTTCGACCGCTTTATGAGATGTGTGGTATTTAGTACTATTCTTTTGAAACCACCAATTGTTCGTGTAAAATAATAAATATATTGAAAATGCGTGCATCGTAAAACATTTACTGTTACTACAATTTCTACCGCATTTCGTAGGAAATATGCACCGTTAATGTCGTTGGCTCATAATCCATGAAGATTTTAATCCATAAAAAGAGCACAGGTTATATTGAAAATTTATCATTATCATCCTGATCAAGCACTCTTATACGACACTGTAAGCCATGGGATTTGTTGTGCTATTTCAGTCTGCAGAAGATCTACTGCCTTCGCAATGAACATAACGGTGGATGTGACCTTAGGTCTTCCTAAACATTTCCATCTAAACCTATCAAAATCCCAAAATTCAAACAAATTCATCGTCTCTGGTGGCTATGAGCATTGTCTACGAACATCCACATCTGTGATCGCCGTCCTTTTCATTTTAGCTTTCAGCTCATATATTGGAACAAATATTATTGAGCTAAAGAAAATGCTTATAAATTTTGGCATTCATAGCCCTTGCACCAAAATTGAGTTTTAATGATGATATATAGGCTATCTTAAGCAAAAGGAGAATTCATTGCTTTCCTTAATAAATTGATTGTTTCAAGCTAAGTAGATGATTAATCTACTGTAACACCCTCCATATGATTATGTAGTGCTAATTGGTGGTGATCTTTACTTATTATTGTAATTTTTTCCCAGTAGGTGGCGTTTTTTCCTGATCATTCATCTAATGTTTGTCATCATCGCGCCAGAGGTAAAATGTAAAGTCAGGGGGTTTCTTCTTTATTTCTTAGATGGAGTTGTCTGGAGGAAAGTTGAGGCCTCTTCATTAAGCCCTTGAAACCAGATTTAAAATTTTTTCGACATGTTCTCTGTTGAAACTCAAAACTGGGTCGCTTGTGTTTTATTTGTGTGCTCATTATTTCTCTTAAAATAAGGTAAGTTAAGGTAACAAACCGTTTTGCACGATTAACTCCTGTAATAAATAGTATAAAAAGAAATATGAGCGAAAAGTGGAATTTTCTACATCTTTGCACTTGTTGTCGAATTATTCTCTCCCTTACTTATTTGTGCTTTCAATTGTAATTTCTCTGTTTTTGAGAAAAAATTACAGAAATCTAGGTCATATATTTTGCCATCTCGAAACTGCAAATTGTGTTGACCCAGGATGTGTTAATATGATATTCTAGTCTGAAGTTCGCTACAGTGTAAATTAGATAAACTCCATTGTATTAAATTTTTTACTTTATACATCAGCGATTGATACATAATCTTCTTCATTTTCTAACGAAATTTGTCGCATTGATTTCATATTCGCTATTTTTATCGAAAGCGCTACAAATTGAAATATCAGAGTTACAGAGTATGTGATAAACGGAAAATTACAGAAATGGAACTGCAAAAGTAAAAGAAGCAAATGAACTATTATTTATTGTTTTAAAAAATAATGTGGACCATAATAATCCTTTACCTAAGATTTTATTTAACAGCATGGCTAATTTTTGCCTTGAGATCAGAACTTTATATTTTTCTGTTGAATGCAAATTTAAAGAATTTTTCGGTGAATGTGATACTGAAAAAATGACATCCGTAAAGCAGAACCGCAAACGTTTTCGACTTTAGCTACTAAAGTCATCATCAGAGTACTTTTACACCATTATATATATATTTTTTTGTTTTATCTTCGTCTAGTGCTATTATGTTGTTACGAAAATAGAAAAGCCTAAAAAAATACACCACATCAGGGACTGTATTGTGGGATTATAGTCTATTGGTTTGTGTTACCCTGATAACGCCGTACTAATTTGTGTATATGACGGCATTACCATACTTATTTGTGTATTTGACGGCACTGCCAATTCGACTGTCTTTGGGTAACACAATCTTACATGTTTAAAATAAACGGACATAAATTAGAGGATTTGATAGCGTTTGAGATAAAGAGGCTGCTTTGATATAAGGAGGCTGTTTTGATTAAGTCGATATAGTTATCGTTTTGCAGTCATAGAGTAAAGTCGGGTTTAGACGTAAGTAAAAGTGTTGTATAAACGAATATTAAGTGCAAGATGAATAAGTTGGAGACTTTATAGATATAATTGTATACTGTAAAAGTGAGGAAATAAAAAATATAAAGCAAAAACAACGTGGTATTTATTTTATTTTGACGCAATTAAAAAGAACCAAAACGTTTTAAAATGCTTAAAACTTAACAATATAGTCGCCTCACAGTAGCGAGTTTTTACTATGAAACTATTTTATTTGAAATTTGTGAGTCCGAATTTCTAACGTTGATTGATCTTTGCAATTAATTTTTTTATTTTACGTAGTTGTAGTTAAAAACATGTTCAGTTCTGCTGGTGTTGTAAGGAAAATGCGAACGTAATTTCTCCATTACTAAAATCACTGAAAAAATCTAAAAGTTGTATATTAAATTAAAAAATATTTAGTTTTGAGCTCAAGGAAAATATTGAAAACTTAATAATAAATTGTAAAGATCACGATTTATAAAAAAATATTATGAAAATTTTAGACTAAAAATGGATCAAAATAATAATGTGGCGAAGGAAATTGTTAACATGACTGATTAAGAACATGATCTATTTTAATTAACTTTTTATAACTTGTAATAAAAAATATTTATTTTGTAATCTTTTATTTTTTATATAATAACATATATCACATAAAATAGTGCAACTAAATTTCGACTTCAACGGAATCAGCAATCACATACTACTATTGACCACAATTAATTTTTCTCTTTTTATTATTTACACAAAAATAATAAATGAATAATAACATTTCTGGACAACAACAATTGGTTATTAATCAATTGTTATTCAATTTATTTTATTAATTTATCAATAAGGAGAAATAAAGAGATAACGACGAGTGTGGCAAATAAAAAAATGGCCATAAAGCAAACATGTCTGTTTTATTTGTTCAATTGATTGCATGTATGTGTTTTTTAAACGCTGCCATTTTTTATTTATTTGGCAGTTTTTTATGCTCTTAAATGATAAATGCAGTCTAGACGCCAACGTTGCAACCTTTTGCATTTGTTATAACTGAACAAACATATTAAGCGTTCGTTTATATATTTTGGATGTTCAGCATCTACAAACATGCATGTGAAACTGATGTTTTGTGTACCCGTATGCTGTTTTGCCCTGTTTTTTCTATTTTTTTTTTTTTTTAACCTTGTACTCCTGCCGTTTTTTGTCAACAGTTTGCAGCTGTTGCCGAATTGAATTCAATTTAATTCCATTTTAGTCAGTTCAGTTCGTACCTTTTTTTATTATTTTCAGTTAAAGCCTTTGAATGAAAGGCTTTTCACCTAAACAAAAAAGATTAAATGAATGAAAGAAAGATGCATGCAAGTATATACATACAAGGAAAAATTTCTATTTGACAATCGTTATATTGAACCTTGTACTTTAATTTATTTGTCATTGACATGTGAAACTTTTTAACACACTAGTGTTCATATAAAAGGCATTTATTTGTTCAGTCGCAGTATATTTTTTAATAAACAGTGGCGTAAGTAAGTGGGCTATAACCTGTAATAGGTACTGTTTTGCAATTAAGATTTGTTACTGATTTGGTGAGATATATCAAAACGTCACCCAAGATCAACATTGTTGTTATCGCTTTTTTCTTGTATACAATTCTCTCTAAAAAAATGACAATAATATTCTTATAAAATAAAAATCCCACAAAAATAAATAAATAACCTATTTTTTGCACTCAACAATTTATGCCTTGCAACCACTGTGTTACGGCACTTATAATGCATTAGAAAAACAGCAAACAATCTACCAGGTTGTATGCTACAGGGTCCTTTATACGAGGACAGTCCCCAAGTTAACTAACCTAACAAAGGAAACACAAAAATTTAATAAAAAAGATGTTCTTTATTTCCCAACATAATTTTTTTACAGCTCGATACACTTTTCCCAGCTTCAATAGCTTCAATACCCTGTTTATAATAAGTACTATCTAGCTCATTGAAATCGCCATCAAATACAGACACCACCTGTTCATTTTTGGCAACTCTTTTGTCATTCAGCCGTGTTTTATGTTTCGAAATAGAAAATGGTCAGAGAAAGCTAATGTGGCGAATAGGGTGCAAGATAAAGCAACTCGAACTTTAATTCATTGATTATGACTATCGCAATAGCGTGTTTGTTAACTGATGCATTATCTTGATAAAATAACACTTTATTCTTCGCTAAATCACTTAAACGCTGTTATAAGTAAGCATAACACTCAGATGACTCTGAGGGAAGCAAGCGTGTTAGTTTAAATAGGGTAATTCCTTTGTTAATTCAGTAATTCAGATCATAGTTAATCAGTGACATTTTTAATACTCTGCTTTAAAAGATATGCGACATACAGTAGAAAACTTAAACGGCACAATATCCATCGAACTACATAATATTCTAGCATATGTCGACGAAAATGACATGATAAACCAGTAACTATCACACTGCAAGAATTTAAAAGGAATCGGCGTAAATGTGTCTCACACTATTTGAACGCAAATTAAAGCTGATGGTTTCAACGCAAAATATTATTCTGAAAAATGTTTTTGAACGCTGGTAGCTACAACTTCAAAGTAGTGAAAGAATTAATTTCCTTTATTTCACTGCCACCATAAACAAACTCTATATTTTTACCATTTTGATTGGACCAATCAATTTAGGAATATGACACTTGTTCTTCAGACAAAACAAATGCACGACAAAATGCTAATGCTCTTCATGCTCTTGTACACTGAGTATCATAACTATAGATGCATTGCATTTTTTGTTTTCCTAAAAGTTTAATTTATATTTGTATGCAACTGACTGTAGTATATTATGACAAGGTAACGGTACATTCGTATTTAAGCATTTGGGATATCTACTCTTTAAATTGAGAGAACTATAATTTTTAACTTATTTCTTAGTATTTCATTACATACATAGACGCATTGCCAAAAAAAAAAAAAAAAAATAAACAAAATCAACTCGAATGAGTTCATTCAAAGCTGTGTCCCAGAATTTAAAACAAGTTTTGTAAAATGAAAATTGAAAAATATATTTCTAAGCAAAATTACCATGGTGGGTACCAAAGCACATTGAACAAGATAGTGTTGCCTGTACAACAACTAATTTTTGAAAAAGAAAACATATATTTTTTGTTATTTTTGTGAATTTTAAATGTCCAAAAATTATTATAAATTATATTTTTAATAAAATAAACCTAATCCTGTTTTTAAACGTTAGATACATTTCAAACGATATAGTGCAAAAAATGGTGAAAAAACAGGATTAGGTGTCAAATAGAAAAACGTTTGACAGTTATAATAAAATACACCTGAGCCTATTTGTACATTGTATTTACGTTCCAAGCGATACAATACAAAAAATCATGTTAAAACAGGACTAGATGTAAACTAAATAAAAGTATTAACAATTAAGAAACATCCATTAAATAAAAAAAAACAATCAACTGAGACGGCGCACCACCTTCTTAAATGTGCCTTGGTAGGTACCTTACCCGGAAAATCGGTCAGAAAATTAATCGATCGGATAAAGTCTTTGGAAGTTTTGCAAAAGATTAATGTGGATTAAATGTAAAATAAACGAAGGAGAGCAAAAAAGTCATCAGAGAGAGACCGGCTGAAACTTGTCAACGCTAATGGTCTTTCGCATATTGCTAATTAGTGCAGTTTGAAAGTGTCCAAATCCACAATAAGTAGAGTGCAAAAAGAGTTCAAACCATAACCAGGCAAAATATAATGGCAATGCCCAATCAACTTTCTCATCACAGTCTTCCTCTTCTGTAGTTTACAAAGAAACATTTGCAAACAAACTTGGAAAAGGCTGTCTGACTTTCAATCATATTCGGCTTTAATTATTTATTTCATCTCAATTAAGTGATTTTTCCAGATGATAGAAAATTAAATCTAGATAGTCCTAATGGTTTCAATTGTGGTTGAAGAGATTTAGTAATGGAATCGCGATTTCTCAATGGCGGTTCGCTAATGATATGACACACAGTGTGTCGTCTAGAACATACTAACTTGCCAAAAAAAAAGAACATTAACAATTCTCCAAATTGTTTGTAGAGTTAATCAGAGCAAACTTAGGTAATTATAATGGCAGCCAATGTTTTGTCTAAAATAATGTGGCAAAACATTTATGAGAATAAGCATAAAATATTTTCGACTTAAATACATAAAATTTGTTGCACTTCCACTACTTATGTATGTCTCACACGTTGGTCTGTAATATAAACTGGTGAATTAGTGATGGGTTCAACAGCCAAGAGAGAGTAGTTTTTTTATATTTTTACATTTTATATCGTTTAACCTGTTCAATACAAAAAGTTATTAAAGTGGGAATTCAAAAGATGATAAGTAAAAATCCTTTCATTTCCTCACGCCCTTTTTTTTATCAAGCGTAAGCAAACTTTTTTACTCGAATCTGCTAATATAATACTGTATCTCAAATGGATAATTTTAATGAATGCGTCAAAACTTCTAGTAATAATAAAAATTCTGCGATTATTAATTATGTTGCCTCAAAACATGATCTTGGAAGCAATCGGTGAAAGAGATAAGGCAGTTGTATCCATAACATTTTCTGACGTTGAATAAAGCATGGCTAGAAGGTGATATAACATTTTGTATATTTTTCGATGATGCAGAACCATCAACATTATATCAGCTCCTTCTTCTGGACTTGGAAGATCAAAAAAAAGACCTACAAAATGTCTCACATAGATGTGCTGATAGTTTGGATCAATATATGAAGATGGTGACTAAAAGATGTCTGCCAAACATGATCTGGTTTTGACTATAATTGATGTCTGCTTAACATTAGTCTCGAAATTAAAAAAATTGCAATTAAGTGATGCTTCTGAGAAAGCTAATGTAGGGAAGCGTTCTTTAAACATTCAATAATGCTTCACAGAAAAAAAAAACACTAACAGCGGAAATAAAGCTCGTAACTTCTTCGGAAATCCTGAACTGAGTGCTAAAATTACAACAAACGTGTAGTTGATAAAAAATTCGGCATTTACTAAGAGCGTTGTCTTCAGACATCAACATTACTTTAAAAAAAAATTTCACAAGATGCCAGGTCATTGTCTTATGTCTGTATTTGTGGTATTGCATGTCTGTTGCCGTATACAAGATCCTTGCGCATAGGCCGGAAGTTATTAAATCATCTCTTCTGTCAACTAGACAACTATCTGATGAAGCTGAGGAAGCTCGAAATTAAGATTGCAAAAGATTTCAACAAATTAATCACCGAAATAAGTCCAGTATTGCCATGAATACAGACTTATTTAATATGTTGCTTAACATGGCTGATTCTGCTATTATCAGTCTGAGGGAGATTCTCAGAAAAAGGACAGGTTCAGTCCGTCCTGCGTTCTAAGATTTAATTTTAGACCCTACATGGAATGAAAATAGAAATAGATTTTATAGGTTCAAGGCTTTATCTAATGACGACCACACTGTAGACGAACCTCCTGAAGAAGGCTTTAGTGATGAAGAGTGCATTAAATTTTAAGTTTGTTTTCGTGTAATTTTTTTGTCTATAGTAATAAACAATATATTTTGTGGTAATCAATTTGTTTTTTTTTTTTTTCATTGTCGGTTAAATCTGGCTCCGAAAACAGTTAGAATTTTTATATAGTAAACATTAGTAACAAATGTGTTAAAATTCAGATACCTTATAAAATAATTTTGTACTAGGCGACACCCTTTGTGACGGTTGTTGTATAAATTCTATGAACAATGTCGATATTATGGATGAAAAATTGCTGCCATTTTTGGAGAGCAACAATAATGACGGACTGATTTTCAAATAAGACAACGCTACAGTTAATAAGAGTATACTCAAGATGGGTTTCACTGTAAAAATATAATAACTATGTATACTGGTCTATGTGTTCGCCTGACCAAAACCCAAACAAGAACATTTGGGGAATATTGGTTTGCCGTGTTTTTAAGGAAGATTGTCAATACAAAAAGTATTAGTATTTATTAGTATTTTTTTTTTTCAAACTACTACCGTCTGCTAATTTTGGAACCGCCCTCGGATATACATATATTAAAAAGAATTTATAAGATTTCTTTTACAAAAAAAAAGAAAAATATTTACTATGTATAGTTAAATAATAAAAAATAAAAAATAGTATTGTACTGCAGACCTACTGTTGCATGTTCACTGGTCTCTGCATCTATGCATATGAACTACATATAAGTTATTACGCATAAATCGTAAATAGAAAAAAAAATTAACTACACCACCACTAACACATAGCAGGACCTACAAGTTTCCCTTGTATATGATGATATTTATAAGGTTTTTGCTTGCTCTATAGAATAACTTTATTTCCATCTAAGCCATATAAATTCAAAGAGAAATTGTTTTAGAAAAACATATTTCCCTCAACAATTTTTTACATGTATTCTTTTCCTTAATATAGGGTACCATATATTTCCATATGATTGATTTTCTTTTTATTTTAATCTGCTCATGTATGCTTGTATGTGCTGCTATTACCATAGTGCATTTGAAAGGCAATCGATGTTGTAAAGCCAATAAACTTCTTAGACTTTTTTTGTAATTTCTGCAATAGAAACAACTGCTGCTGATAGTACAACTATTACTAAAAGAAAAAAAAGAGAACAACTATGGGAATCGATTACATGACCATTTGGTACTTACACATACACGTTAAATGCAATCGTATGAATTTTTATTTCCCTTTGAAAAGATTTTCTTGTTTTTCATTTTCTTCAATTCAATATTTTACTATTTTTTCCAGTGGTGAATTACAAGATCAGCTCTAAACAAACAATATTATAAACTGCTGGTAAGGTAAAGGTAAACATTTTATTATCTTCGATTTTCTTATAAACTATAAAGAAGGCGTTAGCATATGTTTAGGAGAATGGCAAAATCATTTTTAAAAGATTAAATTTGGAGGAGAAATTTTTTGTTTCACATTCTTAGCAATTTAGTTAATCAGAGATTACTACTTAAAAAATATTAAAATAAATATTAAAATGCTATAAAAAAAGCTACTGAATATTATCTCAAATATCTTTTTTTATTTGAAAGTACAATCCTTCCGGTTAATAATGGAAAATAATTTCATTCAAATGGCTGCCTCGTCTGGCCATGCAGTAGCATACATGATCGGTCCAATTTTTAACCACATTATCGATTGTGTGTAGCTGTATTTCACCAATGACTTCAAGAATATTGTCTCTAACACTTATATTTGACGGCACCCCACAAATAATAGTCCAACGGTTTCAAATCGCAGCTCCAAGGTGGCCAAATGACATAAGCTCTCCAGCTGATAATGCGATCTTCAAAAACTGGGCGCAAAACCTCAAGTGTAGCTTCGGCTGTGTGGCACGTAACGCCGTCCTATTCAAACCAAATGTTGCTAATATCCCCCTCTTCATTTTTCGTGAACAAAACTTCGTTCAACATGGCCCGATAACGATCGCCATTGACTGTAACGGCCACTTCTTGCTCATTTTTGAAGAAAAATGGCCCAGTTATGCCTCTGGACAAAAATCCGCACCAAACAGTGACTCGTCTTGGGTGTATCGGCTTTTCAATGTCTGAGTGCGGATTTTCTGTGCCCCAAATGCGACAATTTTGCTTGTTTACGTACCAGCCAAAATCAAAATGAGCTTCATCTGAAGAGATGATTTTTGATTCTGCAACATTACCATGATTTTCAAAGTAATGTGGCAATATTTCCCAGCGTTGTTTAAGCGTATACACAACCATATTCGTTCAGCGGAACGATAAAACTAATTATCTGTCAAATCAGACATGAGCTAAGTGTTACCATTCACGAAATAAGCACTAGTTGAAAAAAAAACGTTAGATGGCGGACCCTTTAGAAATCAAAAAAGTTTTAAAAAGAAAAAAGATGTAAGTTTAGAAAAATTCACTAATTTTGCAAATTTTCTCCCGATTCTAACCTCTCCTGGTTACAATTCTGAAAAATTTAAGCTTTCATTACAATGATCAATCTGCGTTTGTAATTTCAACAAAATTGGGAATGTTAAAAACATTTAAATTAGGAGATAAAAATTATGCCAAATCCATATGACCTAATTTAGCCTGTTTTAGCCCTCTCAGGCCCAATAATAAAAAATCATAGGCTATAAAACTTTCGTCGCAGTTCCAAATTTCAATAAAATTGATTCAGTCATTTAAGCGTTATTGAACTACAAACAAACATATAAACAAACTTACAAAAATATTTCTTTGTGATATGTGTACCAATTTTCACCATCCTGTTGAAAACAAACATTGTTGAAATGAATACCATGAAGAGAGGGCACAAAAAGATTGTTAATCATAGTGCGATAGCTATTTCCATTAACCATAATGGTTGCGTCGTCCTATTTTTCAAAGAAATATCGGCAAATAAAGCCCCCGCCCCACAAACCGCACCAAACAGTCAATCTTAGTGATTGCATTGGCTTCTGTAAGACCACATGTGGGTTTTCTGAGCCAAAAGCAGATTTTTTTTTTTGACAAAATCAAAATCATAGTGCAGTTTCCCGTTGGTCTCTCTAGAGAAGAAAAACGAAGCCGATGGTCATGCGGCTTTAACTCTTGAAATAATTGAACTTTGTAAGGCGTCATACCGAGATCTTTTCGCAAAATTTGACGTAAACTGGTGCGTGAAATGTTCAGTTCTTGAGAAAGATGATGAGTTGTTGTTGATGGATTCTCACACAACTCTCAACCACAGCTTCGATATTTTAGGCGCACTGTCCGAGCACGCTTACTAGTTTCACAAACTTTAGCAGTAAACTTGCGTATACCGGGCACTGTTGGACCTTTTCTGCTACTAAATTTTGTGCGACATTTTCGTGCAATTTCCGACCAATTGTCTTTGTTTTGGAAATAAATTTCCAATAAATCCCAACGTTGCTGAAGTCAAATCGAAATGAAATCGAGTTATTTCGTTCAGTGAATATAATATGCTGAATTTTGTGACAGAATAGACAGTTTTGCCATATTCAAAATAACTTCTGGTGCAAATTTAAGTCGATATGGCCCAACCGATATATAAGAATAAGTTGTTCTTTGTTCGTCATTTTATAACCCGAGAACCACCAAACCAATTTAAAAACATTTACATGTATTGGAAAGGTGTACTTTAACTGAGGGTTTTGGTTAAACTAGGTGGTGACACGCCCATGTAAAATTTTTATTTACATGTCTATATCCTTAAAACGGTAATAGTAAGAATTTATTAATTTTGCCAAAATAGCTTTGTGGTCAATACAAATCATTAGACAAAAATTGGGGGGAATTGGATTAGTGGGAGTGGCACTTTCCATACAAAGTAAATATTGATTTTTGTATATCTTTTGAACGGTAATAATAGGAGGTTCTGAATTTGATCTTAATAACTTCATAGTCAAAACACATCAGTCGAAATATTATCGAAATGGTTTAAGTGACTGTGGCACCTCCATAATATTGATTTGTGTTTATCTAGAGAACGGTTAGAAAGACAGTCCGTACAAATTGGTCGTCAATAAAAATATTTAATTTTTATTCATTCTTTTAAATTTGTCTTATAAGGTATACATTTTATAGGCTTACAACACAAAGGCTCCCAGCAATGTGGTAAGAGCTACTCTAGTAAATTAAAGAAATATTTTTGTAAGTTTGTTTATATGTTTGTTTGTAGTTCAATAACGCTTAAACGACTGAATCAATTTTATTGAAATTTGGAACTGCGACGAAAGTTTTATAGCCTATGATTTTTTATTATTGGGCCTGAGAGAGGTAAAACAAGCTAAATTAGGTCATATGAGTTTGGCATAATTTTTATCTCCTAATTTAAATGTTTTTAACATTCCCAATTTTGTTGAAATTACAACCGCAGATTGATCATTGTAATGAAAGCTTAAATTTTTCAGAATTGTAACCAGCAGAGGTTAGAATCGGGAAAAAATTGGAAAAATTAGTGAATTTTTCTAAACTTACATCTTTTTTCTTTTTAAAACTATTTTGATTGCTAAAGGGTCCGCCATCTAACGTTTTTTTTCAACTAGTGCTTATTTCGTGAATGGTAACACTTAGCTCATGTCTGATTTGACAGATAATTAGTTTTATCGTTCCGCTGAACAAATATGGTTGTGTATACGCTTAAACAACGCTGGGAAATATTGCCACATTACTTTGAAAATCATGGTAATGTTGCAGAATCAAAAATCATCTTTTCAGATGAAGCTCATTTTGATTTTGGCTGGTACGTAAACAAGCAAAATTGTCGCATTTGGGGCACAGAAAATCCGCACTCAGACATTGAAAAGCCGATACACCCAAGACGAGTCACTGTTTGGTCCGGATTTGGTCCAGAGGCATAATTGGGCCATTTTTCTTCGAAAGTAAGCAAGGAGTGGCCGTTACAGTCAATGGCGATCGTTATCGGGCCATATTGAACGAATTTTTGTTCACTAAAATTGAAGAGGAGGATATTAGCAACATTTGGTTTCAACAGGACGGCGTTAATTGCCACACAGCCGAAGCTAAACTTGATGTTTTGCGCCCTGTTTTTGAAGATCGCATTATCAGCCGCAGAGCTGATGTCGTTTGGCCACTTTGGAGCTGCGATTTGACACCGTTGGACTATTATTTGTGGGGTGCCGTCATATATAAGTGTTAGGGAAAATATTCGTGAAGTCATTGGTGAAATACAGCTACACACAATCGATAATTGGACCGAACATGTACGCTACTGCTGGCCAGCCGAGGCAACCAGTTGAATGAAATTATTTTCCATTATTAACCGGAAAGATTTTACTCTCAAATAAAAAAGGAATTTGAGAAAATATTCAGAAGTTTTTTTTATAGCATTTTCAAAAAAAAAATTATTTGGCGGACCCTATATGTTACCGATTTTGATGACATCTGAAATGCTGATTGGCGTAACGAAAGTTCTATGTATAACGATTTTATTTTTGTTTTTTTTAAATTTGATCAAAATTGGGGGAAAAGGAGAAAATTATGTTGTAACAAAAATAATTTTGTTTATTCTTTGTCAATGAGTCAAAAATGGCTAAACGACTGAATCAATTGTGTCGGAACTTGTAGCAGCCATATATAGACTCAGTTAACAAAAGTGCGAAAGGATGATTTTTTTTCCAAATTTGGCCTAGGAGACGTTCAAATCGGGGAAAACGGTTAAAATTAAAGACCTTTTTTTCTAAATGGTTATCATTTTTTTTTTTTTCTTAAAGCAAACTTTTTTATGTGTTTTTAGTTATTATCCACTAAAATGTGTTTCAAAAAATTACTTTTTCAAAAGTTGCACTTTGAAGGGGTAATAATGGGTAAAAGAAGAGTTTTTGGTTCATAGGCTATTCTTACGAAACACGTTGTTATACAGTATATCTTGGGAACCATAAAAAATAGAGTCTTAAAATGTTCCACATGTTGTTCTATCATTAAGTTGCAAATGAAGTTAAATAATTTACTTCATAGGAAGTGTCAGTGTGGCACCTTCATTAAAAGTTATAACTACTTATCGTACATCTAAATAAATATGTAAAGCATGTATAATTTAATATCTTATTAACAAAAAATAATGGAAATCAAATTAGTATCACAAATTAAAGGGATTTCTCCAAAGACTTTAAAAATTTTTTTATTCTCTTAGAGATAAGGTGTACGAATGTATTTTTCCCTCAACCTACGCATATATTTTGGACAACTTTTTTTTACCAATTTTTACTACTGCCTTATTCCACCTGAAGTTCAGGTACAGATATTTTGCATTGGACATATTTCAAAGTCTTAATTTTACTTTAGTCCAAAATTTGTCATAGGATGATGATGTTTAATGGATTATTCTTTTTCAACGAATCTTACGTTATTTTTTCTGGACGATTCCACAGTTTCGTAGGAGTTCTGGATCGTTGATAAGGCAGGCCAAAATACTGGAAGCGTAGAATAAAGTTTGTACAAAGGTAAGAATCGTTTTTGCCAGCTCAATGTTGCTTTTACGACTTGGTGAATAGCTCACAACTGCAAACTGCTCTCCGTAAAACGTGCGTTTACTTCCTTTAGACATTTTGTTAAAAAATGCTAAAACCACGATTTTTTAGCCACAGAGCGAAGTAATTTAAGCCATGTATTGAATGTGTGCTATAATTTAAACGAGCCGTTATAGCAGAAGGTCTTATAGAGAGGTAAAAGTGAATTGTTGCCATCGCAGCTGGCAATATTCGACGTTTTTTATAATTGTTTTTTGACTTTTGCGACGTATCGCGCAAAATAATCACTTGATCATATCTGTATTTGTCTTACGACCTTTTTTCTCATAATGCATGGTTCAAACTAAGTACCGCCTTGATCCCATCAAGAGTATTGCCGACTTGAACGAAAATTTGAAGCATATATAACTCCCAATAAAACCACAAAAAAACCTATTAAAACCCGGTGGGTTGGGTCTTTAAAAAAAACCAATTTTTGCCAACCCTGGTTACTCGAGACGTTTCCATTAGCCTTCGTACATTTGCAAAGAAAGTAACTGAGTAAGGTAACAAATTGTCCAATTAATTTTTTGAACTGTTTTTCTTACTTTGATGTTGACTCCATAATTTTTCGCTTTAAACTAAAAGCATGGAAAGTATTTTATTTCTTACAAGCTAAGGAGTTTTATATGAAATGGTATTTTCATTGTTATTTATTTTGATCGGAATATTTGCGTTTAAATTGGTACAGAATATTTGATTTACATGCTTCAAGAGTCGTCAAAAGTCTTTTTAGCATATTTTTTTCTAAAGATATACAGGTGGCAAAAAAAAAAAAAACGGAGAGGATGGAGAAAAGAGGGATTTTATCTTGTTTTTATAATAAATATACATGCAGATTTCCGGGCAACGCCGAATGGGTAAAATTAGTAATTTATGTGCAAAATAACAGCAAATTATAAAAAATTTAAATCAACAAAAAGTAAAAAATCAAAGAATAGAAGAGTTGGAGTATGCTGAATGTTTCTGTCCATTAATGAGGACAAGACTAAGATCATGCAGGCCAGATCTCTACCAGGAGTAAAGATGTCGCTGTATTGAATGCATTTTTGTACCTCAGTGAGTATAGAGCGTATCAAGCATAGTTAGGGAAGGAGATGCATCCTGGACAGTGGCGAGAAAGGATAAGCGAGTACTGAATATATTTGAGAGAAGAATTTTTGACCCCGCTTTGGATGAAAGTGTTTACCTTAGAAGGTGGTATTAAGAGCTGTATAATCTTAAGGCGAATGTGGAAGTTGCTAGGCTAATTAAAATACAGAGACTCAAATGGCTTGTTCATCTGACAAGTATTGTAGTCCAAAAGGTAAACGTCTCCAATCCGTCTGCTAGATCACATAAAAGAGGTCGAACGAACCTGCGGTGAAATGGTCTAGTGATGCATGTGACAGAAAATAGTTTGTGCAAACCAATTGGAGTCAAAAGGCAATGGATGTAGACACCTGGCGCAGGCTATTATTTGAGGCGAAGACCGTACGTCGCTTTGTAAGCTCCTTTGAGCTCTATACAATTTGTCCAATGTTTTACCAATTTTTTTGAGATGTTTCATCGTGAGAGTCAAATCTTCTTCCGCCGAGACAGTTTTTTATATTTGGAAACAGAAAAAGTCACTCTGTGCTAAGTCCCTAGAATAGAGCGGATAAGAGGGAGCAATTCGTAGACATAGCTTTTTACTTTGGAAACCGCATTGTCGTGGTGAAAGAAGATTTTGATCTCGGCTAAATGCGGCCGTTTTTTTTTTTCAATCTTTATTAAATCGATCCAATAGTTTGAATTATACCAGGTGTATGCTAAAAAATGGTCGCCATGACTTTATTGGTTGGCAGATCGAACTTGACCTTCTTTAGCGTCAATTCACCTTAGAAACCTACTGTTTTGACAACTCTTTGATCTCTAGTATGTTGCGGTATATCAATGGTTCGTCCTTAATGCGTTTGAAAAACGCTAAACACTGTTACGAAGGTGTTACACGATTGCGTTTGTTAACAAACGTGGCATCTATCTTGAGGAAAGCTATCTCGTACATAAGTTATTATTCAAAATTAAAACTACTGCACTATGTGAGATGACTACGGCTTCCACAATCCCTTGCACTTTCAGTTTCTGATCGGATGACACCATAACGTTAATTTTTTATTTGTTGTGTGTGCAGAGGACTCAACTGGGTGCCAAGAACTTTGGACATTTTACGTGATTGTAAGAAACGAATGGTACACAACGAAATTCAGCAAACGGTTTTTTATTATTGAAATTAATGATACAAACTCTGCATCATTAGATTGAAAAATAACCTTAGCCTTGGTGTGAGTGATTTTTTTTTTTCGCAAAAAATAATGCTTAATGTCTACACGAAATTCAATTCTTTGCATAGTCTGCCACAAATGGTTGTAAAACACAAACTAAATGATGCACATTATTCAAATTTAGACAATAGTTAACTGGTAGATTCGTGTCTAGAAATAGATGATGAATTTTTCATAAAATTTTTTTGTAGTTGTTTATTCACGAAATTAGCAATTTCTTATTTTCATCTTTAAATTCATAAAAATTGTAAAACATAATTTATTAGAAAATTTGAAATATAATTTAAAAATCGAAAATGATTTTTATGAATATGGGGCTTAACCTTCCTTTATTTACCTATAAAAATGATATATTTTGTACTTTATAAAAATCAAAGTCAATAAAAGTCATGAGCGCGACATTAATTATTTTTGTGTGATTTAAACAAAACAAACCATTTTTATCATGTCATGTTAATCTGCTTGTAAATCTTGATTCTAAACATTTCATTTTACACTAATTTAATAAAAAGTATCAAATAAGTATTTCTGCTTCATTTTTTTAAGATTCTCTTTTTCTTATTTTTCTATTTTTTTCTGTTGACGCAACCCCCATATCAAATTAATTTTTATTAAAAACAAACTGTCATCAATTCCTTTAACCGTTCCTTGTGTAAATCGCTTTGCGTGTGTATGGTATGGATGTGTGCCTTTGTGTGTGTAAGAAAACTGAAAACAAACTAAACACTACTGTCAGCAAAATTTACACTTTTCCAAAGAGTAGCTAAAGCTGGTACAGCAGCTGCAGCTGCAGTTGCCTGTTCCTGAGCTGCCACAAACAAATAACACCAGCAATAGAAATGTATTTACACGCATACATTTTGTGATATTCTTCTTATAGAAAGAGTTTTTGCATCTGAAGTTGTAAATTTTGCATATGCAGTTGTGCTTCTGTATACGCTTGTGTGTGTCTCTGAAATTTAACATGTTTTTGAACAACAATATATGTATTTACAACAACAACAATAAAAGCTACAGCAACGACAACTTTTGGTTTGATATTTACATGTTTTGCATGCCTTAACAGAAAATCATCCTGAGGCACGTTTTAAGCATGAAGTACAAGAAAATATCAGAGCAACATGCCACAACCACAACTAACTGAAAACGGAAATCCCTAAAAACGTTTCTTAATACATGTACATACATATAAACATGTTCTCTTTGCTTGCTTTAGTGTGTGTGTGTGTGTGTGTGTGTGTGAGTGTTTGGCTACGTTAGATGCCACAAAGAATGGTGGGAAATAGTAGAAACAACAACAGGAGCAGCAGCAGGAACTGGATACTGCATAAATAAAGGAAAAAAAAGAAGACGTTATGAAGAACACTTGAACTTCAAGCTGTGGTTTAGTCTTTTGTTTGTATGTACCACATGCGCATACACTTAGGGAAATTAAATTAAGTTTATTATTAATATAAGAAGAAGTAGAAGAGAAAAATTGCAAAAATAAAATGATTGAAAGAGATAATTTTAATTGAATTGATGATAATTTCTTATATTGTTGAGACGATGAGCTATTTGACGACTTGGTTGTGTGCATATATCAACTTTTACGCATAATGTAGACTGACGTATGCATGCCTGCTTAGTATAACCACAGCCCTATGGGATGCCCTATTTACAAGGAAATATACCCTACGAATATGACCAACTAGCGTATTTTGTGATTAAAGCCAATACTAACAACATGAAAGAATACAAATCCTGGAAATTTCAAAAAAAAAAACAACGACAACGATTAGTCGACTATAATGCCGCATTTGATAGCGCGATAAAAGGAAAAGTTTTATATTACCATAACTCAGCTTAGCTTTGCAAAAAAGACTTATTTGATATTTAGTATGTTAGGTAAAACACTAGCCTATCAGCCAACAGGCCCTTGGTTCCATCCCAGGCCAAGTTGAAAAAAAATGTTTTTTTCTACAGCGGTATTACATCATAGCATTAGTAACTTGTTATGAAAACTTCTCTAATGCATTTGCCGATGTTAAACTGTAGGTCCCTTCCAATGCGTTCAAAAATATGTAGAATCGGAAATGACCCCGTCTTCCTCGATGGAATGTTATGGGAATTATTATTATTATTTTTAAATGTAAACGAGGTCAAGACGAAGTAGTTTATTTCGAGCAGTAATACACGGCAGCGTATCGAACAGCGCAAAACTTTCGAAGATTACGACTTTTTAGTTGTAAATACTTTGTTTTTTTATGTATCAGTATTAGTTACTAGAAACAACAAACTATGTTCGGAAACTAAGCTATTCCTAATATTAGTTTGGAATTAAAACGCAATGGAGAAGTAAACCTTGGGTTGCCAGATTAAAAGGTAAAAAATTCTTGACATTTATAAAGAAAAAATCTTGATTATGAAAAAAAACTTACCTGTCTTCGGCTACAAAACTATCGGTAAATTGCTCTAAAGTATAATATTTCTGGTAAAATGAATTACATCAGGCAACACTTGCTGACGTAAAAGATTCGCAGACGGTGGCTGACATACAGGTGGGATTGAAAGGAATTTGTTTACTATGTTCTTCTACAACCTGGTCAGCCGATAGCTTCTGATCTCTACTGGCAACAATTAACGAGATTGAAGTCAGCAATTTCATTAAAACGGCCAGAATTTAACAACGGGAAAGGTGTTGCAATCCATCCTGACAATGTTAGACCATACTTTGTTCAAATAAGGAGTCAAAGGTCAAAACGGCACATATTTGGTTTAATAAAGCACATTTCAAATACAGGGTGGCTGATAAAAGGCTCCACCAAAAGAAAATGTAATATCTTGTTTCTAAGTGAGTAATTCGGTTAATTTTATTTTTCAGTTTTAGATCGATATCTAAATTTAGTTGAAATGCAAAATTCGGATGATGATGGTCAAATTTGTAAAAGGACCTTTAGGAACAGAAAGGTAAACATTAAAAAAAATGTGAGAAAAAATCTTGACAATCAAAACTTTTTCTTGATTCTTGACAAGCTGTAAAAATTCTTTTAAATCAAGCGAAATCAGGTCATCTGGCAAGCCAAGCTAATTTACAAATCGCTTATTTTACCAGTTCTACTCTGTGGTGTTAAAACATTGACAATGAAATAATCGAACGAGTTATTGTTAACAGCGAAAATGAGGAAAAGTAGCGCTGTAAATACCACGTTATAATTTGATTAATGCCCTGGATCGGACACGTTTAGTGAATAGATAATGACACTTCAGCTCATAAAGTGTACAAAAATAAGCCTACAGATAGTTAATGCAGAAAATGGCGGCTTAATCTATATTAGAATGGCCACCATGTGCATCAAAATCTAAATACACTGGCGCTCTATTTTGCTTTAGAAACCTCAGGAGGATTCAGATGGATCCTTAAATTATATTTAGGCCATTTATTCCTGAATAGTTTGGCATCCAAATAAACGAAAAAAAACCTTCGGATCTGATTTATGAAACTAATAACTGAGTGCAGCTCCTCTAGAAGTACACGTGATAGTTATGGTTTAAGCCTGAATTTAACAAAGAGACTATTAATCCGGTGGAGAGTTTATATAGTCTTCCATACCTCAGCAAGGAAGGCATACTACACCCAGACAGTGTAGCTATAAAAAGACCTAAATCTGGTACCAAGGGTATTGAGAGATATTGGCATATACATAAGTGCATATATGTACCAAAAATGACCAATAACCCAAGATTTTCGAGGTGTCACGAAAACTTCAGAAACATAATTTTTTTTTACTCATCAGCGTTTTTTAGGACAGCAATATGAACTTTAGATATAACTAGAGTAATCCCTCCCGCTTTGCTGCGAGCCTTTAGCCTTTACTTGTTTTTCGAATAATATGAATAGATAAAGAAAGCTTTAAATGTTACCGTTCTCTACATATACAAAATTTCATACATTTTTTTAAACGGTTTGTACAGAGGTTGGCAAAAACACGGGTTTAAAAATAAAACCAACCATTTAGTGTTTTCTTTTGGGTTTTATAACTGCACCCTAATTTCTATCTATTAGACAATATTTTTTGTTTATTAGTAAAATCACGATGTTTTAATATTCATAACGCAATTTTGCGCTCATGGTGGAATTAAGGGAGCGTTGTACACTATGGGCTGCTCAAACAGACTACAATTACTTCGTTTGAACGATGCATTATGAGAAAAACAGGAATATAAAGACAGGCGTGATTAAGTTATTTTTTTGCATGACAACGCTCGGTCTCACGCCGCAAAAGCTGCCAAACGATTGTCAGAAATGGTCAAAAGCGCACTCACGCTATTCTCCGACTATTGGACTTTTGGACGGATAAACTGTCTTTTAGCATATTACCAATTAATTCTTTTCCAGAAATATAAAATCAGCTTCAAAGTTGGATCGCCACAAAGGACGATAAGATTTGCTGAAATGGTAAACGGAAGTTGGCTCAGTGGTGGGGAAAAATGTAAGCAGTGATATCATACATTTTTGTTTTAATAAATTTGTTAATTAATTGTCTTTTTTGAGCTAATAAATGGACAGATTTTATTTGTACTCTCAATGAGTAAATTATATTTATTTTTGTTGTAAATAAACTATAAACTACTTTAAAGTAAAAAAAACCCCACCCGGGTTTTTTAAATATAATACCCAAAAAAGCCCGGGTAGGTTAAACTAGGTTACGCAGTGGATTGCCAATTCTGATTTGTATTGACTAAGTTATTTCAATCAAATTTGAAAACTTTAACTGAAACATTCTCAAGATATACAAAAATGAAAATTTGTTTGTGCTATCTAAGAAGTCATTTAGACCAAATTAAGGATCTTCTTTCTAATCGTTCTCTAGATATACAAAAATTAATATTTAATTAAATTTTAATTAATTAATATTTCTATTGGAGATGTCGCACCCACTTATTCATATTCACCCATCTTTCGACTGATAATGTGTATTAACTACTAAGCTATTAAGACCAAATTCAGAACCTTCCACTATTACCATTCCAAGGATATACAAAAATCAATATTCAATTTGTATGGGAGGTGCTGCTCCCACTTATCCAATTCGGTCCAATTTTTGACTGATGATTTGTTACTGGCCACAAGTTTTTTTGGGCCAAATTCAGAGAATATTACTATTACTGCTTAAAAGATATAGACATATAGTATAAATAAAAATTTTATGTGGGCTTGGCACCGCCCAGTTGAACCATAGTGAAGCCACACACCAAATGAAAGCTGTCTACATATGTTTTTAATTTCCTCATTTTTAAAAATATTTTCTAACTCACACATAGTTTAAATGCTGTAACAAATTTCGTTTTCAACTAAAACTTATGCAATACGAAGGGGTTCAATAACTCGTTCGAACAACCTACAAAAGCCGCATATACATAAAAACCTTGTATTGACTTCATCGTTTTTCAAATAAAACACTCTTGCCAACTTAAAGTTATGAGACTTAAAAAAATACACGGTATAATCCTAGCACACCACTTGTAAAAATTTTGAAAAAATTAAATTTTATCATCTTAGCAACAATCTGCACGTGATATATTTTTAAAGAATTTATTACTTGATTGTTTGGAACTTTAAAAAGGTTTTTACTTTAACTTCCAAAACTAAAAGATAATTTGTCAAAAATATTTCAAAGCCAAGCATATTTCTTGATTTCCTCCATGTGAAGAATTTTTCAATCATTTTCGCTGACTGTAACCGCAGACGTTAGGTAGTTAGTTGCACACACGGATAGATGGTTGAATAAATAGATGACTAGATAGATGGATGTAAGCGTGGATGGCGCATAAGATAGAGTTTTGTATGAATAGAGGGCTTTCAAGAAATTATAAATTGGTGAAGTATGTGACATGCTGCATAAAGTTGAAGAAGGTTGAATAGACTTAAAGATTCTTGTTAAAAAGGAAAACAAAAAGGCTCAAAAAGGAGAAACTAGTAACAGAAATAAACAGGAATAAGACATTTTGTTTAAAGTGTTATTTATATTAGCATGTATTCACGTACATGTGTATGTATGTGTAAGTGCGTGTGTGTATGTATGTGATAATAGGCGGATGAAGTACATATATGCATGTGTATAAGCGTGATAAAGTACTAACAGCCAAGTTGTTATAGTATTTTGTGAAGGAGTTTTTGAGTTTCGCCTTTTTTTTAGAAGAAGGAAAAAAATTTTAAAAAAATATGCCAAAACAAAAGTAATTGTTATGCATGCTTTAATGTTTTGCAAGACTTCTTCTACACATGTTTATTTTTTATATGCAAGAAGCAAAACTAAACAACTTCTTTTATGCCACTTTTTTCCTTTATTTCGGTTAACAAAACGGCTTTCATACAGAAACACACAATCTCACTACTTCCCCACTCATTTATGCAAGTCGCAGAATCACACGAAATAAGAAGAAGACAAATGAGTTGACATCTCAGGTAAAGCACTTTCTCGTGCGTGGCTTTTTAACTTTTTAATAGCAGTCGCACAACATGAGAAAAAGAAAAAAATAAAAGGAAAGAGTCGAGTCAACTACTTATTTTTCTTGTACTCATTAAAGCAAAAACTTTAAGATTTTTTTATGGTAATTTTTTCTATCAAACAGATTTGGGAATGTAAACTTTTTTCTGAATTTTGATGCATAACACTATGGGATAGATAGATTAGACACGAAATTTTGTTAGCAGAGAAATAGTCTATTGAATAGAGGTGTTGTTAAAAAAAAGGAAAAACTGTCGTTGTTTTTTAAAGAATTTAAAAAAGATGTATTGGTTGATAGTTCTACTTTGCCACCCATGTCTTTAGCGAGTGTCAAGTAGGACAACGGAGTGTCAAGTAGGACGCCGTAGTGTCAAATAGGAAGTCAGACACCGTCTTAAGGATTTACGGTGACGATTGTTAAGGGCTGGGCATTCACACAGGGAATGTTCAAATGATTCGTCTTTATGCACGTCACCTCAGTTGCGACAGTGATCGTTGTACCGTAACCCCAATCTGCGGGCCAACTAATCTTTGTGGTTCTGCAGAACCCCTAAGCTTCCTATTTGCAGTTCACCGGATGCAGCTAAACGTTAAAAATTGCTCTCTTGAATGACCCTCTGCCCGATGAGATCGAGGTTAGATCGGTACCCAATTACAATCTCTTGCGAGTCAACCCGTCAGCCTATTACTTCCCATAGAAGTTACGAAATCCAAGCCAGAACCGTCTCAGAAGAGAGGCGGAGAGTGTTCAATGACTCCTTATATTTTCTCACCAACCAGCAGTTGTTAATTTGAGATCTAAGGGCAAGTATGTCCACCCAAATGTTCACGCAAAAACAGACGCGCGAGATAGCAGTGAGCATGCTGCCTTAATGCCCAATATCTTATCCTGAAAAGCAGTGTGATTCAGATTAATCTTCTCCGAGGAGACTTCGGATCCAACACCACACCTCATCGTCGAAAAATCAGAGTAGACCCTGATGTCAGTGAGTTGATCGACTGGATTCAATTTCGAACGGGAAGGGACTCTCACACCGAATCTCCTGAGGGCAGTAATCAAAAGTAGAATGCAGTTCGTTCGGGAGTTTATCCAGAATTCTGGTATGAGGACGATAACCTTACCACGCTACGAGTAGCCGCAGCTTAAATGACAAGTCAATTTGCAGTAAATGAAACAATACTCAAGAGCCGCAGAGGTAGAATCGCCCGAGCGACACGTACATAAGCCGATCTCTGAACATCTCCAGCCTTATGGTGACTGTTTGTCATTCATGTGCAGGCCACCATACCGCCATGCCGTAGGTAAATATAGGTCTGATTATAGATCTGTACAACCTAAGTACAGAGGTGTCTCAGACCACAGCGGCAACAATTTAGAAATATAATAAATAGATAAGGTTTAAAAAGTAGTTCAAAAGCCAACCAATTAAACTTTTCATGTTTATAATTTTCAATACAATGTGAAATCTTCGTGATTTAACCATGTTTACATGACATTTTGAGTGAATTCAAAATTACTTATACGAATTACTTAACTTACATGGCATCTTTGCAATTAGCTTTTCGGTATTTTTGTTTATTATTATTTTTTACTTGTTAGGTTAGGTTAGGAAATTAAATAAACACATTTAGCGCATATTTACTCCTCTTAGCCATATAAGAAGCACATTGGACCCCGATTTAATTTATATTTATATTATATTTAGAATATACAAAAAATTTTGAGCCGGTATTTGTAATTCAAAATTTGTATATTCTGGATGTTCCGTGATTAAGCAGTCCATTTTGCGATTTTATAGCAGAACCGATTTTGAATTAAATATCCGTCATCCTAACTGGATTCTGTTTGGTTTGTATATAGAGAAAAGTATGATTATGGAGGCAGAAGTTGTCGTCTTATTCAAGAGCTTCAATTCTAGCCTGCATTCCCCATATTATATATCTTCTCTGCATAGATTCCTATGAGGGAAACTATCTTAAGCCATTAACCGCCAAAATGAAACAAGCGGTGATATTATTGTAAAAAGTTTATTCTTCTATTCATAGGAAACCAAATGAACACATATAAGAGAAAACCTTAAAATAATCAGTAAGTAAGGTAAAAATTATGTGTGCTCAATTGTATATAGCAGCGTCTTAAAGGTGAAAATATTCAAGACATTATTTTTCTACATATAATAATTTTAAGCATTTTTAAATTGCCAATGAACTCTTTCTTGATATACTACACATCTTATTGGTTTTTATAGATTTTTAGGCTAGTGACGTTGTCGTCTTGAGGTAATTCTGGGACCGATGAAGGTAAAGATTGAACTTTGAAAAGTTTTGTGTAAGTAGTACTTAGCAGCAAAGCGACGAAATAAAAGTTGATCCATGCTATCACTACGATTCGTTACGTACAAACGCCCATCTATAATGTAGGTAAAAAGTATCAACGACCTGGTAAATACAGCAAAAAAATCGGTAGAGTCTAGTTGAATGTTGTACCAATTATTTTTTTTCTTTTTTTTGATTAGTATATAATTTTGTGTTTATGATAACTAAGTTTATAACTCGACATCAAAGATTTTATAAAATATTTTTACTGGGCTAAGATTTTATGTATGTTTGTGTGTTTCTGCAGTTAGAACAACGATGAGGTTCCCAACTGAGTACAGTAGTATTCCAAATAAAATTTGTTTGTCGTTATAAAGTGGAATTTATTATAGAATTATTTATATAGAATTATTGCATACTCGAATATACTGTAAATTCAGAGATCATTCAACGATAGTTGTCATCCATAACCCTGAACTTTTTTTCCTTTCTTTTAATGCTACATTTATCACTTTTCAACTAATAGGCAAAAAACAAGTATTACTTTTATAATCTTATAGCTGGCTTCCATTTTCTGTGTGTACCGAACTTGGTACAGAGGCCTTAGGTGGGTTAAGAGGTACGGATTTAGATTATTCCATATTCATTATGATTGAGGCTGTCGAAGTCTATATATTATTACGTGTATAAAAACGCCTAAATTGTAGGTTTTTGGTATATTTTATGTGACCCTGTCAATGCCATAGTTACTTGTTTACATGGCAGCACTGTCAATTAAATCATCCCTATGTAACACAATCTTACATGTTTAATAATAATGGATGGAGGATATGAGATTATTTGAGACATATCCGGAAATTTCCAAGCTGTAGGCATATTAGGAGTATATATCGTAGTTATATAAGGAGTTATCGTTTGTCTGTCAATAAATAAAGTTGTGTTAAAACGGAAATAAAAGTGTTGTATAAACGAATATTAAGTGTTGTATTAAGACACACAGTATAAAAGTTATAGTGGAATAAATAAAAACTGTAAAACAATAAAATAGAGCGGTGTTTATTTCATTTTAACGCAATTTAAACGAACTCAAACATTTAAAAAAGTTAAAACGTAACAATATGTTAAACACAGTAGTGATCTTCACTAAATTGAAGGTTCTACCATTACTCTTAGACTAGTGACATGATCTTCTTAAAGTAGTGCCGAAAATCTTGGAATTAAGGACAATTTATTATAATTTGCCTAATTCAAATTCCATGTTATTCTAGTGTTGTCGCTTTTAACCGTGCTATTCGCGATTTCATGCAATTCAATTACTGTGCTAGTCGAGGCACCAATGTACATGTTTAGAAGTCTCTGATACAATAGAGCTCTTAGTACTCTAAGTACGCTCTTGTTGAGCACTAACAGCTTTCTGTATCTATAGTGGCAATTTTTTGTAAATTTTTGTACTAAAATGTTCATAACTAAAATATACTCTATTATCGTACATTTTCTGTCATTATCTGCCATATTTTTTTTTTTTTCATTTTTTAGCAGATTCGTAATCCGATTTCTGTAAATCTTCTAGGGTTTATCGTTAAAAAACCTGATTTGTAGAGGTATCACTTAGATCCTCTAGAATCCTAATTAAGCTCTTGTTGACCACTAACAGCTTTCTGAAACAATTTTTAGTAAATTTTTATACTAAAATGTTCATAACTAAAATATACTCTATTATAGTACATTTTCTGTCATTATGTGCCATATTTTTTGCTATTTTTGAGCAGATTCATAATCGGATTTCTGTATGTCTTCTATGGTTTATCGTTAAAAAACGGTTAAGTGATTTTTAGAGGATTTTTTCGGTTAACTAATATTAATGTGCAGAGGGAGTTTTGCATACGGTGCTTATGCTTATTATGATGGAACACAAAACCCTATTTGTTGGATAATTGTGGTATTTTCACCACGTTGTATACTATCAAATATTTGACATAAAAATTTTCGAAACATAATCGAGAAATCCACTTCTGTGTTCCCGTTTTCCTTTAAAGCACTTCCACCATTAAGTTTACAGGCTTATAGTTTTGTGCATATTTTTTGATAGTATTTTAAAGTGTCAGTATTTTTTATACAATATACGAAGAACTCCCTTCTTCGAAGTTTTCACAATGGGCATTACAAACTTCTTTCCTAACAGTTTTTTTTATATTAAGGATATATATATCCTTTTTAACTATTATAGCTCTTAACGCAAGTCGTTATTTACTTAATAATAAAAGAATTATTTGTGAAAGATATATTGATCTACTAATTACATAAATAAAAATAAACGCTATTCGATTAAATAAATTTTATCGAAATCCATAGTGCTCTCTTTATTACCCTTTCAATTGTTTTTCTTTTTATTGTTTCTACAAAAGTTTATGTAAAAATATTACATGAGAATGTGTATGTAAATGTTGCATGTAACGAACATACAAACAGTTTTATTTATATGCCACGCATTAAAACTATAAAAGTTTGTGCTGCTGCTACTGTTGTTACTTTTCGTGATTGTTTGTTTTGGTAGTATATGACTACTTGTATATATGTGTGATGGGAGTGTATATGTATGTTTGTTTTCTACTTGAGCTTAATAGCGATTATCCTGTGTTCAGCATATCAATTGCTTTACTTTCATTCATGCTATATATGATATTTCTGTTATGTGTATACATATGCTATATTTGTGTGTGTGCGTATGTAGTAAAAAGAGTGTATATTGAGTTCTTGTAAAAGCATTTGTGCAGGTTTGTATATGTTTACTTTATTTTACTCATTTTTTGTTTTGCTTTGTTGCGTAAGTCAGCGGGATTTTATATGAATATCTTTAGGATAAAAGGATTTTCGTAAAATGATACCAAATGAAATAATATAGTATATATTTAATTTTATTTTTCATATTTTTTGCAAAAAAACCTCTTACATTATTACTTGAACATAATGACATTTTAAAAATATTACATACGTATGTACGAGTATATACGTATTCTAGAAAATAAATAAAACATCAGATATAGATGAGCAAATCGAAAATCAAAATAAGTTATTCAATATCAAATTTAGGTTTTAACTAAAAAATCTAACTTGACGATTGAATATCAAAAAATTTAAATTTCTGTTCTAAGCGGAAGGTAAAGTAACTCCATAAGAATAACTGGCTTTGTTCACAGCTGCAATCGTATGTGATCAGCATATTAGACTGAGTAAGGCCTAGGTATCAGACGATTATACCTATAGTTGTAGGAACTAACTTTTCCAAAATCAAAAATAAATGATCTCAGGGAATTGTAAACATGAAAAAAATTTGTCAACGTAATATTACACAATGCGTTTATGTGAAAGGTCTCAGCCCAACCAATAATATAGTAAAATTAGATTCTATTGTAAAACATTCTGCTCTCTTACTAACGACTATAAACTATTGGGTGGCAGACTTAAGAAGAAGCCGTAAGTGTTGCAGAAACGAACACACTGACTTGAAATTCAATATTTAGCGTGAATGGAAGGCGCACACCCAGTTATCTATTTCGACCAGTTACTGGCTGATAATGTGTATTGTTCACGAATTTGTTTTAACTTAATTTAGAAACTTCAATTATTACCGTTCTCAAGATATACAAAAATCAACATTTACTGTTGTGCCACAACTACTTTTTGACTGATGATTTGTATTGACCATGAAGCTATTGGTGCCAAATACTAAAACTTTATCTTTAACCGTTCTGAAGATATAAGGATATCAATATTTAGTTTATATGGGAGGTAACACGCTTTGTTTTTCAATTTCGCGCGGTTTTTTGCTGATGATTTGTATTGACCATGCAGTCATTCAGATCAAATTAAGAAACTTTTGCTGTAACCAATTTCACTATATACAGAAATCAATATTTAAATTGTATGAGAGGTACCACGTCACTTGTTAAATTCCTTCTAGTTTTTAAATGATGATTTGCCTTTACTATGAACCTATTTGGCTCAAAACTAGAGTTTTTCTGTTACCATTTTGAAGATATAAAAAAATAAATATTCACTTTGTATATATGCGGCTCCGACCAGTTAGAAGTTTTTCCAAAGATACAGAGAGACACTGTAAAAATTTTAAGAAATAAGGTTCAGCCATTAAGCTGCCTATAGACTTGAAACAAACAAACCAACAAACAAACTTACAAACACACATTCATTTTGTATATAAGATGCTAGATAAAGCCCGGCGTGCTTCTCTAGCCCCATTTTTATTATAATTTTAGCTAAAAGTTTTCTCCAGTTTATACCCTACCGGTCCATATTCAAACACTTGAGATATAATACCTTCCAGAAAGGCTGTAGGATCTGTGTTTTGGCTGTATACTTTCTTCAAACAAACACACATTCACTTTTATATAGTATGTTATCGCAATCAGTATAATAGTATTTCAAAATTTATATTTTAGTGGGAACCTCTTCCACTGATTATATTTGACCTACATTTACTGCAATAAATTAATTTCATAGAAAAGTGATTGGAACAAAATTTTAAGACTGTCGCTATAATAGTTTTTTAGATATACGATAATTAAAATTTGCTTTGTATGGGGTATACCTCTGATTATATACCACTGATTATATCCGCCGTACTTATTTTCCAATAAATCAGTTTTATATGAAAGTAATTGGGGCACAGTTTTATGACTCTGGCTGATATAAATCTTATTATTATTATTAATATTTGGTCTGAATGGGTGGCACCTCTCCCCCTTGACCCTATCGACAAAAATGTGGCTATGTCTCCTTCCAGGCATACAGGATGATATAGTGAAAATTTCAAGAAAATCGGTTCAGCTGTTTAGCAGTCTATAGACTTCAAACACACATATACACACATACATACATACATATAAACACACATTGATTTTTATATAAAGGGTCCGCCATCTAACGTTTTTTTCAACTAGTGCTTATTTCGTGAATGGTAACACTTAGCTCATGTCTGATTTGACAGATAGTTATTTTTATCCTTCCGCTGAACGAATGTGGTTGTGTATACGCTTGAACAACGCTGGGAATCTGGGCCTGCGATCGACTTTTCAATTTTTCAGATAAAGCTCATTTTGATCTTGGCAGGTATGTAAACAAGCAAAATTGTCGCATTTGGGGCCCAGAAAATCCGCACGCATACATTGAAAGACTGATACACCCAAGACGAGTCACTGTTTGGTGCGGATTTTGGTCCAGAGGCATAATTGGGCCATTATTCTTCGAAAATGAGCAAGGAGTGGCCGTTACAGTCAATAGCGATCGTTATCGGGTCATGTTGAACGAATTTTTGTTCACAAAAATTGAAGAGGAGATTATTAGCAACATTTGGTTTCAACAGGACGGCGCTACGTGCCACACAGCCGAAGCTGCACTCGATGTTTTGGCATTATCAGCCGCAGAGCTGATGTCGTTTGGCCACCTCGGAGCTGCGATTTGACAGCGTTGGACTATTATTTGTGGGGTGCCCATCAAAGATAAGTGTTACGCCAACAAGCCAGAGACGCTTGATTGACGCTTTAAAGGACAATATTCGTGAAGCAATCGATAATGTGCTTAAAAATTGGACCAATCGTGTAGGCTACTGCATGGCCAGCCGAGGCAGCCATTTGAATGAATTTATTTTCCATTATTAACCGCAAGGATTGTACTTTCAAATAAAAAAAGAAATTTGAGAAAATATTCGGTAGTTTTTTTTATAGCATTTAAAAAAAAAATTTTTTTGGCGGACCCTTTATAAAGATTATATTTTTATGTATGGATATAACATTTCTCAAGGGCAATATTTGTATCACTAAAAAAAAAGCTTTTAGAAATTATTTCATTTCAAAATTGCTTTTAATCCTAAAAAAAATTCTCAGAATCAAAAAGTAAAACAAAAATATGTCCCTAAACTTTATATTTGAAATCATTTCTCTCTAATCTTACGTAAACACTTTAATTCAGATTTTAAGAACTATAATATTATAAATAATATCCGGTTTTTTTTTTAAATATTATTTTCTTCATATTACACCAGCTTAAGATATGACCCACAGGACAGATTTTATAAAAAAAGATGCAAATAAAAAAAAAGTTGAAATTTATGAAAATTTTTGACCGAAAACTTTTTCTGACCAGAATTTTTACATATTAAAATTTGTTTTAATTATATGCAAAACAAAAAAACATAAAAATTTCCTGCATTTGAAATTTTTTGTCACAAATATTTTCATATTTTATTCTTTAAATCTTTTAAAGCGTGAATATAATTTTTAATGATATTCCTCTTGTTTTTTATCATTTTATTTTTTTCGATTAAATTTGAATAAGAGAGCCCTTAAGATAATTTACATATTGAATGTAGCATAGATAACTTAAGCTTTTATCATTGGAACATTATGATTTGTTTGTGTTTTTTTTTCAAGACCTTTTATTTATTTTTTCTGTATTTTTTATAAAATGGATTTTTTTTTCAAAATAGCCCGAAGCATATTTAATAACAACCACAATGTTATAAAATTATTTTTTTTTTATTTTTTATTCCCTTTTTGGTGGGGTAAAGAAAGATATATTAAGGCTTGTTAGGTTAGGTTTGCAACATCAAAAACACAGACACAGTAAATTAAAAAAAAAAAAAAAATTGTTTTCGTTTAATCATAAATTGAAATCTTTTTCGAAGTAAAACGCACGTTTTTGTTTTTAATTATGTTGAAATAAATTTATTTATATATGGTATGTTGTAAGTGTATATTTTATACTTGAAAAAATTTTAAATTATAACGGAATAAAGATGTATGTTTTCTTTAATTGTAAGACTTTTATTGACGAATTTTAATTAAAGAGAATGGCTTAAATAATATTTTTTATTAAATACACATACACATACACTAGGCATCAAAAGTCTATCCTCGTTACTCAATTCATATATTTAGTACCAAAAATATCCAAGAATTTTATTAAAAAAGTCATAAAATTTTGTAATATAATCGGCTCCTAATAGTGCAATGAACATTGACGATTTAATTTTTTTCTTATATGTTTACTCCAGATAATTTATCGTTAGTTTTAATAAAAAGAGACTATTATTTCAAAGACTCTATGCTCATAACAATAAAAACTAAATAAGGGTATAATTATTTTAGTGTAAACTTTAAATTAGTATCGATTTGGATATCTGAGGTATCTGAGAATACTTTTGAGCGTGTATTAAATAGAATTTATCATTTATCATTTTTAACGTAGTCTCTTCGGCTGAGATATATTCCACTCTTCCTTAATTACATCCTTCAGCATTGACTTTCTCTGCTGGCGAATTTTCCCATCTGATAATGGCCAAAACTGTTCTATAAAATTTATCAGGTGATTGTGGGGGGTAAACAGCATATGAGTCACCAAAAGCTCGACAACTTCAGCTGTATGCATCGGGTTATTGTTTTTACAGCTATTTTTTTAAGTAACCAAAATCCGATATTTCACAAATTATTTTTTATCATATATTAGTTGATTTTAGAGCCCTTTTGCTACAATATAGAGAAGTATCCGAAAATAATCATTCAGTATTACGTTCACCCGATAATTAGCTTTCAAAAAATATATACAGACATTTTATCAAAATCTGAGATGAATGATTTTTAAATTTCTGTCTGTGGACCACGTGCAGTGCAACATCTGTTGAGAAGCACAAATTTTTGTCATATATATTACAATAATAAAAAAAATTTCGAAGTAATATCTAATTATAGCTTTTTTATAAATGAAGGCACATGGCGACTTCTCGCAGTCAATTAGATGCACCCGATTCTATATATTTTTAGATACATTGAAAGGGACCTACAGCTTAACGCCAGCTCTAAATGGCAAATGCATTAGAGAAGATTTCAATAGTAGTAATACTCATAACCAGTTACCAGCTAATGTTATGAGGTGATACCGCTGTTAAAAAAGCTTTTTTTCAGATGGTCTGGCCTGGAATTGAACCGAGGACCTTTTGGTTGGTAGGCGGTTGTCTTACCTACTATACTAGGTTTTTTCGTTTTTAATTGTAACTTAAAAACGCTGAAATTCTTTTCATTAGATGTAATAAATTTACAAGTTTTTCCACTTATAAATAAAAAATGTATTTCAAAGTTTAGTATCAATTAAAATTAGTTTTACCTCTAACACTTATGTTTAATTCATTTCATCAGGTTTTGTTCAAATTTGTAGACATATATAATGGAGAATACTTCTAAAGTATTGTTCTTTGCTATTTAAAAACTGTTGTGTTAAAAATACTTTTCCCTCAAAATATTTTATTTTGAATATCAAAACGCAAAATGAAAAACAAAAAATTAATTGCAATGAAAAAGCAAACATTTCTAAGGCGAAACCTAAACATTTTAATAAAATAAATACACACACACACACACACAAAGAAAACTAAATACACACAGATGTCCTTTTCTTCGATGTTTTCTTTGCTGGCTTACATTTAGTTGTCAATCCAAATGTACAGAGGGAAACCAAACCTCTCTTAAAGGCTAAAGAACTTAATTTTACCAATCAAAAGAAATCGATAATAATTTCTTTTTAACCGTTCACTGTCAGCATACACACGCACATACATACATACATACATATAAATAGAGATGAAAAAGTACAAAACGTTTGTTTACTAGACTTCAGTTTTGTTGTAAATGTTGTTAATGTTTGTTGTTTTTATTTGTACTCTAGTCGACATAGTTTAATACTCATACATACTAACATCATTTTATATTTATGTTGTTTCTGCTTTTTATTTGTTTATGTTTATACGTGTGTTCGTAGAAATGTAATCGTATTTGTCTACGAAAAAAAAAACAACAAAAATATGTTATCCTCTCGTTTTTTTTTCTGTTATGTTTTTGTTATTTTTCGTCATCGTTCGATTGAATGTTTTAGATTTCAATGTTGACGACGATGATGATGATGATGCTGATGAGGATGTCGACGTTGATGAGTACACCAACAACAACAATGTTACCACAACCACTACTAATACCACTACCACCACCAGTATCATCACCACTGCCACTGCCACCTTACCACCGCCTAGCACAACAATAACACAAACAACAACTTTAGTTAAATTGCTACTGATTGTTAAATGAGAAGGCAAAACGATAATAGAATCATCGAAGTGGTGTGGGAAGGGTGGGAAAAGTATGCCAAAAATATTTGGAATGTAAAAAAGAAAAGCGAGAAAATAAACTAAGTAGCGGTATACATGTTTGTATATGTGACAACAACAACAAGAAAAGAAAAAAAGAAAGAAGGAGAACAAGCCAGGAATTTGTTTTTATGCCGCATATTTTTATGCTTTTACAAAAGTATAAGAACGAGGGCTAAAAATTGAAAGGAGTATATGGAATAACAACAATTATATAAAAACATAAAAAAATGATGTCTGGGAAAAATTATTGAAATGGTTTTAGGCAATATTACGAGTAAATTACAAGAAATCACTTAAAAGGAAATAATATTATTATAATAAATTATATTTTTTATTAAAACAAAAATATCATATAAAATTAAGTTAAATTTGTACATATATATACATATAAAAACGAAGTAAATTAATATTTTTTGTTTTCTAAAGTACGCTCTCAATTAAACAGCATCCGTTCCAGTTTAATTTTAGCAAATAATGTCATTGTCTTTTATATCACACGCTTATAAAGGAGAGAAACCCAAGTCTTTCTAAACATTTTATTTACCACACAATCCTTTCCTTCTATTTCAACCAATAATACTAATACACACACACATTTGTATATTGTAGTGGTAATTTTTAAATGCGAACAAAACACATGCAAATAATATTCTCTATTTATGGTCATGCGTAAGTATAACTACCGTTTTACTCTTTTTATTCAAAGAGAGAGAGAGAGAGAGAGAGAGAAAAGAAAAGTAAAACGTACAGTTAACATTAAATGTGTAAATGTATAACAATTATCCTTAAGTGTTATATGTTATTATGTTTACTCGCATTAAATTAATAAACAAATAAGTTTTGGTAAATAATTAAGATTTAAATTAATAATTCATATGTTTAGTTCCATTGATTTAACATAATACATTTAAAGCAATTGGAAAGAAATATGGTTTTCATTTACAGTTTCGGTTTTATTTTGCTATAGTATGTATATTCAATTATTTTTACTTGACAGGTTTTAATCATACTAAGCAGTTACAACTTAAGAATGTTTTAATGAAAGAAATGGTCCCAATATTTTCCTTACGTTGACAAATATGAGTACGAAAACAAAACTATTATCTTAATCTTATTCTTGTTTGATCTGTTTACTAATTAAACTCTTGCATAGATATGTACATAATTATTTAGACATCCCAAGTGGAACAAGGGTAATTTCTCTCAATCAACTAGCTGTACCCGTTTCTAATGTTAGACTCTGCCGAATGGCAGATTCATTTGTTAGAGAAGTTTTTCGTAAATTTGTCATTCAAAACTAGTCGCTAGAAATGTTAGCTAGAGCCCGACTAGCTAGTTGTAAATTTAGTCCCCTCTGATTCACATCCAGACTTTAAATATAGCCTTTGGTTCCTTCCAGAAAGACTCTGTACAATCTGCTTTTCAGCTGTATACACTCATCAAACAAACACACTTTAATTTTTACATAGTAATATCTAAAACATTTGAGATAGCCTATAGTTTCTTCCAGAAAGACACTGTAGAATCTGTCGATTAGTTATATACAGTCTTCAAATAAACACACATTGTTTTTTGATATAGGATACAGAGACAGTGTGCTTTATGAAACACCCGGTTTTTGGTTGATGTGGATAGATATCGCTGCTCTGATAGTTGTCGTTCGCCTAATATACAAAATTCAATATTTAATAATGTTACGTTTAAACCTTTTTAAAACATTTGAGTTCTTCTTAATAGCAAAATAAAAAAATAACACCACTTTGTTGTTGTTTTATAGTTTTTATTTTAATACTGAAACTTTATAGAGTTTATCCTAATACAGCAACTTATTTATCTTGAACTCGATATGCGTTTATATAACACTTTTATTTATGCTTAAGCACGCCTTTGCTTTATGACTGCCAAACGTTAACTATATCGAAGTAGGCAAAGCAGCGTTCTTATGCCTACAGTTTAGAAAGTTCCAGAAATGTCTCCGACGCTTTCATATCCTCTATTTTATATCTCTTAATTTTAAAAATATATGATTGTGTTACCCAAAGATGGTCGAATTGGCAATGCTGTTTAATACGCAAATCAGTATGGCAATACCAGGGTAAAACATTATCAACCTTGACACAAGCTAATGGACAAAAATCCCATAGTACAATACCAAAGGCGCTAATGTGGTATATTTTCTTTTTAGGCATTTTTACTTTCGTAACAGTGTGAATAGAAGGCGCACACTCAGTCATCTATTTTACCCAGTTACTGGCTTATAATCTGTATAGTTCACGACTTTGTTTAAGCCTAATTTAGAAACTTCTACTATTACCGTTCTCAAGATATACAAAAATCAATATTTACTTTGTATGTGAGGTACCACGCCTACTTGCCCAATTCCGTCTATTCTTTGACTGATGATTTTCAATTGCCCTAAAGCTATTTGCACGAAAATCTGAAACTTTATCCTACACCGTCCTCAAGATATAAATAAATCTATATTTAGTTTATATGAAAGGTACCACACCCGTTTTCCAATTCCGCACAGTTTTTGACTGATGATTTTTATTGACTTTGAAGTCAGTCAGGCCAAACTCAGAATCTTTTGATTTTATCTCTCTCAAAATATACAGAATTAAATATTTAGATTATATGGGAGGTACAATGTCCATTTGCCTAAATCCGCCCTCTTTTGGCTGATGATTTATACCAAATTAAAAAACTTTCACTTTAACCGTTCTCAGGGTATATAAAAATCAATATTTACTTTGTGTGGGAGATACCACACGCACTTGTTCAATTCCGCCTACTTTTTAACTGGTAATTTGTATTGGCCGTTAAGGCACTTAGATCAAATACTGAAACTTTCGCTTTAACCGCTCTCAAGATATAATGAAATCAATATTTACTTTGTATGATTGATGCTTTGTATTGACTATGAATTTAATTAGACCAAAATCTGAAACGTTAGCTTTATCCGTTCTTAAGATATATAAAAATCAATATTTACTTTTTATTGGTGGTACCACGCCACCTACCCATTCCTCCCACCTTTTGGCTGCTGATATATATTGATGATGAATCTATTCTTGCCAAATTTAGAGACTTTTTCTGTTACCATTATGCAGATATAGAAAACTAAATATTTACCTTGTGTGGGCGTGGCACTGCCCAGTTTAAATTTCTGAAATTTTTATAGCATATAGTTCTTCCAGACATACAGAGATTTATTATTAAAACTTGAAGAAAATCGGTTCAGTCACATAGCATCTTTTAAACACTAATTAGTATACATATGATACACTGATGGTCATAACTAAAGCAACTGATATTACACAGTGATGTTATAGCAAATATAATGTCTTAAAAAAACTTAGACGGAAAACTTTTCGGTTTTTATATAAACACTTCCTTGACAGAAATATAAATAAAAGATTTTATCATTTACTTTTTCTAAAAGATATTTTCTTATCAAAATAACAAATAAAGGTCTAAAATATGACTGGTCAAAACAAAAGCAACTTCTGCATACCTATCAGAAAACTTAAAAATAAAATTAGTGGTTATGGCTTAACCTTTATTTTAATTAATGAGAGAAATGATGTACCATGCCTCCTCGATACGATTAAAAATGTTTTTCTTTTTCTTAGATTCCCCTTTTATCTTGCGATCTATGATGTTCTTAATAATTCCGATAGAGTTATGGTCAATCGAGAATTCTTACTTGTAGTTTTAAAGCATGTTTCGGATCATTATCTTGTCGGAAAACGCAAACTAGATGCATATTTTCTTATACATAGGGCAATATAATATTTTCGGTCACATCTTTATAGGTAAGTCGATCCATCTTGTTAGCTACACTACATTAGATCTATTCTGATCGATTAATGATATTGGTTAATTTGTCGAAAGGGATGGACACATGATATCACAAGAACTGTGTTTTATAGCTTATGACAGTTGGGTAAATAAACCTACCTGCCACGAGAAGAACGTTAAGAGTTTTAAACTCCTCAAGTTACATATAAGGAAATTTATGAGGGTTTTATCCGATTATTTCGCTCTTTGTACACACGTCTGAAGGTTGAAAATACCGTAAAATTTAAAACATTATTTTTTAATTCTTCGCTTTTGAGATCATAAGAAAATCCTCCAGTTCGAACAAAACACAAAAATATGTATGAGCTTTTTCCGGCATTTTACAACTTAAGGTTAAGATTTTTAGATACGATACTGGTGCAATATAAGGGGTGTAGATTTATAAATGTAATTATTATAATTAACTCTTATTGGGTGCTAGGGTAGACTAGTATTATGTATGCCAGCCTAATAGTGTGACAACGGTGAGTTCGATTTCAAACGGTGACTTTTCTCTGTTGCACTATTCCGAGCATGCAGTCAAGGTTACTCAGTCCATAATAGTTAGAGTATCGTATAATATTGTATTATAATTTGAAATAAATAAATAATTTTTATTATTTGTGGTTGTTTTGTTTCTTATCAGGCATTCAAACATTTTGCACACTAAAAAATAATTTGTGTTATATTAAATAGTAGGAATTGTTGAAGAAATACACCTCCTTTTTAAAACATTCTCTTATACTCGATTACTTAAGAATGTTAAAAAACCACCCACAATTTTAACATTTTGCTGAATTATGTGCATGTGACCTGCTTGGTGTTCCTTACTCACCAAAAATTCAAATCTAAAACACAAATAGAGCATAGAGAAAACACCCAATTGGGTGTGTTAAATATAACAACAAAATCGACAACAAGACAACCTTGAAAATGTTCACAAAGATGGTGAGTTTTCTATAAACATTTTCAAAAACGAGAGAAAGAGAGAGAGAATTGAGAATTGAGAGAATTGTTTACTTGTGATGAGAGTATTATTTTACTTTTAGCTTTTTGAGCAATCTATGTGTGAGATAGTTGTGATAATATTATATGCATAGAGCGGTGCTTTAATAAGATTTTTATGATAACCCGGAAAATTTCTTAAAAGTATAACAGTTTAAGACTCTTTTTATTATGCTCTTTTAGCTTAAATCATGTGTTTTATAACAATTTGTTTTTGTATATTTTTAGTACATTTAATATATAGCACTTTCATTTAGGGGTTGTAATAAATGAAAGAAAAGAAGAAAAAAAAAAGCAGTCAGTATGTGCGGTATGAATTGAAATCTAGTCTTAAAGCGTCTTTCATACACAACACCACGATGTTGTGTCGTGTTCTGCAAAAGTGAAGAAAATATTTAAATGGCATTTTTGTTGAGAAAAATTATGAAAAAAGTGGCATAATGTTAAAAAAAATTAATTAAAAAAGAAAATAGTTAACAAAATAATGAAGTTAAAGAAAAATTAAAATAAGTAATAAAATACAAATTGTGTGGAAAAAGTGTTTTTTTTTTTAGAAAAAAGAAAAGAAATAAATATATCTTAATGCGATATGTGGGTGGTCTGAGATTAAGTAGAAGAAAATAAAAAAAAAACAAAATATATATTTTTTTAAACCATAACTTGTCATGTGTCATTTCGTATGAAAACCATTTAGCACTTATCATATTTACCACTTACAGATGGTGTCAAAATACACTCACACACATACAATAACCAGCACAGGTCATGTTGCATATTGTTAAGTGTGGCATGAGTATTGCTTTACAAATCATTTAAGCAGTTTCCTCAATTGTGGTTCTGCTAGTGTGGTGGTGTTTGTACTGCTGTTTTGTTTATTTTCTTCTTTTTTAATACTTTGGCGATACTTTTTTTGTCTTGTATCTCGTGAGTGTTTCCATGTGGCATTTGTGTAAGTGATTGTTATTGCTGCTTTACGTAGCAAATATTATATATTCTTTTTCTGGTATTCTCTTAATGTATTCATAAATACGCTGACAGTCATAGTCATATTATAATGAATTTTGATTGACATGATGAATGAATGATTTTATGAAAAAATATGATAAAAAGTTGGTGAAAACAAGAAATAATACAAATAAAAAATACTCATAAATGAGTAGTGTAATAAAAAGTATACAAAATAAAAAGAAGATTATTTCAATATTACAATATATACATTAAAATAAAAATAAAAAATAAATAAATAAAATCTATTAAAAAGTATAGCGATATCAAATTCAATAACACACATTTTAGTTGCCACACAATAACCATATAAATGTATGAAATCTAAAACAAAATATTATAAAGGACAGTTAGAAAAAACCTAATCCTTGTCAGCCAACCAGATTTTATAATAAAAACACCTGTCAACGTCAAAAAAACCAAAACAAAATACCAACAAGCAAAATAAAAAAGCAAAAAAAAAAAAAAACATGAATTTTTAACTTGTTTGCAATTAAAAAGAGAAAAACAGGATTAAGAAAAAAAAAAAAATAAATAAAATTGAAACAAACCCAATTTTAATTAAAAAGTTTTTATTAAACAAAAAAGAACAAAAGTTATTAGTTTATATACATAAGTTACAAAAAAGTAAATACGACACAATTAAGCAAAAAGTTTTATGTAAAATAATATAAAATAGAAAAAGTTAAATAAAAACACTAAAACACAAAACCAACCATAAGTTGTTCTTGCAACTGCAGCCAACCACTATTTGAAATGGATTAAAAAATAGGAAAAAAAAACTTCAGCAGCATAAACTAACCAAAGTTTTTTTTAGTATTATTGACAACAAAAGGTAAATATGTTTTTCAATCTTATATACATACAATACATGGACATTAGAAATTACGATATTGTATTTACTAGATTTATTTATTTATTTTTATTTTTATTTATTTATTTTTCAAATGCATATGCGTTTGCATTTAAATTTCTGCATTCATATGTGTGACAGTCTATGTCAAATCTGCTTTTTTTTCATTACTTTTAGTTCTATTGCAACATATTTATAACATATTGTGACATACATTTAATTGGATTTATATTTTTTAGTTTCTAATCTTGTTTGTCAATTAAATATTTATATCCGCCATAGTAACAGGATATACATTTTAATGCAATAGGAAATTAATTGTTCTCATTATATAACATTCTATACCATGATATATAGCTCATGCAGGAAAACGTTTAATTTAATGTTTGAAAGAGATACTCTGAAAGGTCTTTTTAAATAATTGTTATTATCGATTTTAAATACAAATAGAAAAAAAAAATATAATTTTTTTTGTTTAACTTAACAAATAGAAAAAAAATATAATTTTTTTTGTCTAACTTAATGAGTGATAGGGTACCAGGGTACCCGGGTAACCAATTAATTTTGAATCATTCACAGAAGTTATTCGTTCAGAATACCAAAACATCCTAAGAACACCTTTCATTCTATAGATTTATAAATTAAATTTATTTTAGAACTATATGTTTTTTGAGAGTAGCATAACAAAGTAATTTTTTAACGGAGTGACAGGGTATCTGACGACCACAAAAATTATTCTGCAATTTACATATGTACATATGAAAGTCATACTAAATTCTTTGTTTTTTATTACGACAAATTTTTTTGTTTTTGAAGGAGAAGTAAAAAAATCAGCTTTTTTTTTTTTTTTTGAAAGGAGAGGAAAGGTTTTTATTCCGGGGAACTCACAAAATTTATGAGTACACACGTTTCTCTATTAAAGGTGTTTTTTTTGCCACTCACATTGGGGTTAAATAATTTCCATGCTACAAGGACACTTTGAAATGATTGGTTTCTTTTATAATTCTAAAAACTGCCGTCGCAAGATCTCGCCTTAAATCGCTGTCATTGAGGGTACCTTCAGTTGAAACACTCAAGAACAATATTATGGCCGCAATAGCTACTTCAGTAGGGGCTTAGCTTTAGCTGCAAGTTAAAATTTGTAATGATGACAATATTAAGGCAGTATTAACAAGTTCGTGGACAGCATAATTTTTAAAAAGGTGCACTCTTTTTATTTTTAAATTTTCTAAGATATCAAAAATTAGATTGTAAGGGTAGTCAGATGATCATATCTTAACCATTAAATACAATGAATGCTTTGGCATCCACGACAGTACTGATCAAATTGTTTGGCTTAGATGACGTGAATATTATAGTATTCATTAATAAAATGCGAAAGCGAAAGGGATTTACTTGCAACTGTTTAACATAATCTATTATCATTACAACTATACATTTTTAAAACTCCATATCCGAAATACTTGAATTATTTCGATCAGCAGGAGGTAAGTGCTACTGTCGAAAGCGCTCTCCAGAACTCAGTGAACGTTTATTTGTACAATCCAGACATCGGTATGATAACAATTTTTTCACTTTTTAGCTATAACAGTACCTAATTGCATTTTAGGAAATATGTTTTACGATTAAAATTTGCTGACACTGGAATATTTTCCTCATAATGTGCGTCTTAAAAATCTGTTGTTGGGTTGTAGTTAACATGCGTTTGTGGGTTTCCATTTTCAAGCACGTAATCACGTCCGTTCAAATTTTTTGATATTTTTAAAAGCGTATATATTAACATTAACCAAAATTCCATAAAACTAACGTTTGAATCCTTTTTTATAGTAATTCCAGAAATATATATATAAATGTATATGTATACTGTATCTTATTAGTACAATTATGCTTTTATTTTTAGCCGAAATTTTAGTTCAGCATGCATATCATATCATATTATCCACGTTAAGTATTAAGAAACAATTTTAAGCAATGCAATTGCCTGAGAATATTTGTAAATACAGAGAAAACAGCTAAGGTAATACTTAAAGACATAGATAGACATTACCTTGACAGGTATACAAATTGCAATGAAATAAGTTTAAAAATATTAAGAGGCGGACATATAGGAAACTAGTGATCGCAGAGAAGTCCTCAAATGTAATAAAATTCCGAAAATATTGCAGGCAGGAAGTTAATGTGCATTTAATCATGAACTTAAATTTTTAAGAAAGAGGAAAGGTATTCTCAAAAAACTGTATACTTTAACAGAACCTTGGAACATCTCAAAAACCTATCACAAATACAAATCCTTTAAAATCAATAAACCAGCATGGCTTTTAAAAAACAATATATATTTTTGGATCAGTTATTGAAATTTAATAGAAACCAAAATAGAAGTGACATATTCTTTAAACTGATCAAAGAAGTGACAGAGAATCTCTTACAATCAAACTGGGACATCAAAATCACGAAATGGAACGTCATATGCTGTCGTATAATAAGATAGTTCTTCGATGTCGAATCACGTGCTATTTATGAAGCCATTAAATTCGTTAGCCAAAATATATGAAAATACATAATCGCTACAGACAGTCACTTAATATTTCAGGCTATTCAAAACATCAACAGCAAGAATCAAATAATTAAACTTATACAACAATTTATACTTTAAAATATAAGTACAAGCAAAAAATATAAGTAAAAGCAAATATATGGGTGCCTGGATATATAGGTATAACCGGCAACGAACTTGCAGACCATGCAGCAAAAAAATGCAATCTTATCCCATCTGTATCTATAACACTCGAAAAAAACCAAAATCTTTTCGAATATCGATAATGTTTAGTAAACTATACCAACATCCGTACAAAAACACTAACCCAAAAGGAAAACCAATTTTACTTCCGGCAACAACTGAAGCTTTCATGAACAAAATATTGGTCACATAAAGCTCACTCACAGCTATCTACTTGAAAGTAACCCTCAAAATACGTGTCTCTTTTGTAACCAACATCTACTAACTGTAAACCACCTAATCGCTGATTGAACAAGTCTCCACCCAATACGGAGTCTAACCTTAGAGGGGGTTAACCCAATGGATTGCCTTATGGATCCTATAGCATCCAACATTACTAAATTTACAAAGTTTTTTAAGCATACCTATATCTTATTATAATACTATGCCAATATCTAAATAAATAAATAAATAAATAAATAAATAAATAAATAAATAAATAAATAAGTAAATAAATAAATAAATGAAACTTGAAATAACAGACTTTATAGTTGAATGCTATAGCATTCACGTCCACGAACGTGCTAAAAATGAAAAATTTGTAGGTTTCAAAAAAAATATCTCAATTTTATTCAAAAATATCTCAATTTTATTCAAGAAATGCATTTTGGATTCGTTTAAATAGAAATTGTGTTCACTGTCGAATTTTCGTACACGAATAAGCCGATTTTGTATACCGTGGTCATAGAATGCTCCAAACCGTCAATGATTTTTCGTAGACAAAAATAAAAATTAAGTCAAAACAATTCCTCCTATATATATATATATATATATATATATATATATATATATATATATATATATATATATATATATATATATATGTATTATATTATTATTAATATATATATTTGTATTATATTATTTTTATATATTATTATTAATATATATTATATAATATATTAATATATATTATATAATATATATTATCTAATGAGCTGCTCAGTTTAAAGCCGGCTACTAACGGCAAATGCATTAGAGAAGTTTTTAATAGTACTAATACTCATAACCAGTTACCAGCTAATACTATGAGGTGATACCGTTATTGAAAAAACTTTTTCTTTTTTTAAGATGGTCTGGCCCGGTATTGAACCGATTGATAGGCGGCTGTCTTACATACCATACCACAGCGGCACACAGATAGAACAAGCTTTATAAATATATATTTGTTTTTGTTCATTTCCATCCTTTCAACTTACAAAAGACAAAACAAATTATTAGTTGCTGCTTGCAATGTGAAAAGGTACATATACACACACGTATATTCAAAATAACATAAAAAAGTTTAAAAGCCCAGAAAGCTGTTCCGTATTAATATAATTCAAAATGAATAATGAAGAGGGAGATGTCTACTTCATCGGCAAACTAATGTTAATGCATTTAACAATCGTGTTAGTAATTGAGAGTCTCGCACCCATTCCAGTTTGCACTGTGTTTTTCCACTTGTTTTCTCTTCACTTCACTTCACTTCACTTCACTTCACTTCACTTCACTTCACTTCACTTCTCTTTTTTTTGCCTATGCGTGTGACTACGTACATGTGAAAACAGAAGAGAAGAGCAGCTCTCTGTCGAAATCTGTTCTGAGGTAATTTAAATGTCCTTAGTTTGCTGAATATTTCTATTTTTTTCTAGTGTCATTTTTATGTCTTCTCTTAAATATTTTTTAACTTCAGTAAAGTCTTAGTTAATTGCGTTTCACCCTGACGCCTATAATTAGACTTTTTATTATTATTAGTCAGTGCTTAGAGATTCTATGCCGTTAATTTCAGCTGCCACTCTTTGTGTTATCTTTTACAGATCTAAGCGATCTCTCAGGTTTTGAGACAAATTTCTAAATAAGAAAAGAGTCAATGCCAATGCTCCTTGATATAAGAGTGCTAATGTAACTGATTAGTTTGTAATAACATGTTCAGCGGTTTCACCGCCGCAATCTTGAATTAATTCGTAGTATTGGTTGGTCTTTGAAAACACATTTTCCATTTCATTATTGTAAATCGCATAACTTTGTTTTTAAAAATGAGCAGATTAGGTCGGTCTATAAAACTGATACTGTAGTTGTAAAGCTTTTGAATATATCGGATAGTGAAGATAAAGAATATGTGTTGGAATTAGATGTTGAGGATAGGAGTATGTTGGTTAGTCTTACGGATTTAGCCATCGGAGATAAAATCGAAGATATTCTTCAGTCTGAAAAACCTTCAACAATTAAATATTCTAAGATTAACGCATCAATGACAACAGATGTTCGTAAGCCTAAAACTCCCAAGAAACTATCTGTGGGATAATGCCAATTAAAACTTCTTTTAGTTGGCTTATACTGACACTGATTATACTGGCAGACTAATATACTAAATGTAAACACGTATGAGGAGATTCCATTTATTTTAGTAGCCTTGAATATATTTTGTGAGTTCGACACACCTATAAAGTGCATAATTCACTAAGCGATACTTTATTGTGAGCATGAAGATATAATATTTTTTATAAGTAAAGAAGAGTTGAAAGCGTTTTTCTGGGATGATTTTTAGGAATGTGTATCCATAGATAGTCAGAAATTAATATTGTTGTGGTGAGTTTTAGTTTTTCATGTTATGTTTTTTACTGAATTGTTGTTTCCTTTGTTTCTCTATCATATGGTATAAAATAAAATAAAAAATATAATAAAGTATTTTATCTTTAATTTCTACCTTTACCGATGAATGCGATACATATATATATCCCGTCATGTTCTCAGCCCCCTCAAGAAAAGTGTAAAACTGATGCAGTATAAGTTGGTTTACTGATTAACATAAGGTATTGATTGGCACATATAATTCTATAACTTTAACTAACTATTTTAATAAATATAGCGCGAGATATTGGGAAAAAAATTGCAAAAATAAAATAAAAGTAATAATAAATAAAAATCTTTGACTTTGAGATGCCCTTACACCCAATTTAAACAACAAAAGCTTTATGTTAATTCGAATACCAAAGAATGCATTTCTTTTTTATCGAACAATACTGATTTGTTAAAATCCATTGGAATATGTGACTGTAATGACGAAGAAACCCAATAGAACAGGTTCTGATCAAATATAGAAAGAAGACGAACAGACTTTTAAGATGAGATATATCGGGTGGGCCATTTAAAAGTTTAAACTTAAAAATGCAATAAATCAAAAATGGTTTGGAAATTTGTCAAATTTCTTTTTTTTGTTGTGAAACAAAATTGTTCAGGCTAGAAATGAATTATTATTTGATTTGTGTGGCTGCTGCGGCTGGCCTCACAGTTTCGAGTGTATGGGGTCGTATCTCGGCAATGGCATCTCGAATGTCAGCCTTCAAATTATCTTTAAGGGAATCTCAGAGAAAATAGTCCAACGGTGTCATACCGCAGCTTCTTGGCGGCTAACTGACATCAACATATCGTTAACATCAAAACTTATGCTTATGTGTAAAACACATCTTATGTGTAACAAACTTGTTAATTCAATATAGACAAACTAATGTATTGAATTTTATTTATTTATTTTCATTTTCATATTCTGAAAAATAATTCCTTTTATTGCCATTAATTTTATTAAATTTTTTGATAAACTTTTCCAGTTTTTAATTAAACTTAATTCACCCATAAGTAAATTAAATTAATTACTATATACGTATTGCTATGGCCCCGTGATCCCTTTTGTATTTAAAGGAAGTAATATCAAACGTAATGTTCAGTTGAAGTTAATGCATTTTATTATAAATGTAATTAATGTTAAATTATTTCAATAATTTAAATTAATTAATTAATGTTAAATTATTTCAATAATTTAAATTAATACCAATGAGAGATTAAATACTGCTCGTATGTTATTAACAAATCAGTATGTTTTTAAAAGTAAATATATATGTATGTATATGGAAGATATTTCAAATAATTAAAGAGCAAATTAAACAAATTGTTTTTTGTGTTTCGTTTTACTTTTTTATGTTGTTGTATTAAACCCTTATTTAACCTGAACAGATATTTTACAAATTATTATTTACAAAAAACTTATTAAAGAGTTCACGCAAATAGTTACCCTTTCGACTTAATTATTTACATTCAACAATAAAATTATTTAATTATAAAATAATAATATTAAAATTAAGAAAAAAGTGATAAGAAAATAAAACCTTTACAATAAACAAAAATATTTGTTTTGTTTTACTTAATTAAGTTTGAAAAATTGACTCTTATTTGTATGTACATGTGTAGGTACCTATATATTTATATTTTTTTTCTTAATATTATTAGTATGCGCTCCTTGTTTTAATTATACTATATTTTATTTAGTTGTATTTTTTTTACTTTTTTGGAACTCTATAGTGTCATACTCATAATTTTACCTTTATCTCGTATATCATAATGTTGTTTTAAAGACCATTAAAATGCTTTTAACATAAATTAACAATTTGCTTAAGTAAAGGTGCTTACCAAGTAATAAATATATATTTTGCTGCATATTTTGATTTGCTGGGAAGTCAATTTATTAAAATTCAATGAAATTGTCCAAAGTTGTTTGGACAAAAACATTTTTTTGTATATATGTATAGAATACCAAACATACTTTTATTGAATTTCTTTGAATTTTAAATTGCTAAATTTAAATTATACCAAAATTTTTATACATATGTTCACATTTTACCTGATTTATTATTGATCTTTATTTTATTTTTTTTTTAATTGTTATTAGATAAGTTACACGTTGGAATACTTCAATGCTAAAATATCAAAACCTTCCATGAAGTTTCGATATCTTCTTTTTTTCTTTGTCGAAATTATTTCTTCTTTAAAGCTTTTTCACTGTTTTCAAGGCACATATGTTTTGAACATCCACGAAGAAACATCCCCTATAAGGAAGGTCACTACACCAGTAAAACTACATTTCAAGACTCATTTACTCTAAAAATTGCTGAAGAGTATCTAAATATATTAATACTTCATTTACTTCTCACAACCCAATTAAATTGATTTTTAACAGACACCAATTCAGATATAGTTTAAAGGAAAACAAAAGCCTTAAGTATTAAGATATATGCCAAGGGTTTAGTTTAATAAAAAAATTTTCATAGCTACATAAAAATTTTGTGAAATTTGGATAAAATATTATACATTTTCACACATTTTTCTTAAGCTATTAGGTTGACTACTGTTCCAAGAGTTATTAAATTGTAGAATTGTAGGCTTTTGCATAACAAATTTTTTAAAGTTTAGGCGATGATTGAAAATATCTCCAAAAATGTTGGTTATATTAAAAAATTATATTAGAATAACTTAAAGCTGGTATAATTTGATATTTTGTAGCATACAGCGTAACGAAATCGAATAAATCATTTCAAAGTTATCATATGATATATGTAGCAGCCTCTTCAAAAATCTCACATTTTAGAAAAAAAATTTTTTTAAAAATCTTACTCATTGAATCTAAAATGCTGATGATTCTTGAAGTTAGGCGACCATAGCGCAAAAAAATATAATTGTTATACAAGGTATTTTTGCACTTTTTCCCATGAATTTTTTCTACACAAATTTGAAATAACAGGATTTAAAAGCATTAACTAATACTTTTTTGACACGATTTTTTTTAAATAATACTATATTCTATATTATATATTCTACGATTTTTTCTCGCCTTGTAAAATTTAGACTATGTATTGTAGATAATGTTTTATATTTAATGAATTAAAAGATTTAAACACGAAAAAAGTTCTTAAATAAATTGTAACAAGAATTTTTTTAATATCGTTAAACTTATTCTATTTTTACACGAATTTATTTGGGAACGTATCTATCGTTTAAGAAAAGAATTAGGTGCACATAGACTGACAGAGTCTAGTTCCACTCTTAATCACTTACATTGTGTTTATATACTCATGAAGTTATTGACGTTTAAAATTCTTTTGTGCAAATAGCTTTTAATTTAAGTAAACTGCTAAAAAATACTATTCTTGAGGCAATATAGTGTAAAACCTCCAAAATACTGCAGATTTGATTAAAAAGCGAAAATTAGTGATATTAGCAAAAAAAAAAAAAATTGCTTAGTTTAAGTCACTCATTACCGAAATTATTATTATTTAATTTTTAAAATTATATAAATTTGAATGAAAAATTCGTATAATTATGCATGCCTTTTAATGATATTTATAAAATTTTGTATTCATATTTTATTTTGTTCTAATTTTAAACATTTTTACACATTGTTTGCTATGAAAAATTATTCTACTTATTTCATATATAAATCGGGTTGAAATATACTGTTTTTATTATTTTCTGTAATTTAAATCAGCTTTAGCTGTACTGCTAAACAGTTAGATAATTATGAAAATGAAATTAAATGTGTTTTAGTTTTAAATATCAAAGCTTTAAAAACGAAGGATATTTTCTATTGAAAAATCTACACATTTCCTTACCCTGGATTTTATATTTTATTTAATGTACTTAAATTTTTTTAATGCATTTGCGCTCTGTCGACACTATTATAATCCCTTTAGTAAATCCTATTTTAGTTTAATTGACAACGAACATTAACAGTAAACAATTAAATAGACCATGAAGAGAGTAGGCTTAATAAAGTACGAGTAAAAGCTGACATAGAAATAAAATATATAGTATTATGGCATATGAAATCCTCATAGAGATATACAACACAACGTATTATGTAACAAAAAACGGAAACAGATGAAACATTAAACAAGTGAACCATAATTAAGGTATTCAAAGCTAACTGACACAAGTGAATTTAAATGAATGGTGCTTGTTTGCGATTGTAAGCAAATGTGATATAGAACAAACAGTTTTCACATACATTTGTACGTAGTACGTACATACAGTTTGAAAATAATTTTAATTATATTATAGAATTACAGGAAAATGTTTTACATATACATAAAGGATGAAATATAACTTTATGTTTTTAAATAATATTTATAATGAAGTCAAGTGATATGGAAAGGATGTTAAAAGGAACATTAAATGAATTTTAATACTTAAAAAGTATAAATGGTATATATATATATATATATATATATATATATATATATATATATATATATATATATATACCATATAAATGTATGTATATATAAAAGACTGAAGGGTATATGTATATACTGACCATATAAAAAAAATTATTATTAGCAAAATATATATATATATATATATATATATATATATATATATATATATATACATATATTTAGAAGTAAAAATATATATATTAATTTATGTTTCTTTTAAGCAGTTGACATGCAACCTTTGACTTTTGGTAGGGAATTATCATATAAAAGAAAAGAGGATGGTACTATTAATTTGTTATCAATTTAAAATACAATAATCTATTTTAATGTAATATTTAAGTTTAATTCTATACTAAATAGAGGCCATATTAACTAACTGTTAATTCAACACATTATATACTGTCTAACAAAAGTATAGAGACAATAGCAAAATAGTTTTTTTAAATCAAAAAAAAAAAAAAATTAAGTTTTTTTATGTAACATTAGTTGTCTCTATATTAAAAAATTTTAATTTTGTATCATTATATGCAAGAGTTGCAATCTCATTTTTTATGTTCTCCATCTTATGTTATCTTATCTTTCTAAGATTAAATGAATTTGATACCTCTATATTATGCGATGTTGTGTGGACAGTAAATTATGTGAAAAATACCTAAGTATACTAAAATTATCCAATTTTTGCATACACTTTTGAAATATTTTCTATTAATTTACCATTAAACCTTGTGTGAATGGCAAAAAAAAAAACTACACATCTAGACCTAAAATGTGCCAGGGTACCTACAATAAATCTCATGGAAAACAAACAATTTTGGAGAAAATATTAAAAAAATTACAATTAAATATTACAGATTAAACACACACCAGCTAAAACCATATATTTAAGACTTTCGGTTACTGTGTCAATCACATAAGCGTTAAGAAAGATTTGAAGAAATTGAAACATATGGTAATCTGAAAGTGCAAGGTCCTGGTCATATGTTGGATGTACCTAAACTTTCCATCCAAGATCTGTTAGTTTCTGCAGCTCATCAGGAATGTGTGTTTCTGGCATTGTCATGATGGAATGCAGCAGCTTTTCTGTTAATCAATTCTGGCCGTTTTCATTTAATTCATTCTTTTCAGTCTCATTAATTATAAATAGTAGAGACCAGAAACAATGGTTTGACCGGGTTCTAGGCATACAGCATTACTTTTCACAGCATAAGCCATAGCTTTGCTACCGTCTGCGAAATTTTACCTTGCTTCGTCCATAATAATCGATATTTTAGTGATTGGTTGACCAGACCATCAAAATTATCAATCGAAAACTGATAAACGATGTCGTTAAAATATTATTAGTTAGAGCATCGTTTTTGTAAACTTCACAAATTTTTTCAGAAGCCTGCCGTACTTTCTTATCTTTTCTATAACAGAAAGGCAAAATATGATGAAGTTTCTTGATTACTCAATACTTTTAGTTTGCATTTTTAAATCATTGGTTAAGTAGAGTCGAAAGGATTAAGTTTTGACAAGACCAATTCTCTTGTCGGATTGATTGTAGTTTACATCGTTATGCATACAAATTTGTTAGTAGACTCAGTCTGTAGTAGTAAGATATTTCGATATTTCGTAATGTCTAGACACAGATAACTTACTAGGATTGTACAGTATGTAGTTGCTGAAAAATCTTTTTCTCGATTTGTGTGTTATCCTAGTATCCAAAGCCCAGTTATTACTGCCAGCAACATTGATATATTTTTTCTATTATGATACATAAGTTATATAGTGTCTTTCTAATTAAAAGAGTGGTCATTCGTATAACATATTTAATATCGACAGATTTTCAACAATTTTTCGAAGCCGTATTTCACCAATAACTCTTTGAATGTTGTTTTCCAGGTGTTCAATTGCCTCTAGTTCATCGACGTAGACAATTGAATTTATATAACCCCCAAAAAATTAGTCCAATTGGGTTAAATCATGCGATTTTGATGGCCAATTAATTGGACCACTACGTGAAAAAAGTTTCTTTGACTAATTCAGTTGTAGTGTAGAGTGTGTGGTATGGGGCTCAGTCCTGTTGGACCCATATGTAAGAAAGATTAATACCAGCTATTTAAGGTACGACAAAATTTCTAATGGTGTCCCTGTACCGTTTACTATTTACAGTAATATTCTGACCATCATCATTTTCAAGATACATTTATGGACCAATGACTCCTCTAGCCCATAAAGTTCACCAAACAGTAATTTTTTGTGGATGTAGTAATGTGTCGACAAAACTTGTGGATTATCCCCCAAATGCGACAATTCTGATTATCTACGTACCAATTCTACTGTTCAGCTGATAAATCGGTTGTCAAATAAAGCAGTGTTGCCAACTCAAAGTTATAAACCTCCAACTCCCTTAATGGCGTCAAACATTTCTAGGCCTTCATCAATCGGACACCCAACCGGTCGAGGTGAACGACGACATTGCCGAATTAATTGCTTGGTCTGTATGCTTTCTTATGCAAAACTCCCACATTTTTTCTGTAAAAAAACACGCTTTAAACATTTGTTTAGTACGTTTTAATTAGCTTGACGCCACAGGCTAAGGGGCTAAATTGTCTTGATTTATAGCAATTTTCAGTTGTTTTAGAAATATTTTTCCATTGTCCCTTATATTCGGCCATAAATATTTTACATTTTTTTTACCCATACAGGTATGGCAACTTTATATGTCATTTATAGCTTAACTAGTGATTTAAAACAATAAAAAATTGTCTTTTTAATAATTTGTGTTATATTAAATGAACTTTAGGTTATGCATACTTATGTGAATATAAAATTTTTTATATTTTTTTTTATTTATTTAACTTCAGAAATATTTCTGCGTCGCAATCAATAATCGCCTAATTTGACTTATAAAAGTCAATATCAGTTATATATGCTATCATATCGCGTAATCTCCATTTATCTAATGATATTTTTTAAAAAGCTATTAATAAATGATATCTTGACCTAAGTCATAATGAAGCCACATTACATTTATAATAAACGCCCAAATATATTTGAGAAAATATTTCCATTGTCGTTTTTTATCTTAGGTTTGGACCACTCATTTTTGTTTCGAGCAGTTGAAATACGTTAAAATTTTATTTGAAATAATAAAAATAAGAGGAGAGACAAATAATTTTATTATTTTAAGAAAATTGTAATTTGTTAATCGTATGAATACTTTTTTAAGACTATGTATCTAAATTTAACCACACATAAATAAATTAATTATAAAAATTAATAGCGGAAACAAAGACTAAAGGCTAAATGCCATAAAAACAAATCATTATTTTATATTTTGTTAATATTACTGTTAATGTATTATTTTAATGCTATTGTGTGTTATTGTTCATAAATATATATAATGTTTCAGATTAAACACATATACTTAAAATAAAAAAACCATAAATGAAGAAGAGAAAAAATCCGTAGGATTTATAAAATTAATTAATAAGCTTTAATAGAAAAGGCAAACACATTAGTAAAAATAAATTAACAGTAGCACATTCATACGTCTGGAATAAATATAAACATTTGTACGTCAAATACAAAGCACGTTGCGGATATATGCCACAATCAAGAGCCACAAAATTATTAAGATCAGGAAGTAAATGGTATAGAAAATGAAATTTTTTTATATTAAATTATACAAATTGTGTGTACTGACTGATATGTACGTACATGTACGTCTACGGCTGCTACTCATTTGTACACTTACAACGAGTTTAATCAAATAATTTTCTTTATTTTATTATACATTTATAACACACTCATACCACCATCATATTTTTTACATACTCGGTCGTGTGTGCACCCCTAGAGGCACACATGAAAGCCATACAAATAAATGCGGTAAAAGGTATTGGCTTACCCATATGGTAAAAACTTACTTCAACCCACCCATACACTCTTATTCACACTCTTTGTAGATGTTTTTGCTATAGAAAGTCTGACAGACGATTACGTCTGTATTGGTGGTGCCTGGCAAGTTGACTCAGACAAAAAAAAAATGAAATAAACAGACTTAATGTGTATATAAACAATATATTTTGGAGACTATAAAACCTCATTTTTTATTCTATAGACGGGTTCTTCTTACTCGCATACATTCTAGTATTTGGTTTAAATTACAACAAACAAAGCAATCGCACATAAAATTTTCTTAAATTATGTAGAAAAATGTGCCTTTTGATACCAAATACTCTACCAAAGTATAGAAATGTAATAGAACTGAGACATGTGAAGGAGAGTAGGAAAAGTGTATGTATATTATGTGTCTTACACATACAAGAACACAAATTATTTGTGTATTCTTTTACTTACGTCATATTCACATAAAAATATATGCATGAGAAATTTTTACAGTAAGGCCTGATGCTAAAAGTACATAATGGGATTAAAATTCTTAATTACGAATTTTAGATTTAATTATTTCTAAAATGATTAAGTGAAATTATGGCTTGTGTGAAATTTAGTCAAAACTAAATTTTATCAAAATTAACGCAAACGTGTTGAAAAAGGGATGCTATAGATGCGGTCAGTTAGTAGTTTCAACACACGAAAAACGTTCAATCAAATTGATCTGTTTTAAAATGTTTTTACAAATTTCGAACCATTACTCCGTAAATGGTCTTTAACTAGTCTTGCAACAAGTGGCCGATCATATATTCTAGTCGTTTTTAATCAATGCTCGATTTAAATAATACAATTGTGTTGGCTACAGGTCTTCTGTGAATGTGTCTTCATATTTAAGCGGCTCATAGTAGATGATAACTTCTGGTCTCATCAAAAAAAAAGCATTAGCTCAACGCCATCGATATTAGGCGCTGATGTCGATTGGGCTAATTTTTCGGTCTTTCGCTTGTTGTAATGGTTAGTTTTTTTGATATCGTTAATGATTCAAACTTATGCTTATTCAATTTTGTTTTCCAACGTTTGCTTATTTTTAAAGATTCCTGCTGCTTACAATCGTCTTTAAGTTGCTGTTTAGGTAGCTTCTAATGATTTTTAAATTTTTTCTTGAGTTCGACAACAAATAAATATGGTCTAGCATAATGCATTTAATTGATCACATTTGAATTCGTTTTTGCTAACCGGCAAGATCTATGTTTTTAGTGTCAAAATCACCGTTTTTTGTACTTTTTTTGATGCACAAAATATAGTTCCACAATTTTGTTCAATGAGCAAGAGAAAAAATATAAAATTATTTATCATTCAAAATACCATTATTATTATTATAATAATTCTGACCAGTGCACTGCGACCTATGGGGTATATTGTGCTGGACTATAGTTTGTTCAGCAGATCTGAAAATAAAGGTGCATATGTCTACCAAAGAAACCGTATGTCTCCCCACTCATTTCCATTCAAATCTATCAAGAACCATACATTCATAAAATGTGTGTTCCGCTGTCTCTACAAACATAAAATTTTTGGCCGACATCCTCTTCATATGTGCTATCAGTCCACAAGATATTCCCGTAAGATATTTCTTTTGGAGTTTCAAGTCTGGCCTGTCATACGGACTGATCGCCGTATAGTATCGAGGTCCACTTTGAGCATGCCAGTGTTCCCAGCATCTGAGAGTTTCCCACTCTTTGATTAGGTTGAGAATGGCACTAAGCGGTGCTGTACATTAAAGTTCCGGACCAATATAGGGCGTCAAAGAAACTTTTCTAGCCAATGCATCCGCTATTTCGTTGCCATTTATTCCAGGTTCAGGTACATCGAGCGACTGGACTTTATTTGTAAAAGGAAGCTTTGTAACGTATCGTAGCAATATTTCACCAGTAAAGATATAATACCATTAGAGCCAAGTGCCCTTAATGTGGCTTGGCTGTCAGAGAATTTATTAAAGGTATTACCCTTGAGCCCAATGCTCAGATTGATCTCCGAACATATGACAATGGCCATGATCTCATCCTGGATACATACAGCAATCGACCAAGTGAGAATCTCGGCTTGGTCCACGAACACTAGCATCGACACGGTCATTCATTTTGGAGCCATCGGTATACCAGTTTAGATCAAACTCACTCCGAACTAAGACCACATTAGACCCAAAATTTCAGTCTGGGAATTAAATCACCTGTTAAAGGCAAGACATCCAAAAGCGAAGATGGTTCTTCTACCATTCTGCGTAGAATTGCTAGACTTTCCGATCCAGTTCGGAACCCCTTGTCGGAAAATTTTGTCTATACTCTGCCTTATTTATTCACGGTGGTAGCTTCCTAAGCCTTTCTCCACCAAGCCGCATAATAGAGGTATATATCCGGAGCATCATTCTCGATGAAGGACCCGATGTTTTAACGTAGGAAGAGCGACGTTCCCTTATAACCTTGTTCCAAAATACCATTGTGAATTCAGATTTTTAACTTATTCACCTATGAAGATGTACTTTTGAAGGATTTTTTATCAAGTTTTTATTTAATCTTAATACAACAATAAAATTTTATTTAAAATTAAAAATATTAAAATAAATTACCACAAAGAAATCACCATAAATCATCATCTGTATTTTGATTTGAATATAAATTTTTTTCATTTGGCAAATTTTTCATTCGAATTTCTATCCATTTACATACGTATTTACAGTTCTTTTTTAGACTTTTAATTGCTTAGGCTCAATCTGAATCAATTTTTTTTTACTTAACCGAAAAGGCTTTATTTATTTATAATTTTTCGTTGTATTTTTTTATTTATTTTCGTTTTTATATCTTTTTTTGACATTTAGGAATCTGGCCGGCATTCGAATATACAGTGGCTGGAAAAATTGTTTCAGTAATGGTGCACCGTAAATTTTATTTTAGTGTTAAAATTTTTTTTTTTGTTAATTTGTGTCATGTCACACTTTGGAGTTTTAAGCTAAAATATATTTTATAACGAAAACAAATCCTATTTCAGTTTTGAAAGATAAAAAATATACCATCAAAATTCATGTTGAAAAAGTAAGCTGTCAATAAATTAATATCCGCAATAAGTTTTACGGAGTCCGCGAACTTAGAAAACTTATCGAATGTCAAAATATACAATCTTTTATATCTTATAGTGCCCAATTTTTGGGCCCTATCCTTTAAAATTATAATTTTTAAGCCTTTTAAGCATTTTTTATGGTAGGCAGATTCTGTGCTCTGCAGAGTCAACTTTAGAGAATTTATATTTTCTCTTCTCAAATAATCTTTGTTTATTTTTCCAGTGTTAATTGGTGCATTGTCCTATACAGGTTGAAGACTTCCCTTGTTAATCGTTTATCTTAGGCTATTGCAGTCTCCTCTAGAATTTTGACTGAGACAGCAGCAATTACTTTCCCTTCCAAAAGAACTATACTTCCTTTACCACTCGCCGAGAAGTATCTCCAAGTAATTCAGATACTTTCTAGCGACTTAAAAGTGGGTAGAGTACACTTGCATGTAAGCTGTTTGCTAGGGTTACGACATATAAACACCAGACCGCATGAATATTTAAGTCTAATCATAGAACATCTGACCCAAGCACCCTATGCAAAAAAAGTTGGAGTCTCTAATATATATTCCTGACTTTGCTTATAGACTTGACACAATTAAAAACGTATTGCCTAGAGTTAGGGTACATTTTTGACATAATTTAACAACTGTGCCTAAAGCTATGGCGCTTATTCGAATGGGTCAGCATTGAAAATGAGTAAAATTTGCACAGTCATTTTTATGTAGGTCAGGCGCCGTTTTCTGCGGACTCCGTTTTCTTTAGTGTACTTTGCGATTACCTTCTAAATTATCGTTTCTATACATGTTTTTTGCCGTTTTTATATAAATTAGTAATAACAGTTAGCTCTTTGTCCTTCAGTTGTCTAATTAAACCGCTTCTAAATTGATTTAAAGATATCCCAAGAGAAAACAGATATCACTATTTTTAAAAATATCAAGGAAATCGTTTTTTATAAAAAACTTAATTTTACTTACAAATAAATACTTTTCACTTAAAGTTTTTCATATAACAACTGATTGAAACTTTAGCTGCGTCACACTCGCAGCTATATCAATAGAGTGTAGTATCAATTTCACACTGTTTAACCATATCGCACCAAAATCCATCTGTTTTTATTTTCATTACGAAACTTCAAAAATATGTAAAAACATAATTAAAAGAGAACAAAGGTAGATTCTGCGATCGCTTTAAAAACCAAGTTTCGACAACTTATTTTTCACATACTGTAACTCTTATTGTTTGCAAAGCTTTAGTTGCATTTTGTCAAGAAAATACAATAGTGAATTCCATAATGTGACTGGAGCCATCTTAGTATTATATATAATCTGCATCAAATACGTCTCGAAGCAAAAACAACTCGGTGAAGAAGATGTAAAAGTGGATATGTAATACATTCCTACAAGCGTCTTTTACTAAATTTTTTTCTTTTTGAATCTGTAAAATCTAATACTTTTAAAACAAATATCAAACAAAAGACGGAAATATAATCGAAATGTAGAATAGTGGTGAATATTACTAAACATATTTTATAAACTAAAATATACCTTAACAACCATACTTACTTACTTTACATATACTGTTCAGCACAACCATATTTTTCATGTTAAAAGAATGTTATTTTCCCGCAACTACCATCTAGACATCAATAACCACATATGTACCATGTTTTTATCTATACACACAGAAACACTTGAATTTAATATGTTTATTTAAATGTGTACCAACAAAGCTTACATACTTACTAATACATTTAGAGTTACCCATACAAACCTAAGACTTACACTCTTAATAAACATTTAAATACAGATTTTGTTTTGGTATAACAAATAATAGGTCTTACAATAATCAAATACGTTTGTGTGTTAACGTTATTATACAAAGATGTTTATTTACATGTAAAATTATATATATATAAATAATTATGTACATGTACATATGTATATATCGCTATATGTATTTGTGCCATAATATAAAGCCAATGAAAACATATTTTTATTTTTTTTTTTTTCCGCTTATGTTTTTTTACGTTTGGTAGCTGATAAACATATAGATGAGTTGTGAAAAGACATCAACTCTCCAATATTGTTTATTTGCACACATATGTGTGTCAGTATACTTGGTTATTGCTGGTTCTGATTATTCAACCGCTGTAGTTTTACCTTTAAAAACTGCGAGAGTCTTACAGAAAGTTTGGTTAAACAAAAACGTTTCTTTCTTTTCGAAATATTTGTTTTGCTTGTTATATTGTATTCAATATAGTATATATTCCTTTTAGTTCTAAAATAAATAGCAATAACGTTCCATTTTACACTATCTAATGCGCAATATTTTTAAAAGAGGGAATAAACTTAAGTTTCTTAATCGCTTATATACTTAGTCGCTTCCGCTGTTTTCATTTGTTATCCTCAGATGTTTGGTGGGTGCCCTCTGCATCGGCTGCCCTGGGGATTGCAGTCGATTGCTTCTCTACAACCTCATCCGCTTATTTCTTGAATATTTAAACAGGCTATAGTTATCTACGTCTTCAGATTTCAATATGGACAATTGTTTGTTGCAGTTATAATCACAGATTGCATGTCTTGAATTGTTCTGAGACAGAATATGCAAGAAATTATATGCAAGTAAATGTTAGTCTCTATTTCTTCTATTGCTGTTCCTACATTGGCTGAGTTTAGGCGTAAAGTTTTGGTCCTCTTGCTGTTTATTTTTAGACCTACAGAGAAAACTGTTGCCTGAAGCTTAGTTGATGCCTGGAGCTCAGGTTGGTTTGCATATGGCCAAAAGTGAAAGAGTTGACATGATCTTCTTCTAATTAGGAAACCCAAGCTTTTGTATATTTCTATATCAGAATTTTATACACCCGAAAATAGGTTTTTTTATTGTGAGACAGTTTTATTAAAGCTGTTAAAGCTAAGTCCATAATTGGCTCCACAAAGGAATAATGGTAAGAAATCAACATATACTTAAATAACAAATTTTGACGATATCCAAGCAGCTTCTTTCTTCATATTTCTCCTCTAAGTGAATTTTACGAACTTCTTTTCTGTGGTCATCGGATTTCCGGAGTGTGTGCCTATTCTAACTCTCATGGTTGGATATTATGGTGTTGGCTGCCGGGCGATGTAAGAATAATATGGAGATAGTGAAAGGGCGAAACTTTCTCTATATTTGTATTCTATATTTCTATTTCTCTATATATGTATGAAGGCTTGCTGCAGTATTAGTGATGAAAGAGAATACGTCCGCAACTTCAAGCAAAGACGCTGTAAAAGCAAACAGGCACATAATAAAATCGACAGCCGCAACTTCAAATACTGTCAGTCGCCTTTTCTATGTTTGTTTTGCTTTTTGTTTTTATTTCATTTTTTCGCTCCAAACCAAAAAAAATTTGTTTTTTTTAATAAATGCAAAAAATTCAGTGAGAGTATGGCAACACCGTATACAGATTGAGAAAGCACAACTGAGAGAGTAAGAAAAACCGCTGTCAAAATAAAATAGATTCTATGACATGACTGCTTTTGCCGAATATTTGTTATATCACTTTATATGGAAAAAAAGTCAAGCCGCAATTTCTGTTTCTGCTTTCCCTGCCTCTTCAGAATCCAAACAACTACTATCTAAAACTCGGCGTGTTTCGCTACCCCTCTATTAACCATTATCATCATCTATGATCTTAGTTATCATTTGTGCCTTTTTTCCCTCTTTTCTCCCCTTCCAGTCACATTTAAGTCACTAAACGAAACGGTTTTTTGCTTCTGTGAGACCTATATTTTTATTTTAAAGATCAAGTTTCGTAAAAACACAGCGGGAATATTTACAGAGTTTGTTTTTTTGTTTTTTTTTTTTTTTTGCACGACACTGTATACAGATGACTTTTATCACGTGCACTGGGTACAATACCAGTTTATTAATTTTTTCCGTTTTTTGGCTAATGTGGATACTAGTATAACGAAGCTTTAGTTGTTGTTATTCACATGGATGATGCCACGTCCACTTATACAATTTCGTAAATTTTTTAACTGATATTTTGAATTGACATAAATTCCTTTAGTAAAAATCAAGAAACTCACACTTTTGTTGCTCTCAAGTTATACAAAAACTGTCCAGATCCTACCACTTTTTGACTGCTGATTTGTATGAACTATAAATTCCCTCAGAACATATTCAAAAACTTTAACTTTAAGCGTTTTGAAGGTATGATAAAATCAACACTGGGTTTGTATATTCACATATCCAATTCTGCCCACTTTTTACTGATGATTTGTATTGACTATATAACTATTTGGACCAAATTTAGAGACTTTTTTATTTATAATTTTGAAGATATAGAATAATAAATATTTACTTTGTATGGGTGTGATACCGCCTGGTTGGAATTTATTAAATAAATTGCAAGAAAAAATTGCAAAAAAAAAGGTTCAGCCGCTTAGCTGTCTATAAGACACAAATACACATACATACAAATACATATACGAGTACCCAGGCAATATTCATCAAAATATGAAACTATTTGAAAACTGGGTTATGACAACCCTCGTTAATGCCAACGAGTATTGTGAAAATAGTTTGTTATATCCATTTCTCTTTAACCTTAATTTTGCCCCCTTCCCAGCTGTCGTTGATACTTAGTTTTTTACGTTTTCTTAACGTACTTTTGAAAGTTGATGATAAAACCTCATCTGCATAAATATTGTATGTGTTATAAGGGTATAAACATCATATACATACAAACATACATACGTATGCTTATATACATTAATAACATGTATAAAATGTAAGTCATAAGACACACAAAATATTTTTGTAGTAGTTATTGTTATGGTTGTTTTCCTTGTTATGTTGTTAGTTTTGTTGCTGTAATCAACAACATAGGTCGTTAAATTGAACTGTGAGTGATTTCACACTGACTTTGCATAATAAAATAATTAAATTTAGTTTTTAAACATATGTTATAATAACAGAGTTGAACGAAGTGTATAATATATAAATGGAAGTAAAATAATATTGTTGTAGAAACAGCTAAAGACTTACTTTAATCGTAGTTTTTGGCCTTATTTTATAAATTTTCTCTTATTATAAGAAAAGTAAATTTTATTTTCTTCCAACTTTAGTTTTGTACAAAATATATGTCTTTTGCCTTTCGCTTTTTAATGAAATGTCTCTTATGCTAAAATATTTACGCTTTGTATACTAATGAAAAGCATTAAAGGATCTGTGTTGTATGAGTTTAGTGTAAAGCATAAGAATTTATAAAACTTTTACTTATTTATTTACTTTTTTTTTTCAAAACATGAATTTGCTTGTATAGAAGTTTTTGGGTTAAAATATTTATAAAAAGAAGAAAATATTTGCTGTATTTTTAAAAGAATATTGCATGTGAGAGAAAGTTGTTTTCATATCAACATTAAATTTTTTAGATACACATATTATTTTAAAAATATTATTCCTATTCTAAACTTTCAATTATGGTAGAGAGTCAAATTTCTTTGAATTTAAAATATATTTCGTTGAAAAAAAAATTCCTTTTGAAGTGCTTTGCTATGTCAAGAAATACCAAAGAACACTTCAAGCGAAATCTCTTATCAATTGTCTGAAAACCTTAAAGGGACAGCATATGTACTACAAGGCCTAATATTTCATTTTTCTTTTAGAAAATACCTAACAAAACTGTGGTAATCTTTGTTTTATGTTAATATAACAAAGAAAGAAAAATCAAAGATTTAATGAAAGTTAGATAAAAGGTTTTTCAGTTTATTTTGTAAAATTTTCTAAAGAAATGAATATTATAGGAGTCTACATGAAGCTTACTTTGACGCCAAAAATCGATACTAAACATGAAGATTTTGAAGAAATCTGTTAAAATATTTAAGGGAAAAATGTGAAATATTTAGCTGACTAAAATATTTTACTCTTTGATTCTGTTTGAAAGGGTTAATCACTGGCTTTCTTTAACTAAATTATTAAAATTTGCTCTTATCTTGTTAGAAAACAGTTTAATGTAAAGTTGTTTAACTTTAAATGCATGTGTGTATTAAGTATGTATGTAAATTATAATGAAATTTATTAAAGACATTAAAAAAATTTATTAAAATAAAATAGTTTGCGAATTATTTTTTAATTGATTATTTATCAGATGTCTGTTTCTTTTGTATAGAAAAATGCTCAACAAACAACTCGTCTGTATAAGTTTTGCAAGCAAATATTCAAAATGTATATTTTAACCCATCCCTTTGTTTTAACATATTGCGTTTTTAAAATGGCAATTCAACGAAGATAACAGCGAACTAGAAGGATTCGTTGACGACTGGGATGAAAACTAAATGAACATAAAATCATTCACAAGATTCACACTTTGTTTTTTTGGCTGTCTAGTCTAGAAAGCAGTCATCACTGGAACTTAGCAGAACAGAAGCCGAATATGTGGCTGAAAAAGAAGCAATTTATTTAAAGCTTCTTTTAAAAGAAATATATGCTGCCAAGCCTGGTAATTATTGACGTTGATAACACTGGTCTACAGGAAAAAAGCCTTTAAATAAAACTATATGGAATATAATGATTTTTATGCACTGAATTCAAATTCGTTTTTAGTTTTTCCCCTTCCTCATTTTTTTATGGGCGAAACAAATTTTCCGCCCAAAACATGGTAGTTATATCAATATATTTCATTATAACTTGAAAACTACTTGACGGATTTTAATCTAGGTACCACCAAATGCTTAGGAATAATATTTCCTATAAACTACATGAATAACATTTTTTATTATTTTCAACAGTTTCGGAGTTTTTTATAACTTAATTGCGAAAAAAAAATTTCGCACAAAATTAAAGCAATTTTATATCTTCTTAGTCATAAAAAATTTTTCAGAATGCAAATTTTCTTGTTAAGCAATTATATTAAAGCTTAAAATGTTGAGAATCATGAAATCATGTAAACCGGTTGGCTATTGCAGGTTTTATTCAAAATTTTTTCTTTCAAAATTAGTTGATTTTTTTTTTCTTTTATTTCGAAAAAGTTATAAAAAAAACATTAGAATATAAATTTTACATTTTAATTTAAATGAAAACCAAATATGTTGAAAGTGAAATAACCTATACAGGCAGGTACCTAACTTTTCAAAAATCGCAATGGCAACAAATATCCATCCAATAAAAGTCCAATAAATATACATCAGATATGAATTTATTAATCAGTAAAATTTAATAAACGTGTACTGTAAATATTTAAGTTTACTTTTTAATAAATTTTTTGTTGCAGTTGTATGTAATTGGTGTCATATAAGCGATATTTTTTTTCAAAATTCTGAAATATCACTCATACGCCTAGTGGCAATTTCAGCAATTACAACAAACAATTTATTTTTCAAAACTAGTGACTTTCACTTTATTGGGAATAAAATATGTATTTACCGATCGCCTTTCATGAATTATGGTTTATTTTATTTCCATTATATGAAACTTTATGAATAAATAGAGAAACTAGTAAAAATTAGCTGTTTTATATTTTTTATGAATTTTTAGAAATCTAAAATATTATAATAAAAAAAAAATATTTAATTTGTTTCTCCATAACTCCAAAAATATGGGATATATTAAAAAAATGATATTAAAATAACTTAATGCTGGCATACTTCTGAATTTTTTTGACATATGGCTTAACAAAATCGAATAAGTCAGTTCGAAGTTATCATAAGATGCTTCATACATCCTCTTCAAAAATCTCACATAAAAAAAAAATAAAATTCTAAAAAAAAACTTATCAATAGAATCTAAAATGCTGATGATTTTTTAAGTTAAACGACCATAGTGCATCAAATATATATATATATATATATATATATATATATATATATATATATATATATATATAAATTCAACTATCAGCTATTAAATCGTTTGCCAACTGAAACTTATGAAAAAAAATCATTACTCCGCTGGGTTCTCAATATTTTATATTATTAATTTAATTACACTATACAAGAAGCAAAAATATCAGTGATATATATATATATATATGATGATATATATATATATATATATATATATATATATATATATATATATATATATATATATATATATATATATATATCACTGATATTTTTGCTTTGATATATATATATATATATATGATGATATATATATATATATATATATATATATATATATATATATATATCACTGATATTTTTGCTTCTTGTATAGTGTAATTAAATTAATAAAATAAAATATTGAGAACCCAGCGGAGTAATGATTTTTTTTTCATAAGTTTCAGTTGGCAAACGATTTAATAGCTGATAGTTGAATTTTCTTTAGCTTGATTAGGCATTAGCAATAGACATACAACAGACCTAGCAAATTGTTGAAAATTTTTTTATCAAAATAATGGTTCTATTCGTCAAACTTAAGAATTCAAAATGATGTTCTTTGATGAAGCCCATTTTAGCTTGAATGGAGTCGTAGTTAAGCAGAATTTTGGCATTTGAATTGAGGATGATCACAAACTTTTGTCGAAGCACCGTTACATCCACAGAATAACTGTTTGGTAAGCTTTTTGAGCTGGCGGATTCATTGGTTCATATATCTTCAAAAACAATGATGGTCAGAATGTTACTATCAATAGTGAACGGCATGGGAACATAATTAGAAATTTTTTCGTATTTTAATTAGCAGGAGTTAATCTTGCTGACATGTGTTTCCACCAAGACTGATCTACACGCTACACAGCGCGACCTACAATAAATTTTTGATGAAGGAGTATGTTTACGTAATGGTCAAATTAATTGGCCACAAAGATCATGTATTTTAATTATTATTATTATTATTTTCTTCAGGGTTATGTAAAATCGTTTGTCTAAGTCAATAAATCAGACATAATTGAACACCTGGAAATCAATACTTGAAGAGTAATTGGCGAAATGCTGCCACATGTGCTTCGAAAAGTTTGTGAAAATTGGTGTTCCAGATTATGACTTTTCGTGCCAGCATTGGCGGCCAATGGCCGAAACCATATTTCAACATAAATGTCATAAAATTTTTTATTCAACGAAGCCCGTTTCATTGATATGAAGAATATACTTCACTGTTTTATTATGATTTAAACTTGCGTAACTGGGAAAAAAACATATGATACAAAAAGAATTGTTTTTACAAATTAATTCTTAAATAAAAAAAAAATAAATAGAAATTTTTAAAGGTCGAGGAAACTTCGGGTAAAAATATATACAAAGAATGTGGGATATATGTTAAAACTCAATCTTTTGGCTTATCCTTCTTATGTATAACGCGTAAATTTTTTATTCTGTTAATTTTTCAGTTCACGTCATTAATTACGCTGCGTTAATTAATGAGTTTTTATTATAAAATAATTAAAAGTTCTAACATATTGTGGATATTAAAAATAACCATATTTTTCTTGCTGTCAAACATTTTTTTGTTTCTGGTTTTACTTAAACCCTTTTTAATTAACAAAATACAAAATATTCCCAAAAATGCTATAAATTAAATAAAGAAAGTAAATCTTCCCACAAATTAAATTTGACCCTAAAAAACTCTGTTAAATGGCTTTGGATTTTGATGGTTTCCAATGTGTTGGAAACGATAGAAAAAAAAGAAAAAAAAGTAAAAATAAGAAAGGAAGTAAAAATTCCTAGAATTCTACTACATATTCCATTTAAATGGTCCAGTGCGGTTAACCACACAAAAGTAGAAAAAAATGTCTACGAAAATGTAAAGAAAAATGACAGCAACAATAAAATACAACAACCAGAATAATAATACAAAAACCATAAAACGGTTATCTAACACACAGACAATAAAATTATATATATTGTAAGTATTCCTATCGAAAAAAGAGGGTTAGAGAATATGAGCTTATATTTTAAATAATTGTACGAATATTTAAAATAAAGCCACAGAGGAATCCATACATACTATTCTTTCAAATTTACAATCATGCTAACGCAGTACGCATTTGTAAAATAATTTATTTGGTAACCACTCTGCCAGCTCACACAGAGATATTTAAGCAAATCGCTTTTGTTAATATACATTTTAGAATAAAATGGAAATAAATAAAAAATAAAGAAGAAAAAATACAAAGGGGCTTTATCAGTGGCAATGTATAGAAAGTTGTGAAAATATTTGTTATTTTTTTAATAAATTTTGTTCAACAAAAACCCCACAAAAAATTTTCTGGCTAAAATATTAAAATCCGTTTATTATTCCAACAGTTATTGGACTCTTTGGAAAGCAGTATTGTTTTGTTAAGCCTACGGCATAAAAATGTAGATATTGTTTGGTCACTTTTTTAAAAGCTGTAAGCATAGGCGTTAACAGTGAACTCATTACACAAATGTTCGAAGTTAAGCTGTTGTTTGTATTTTATAATTATTTGAGGGAAACAAAATGATATTATTATATCGGGTAATTTTTTAGCTTCTTTTATCAACACTGTTGTTTTACTAGCTCTATGGCATATGGTGCCGTGTTGTTGAAACTACATATTGAAATCATCAGTATCACGCAATTTCAATAGAAAGAACTGTGTTAATATGTCGCCATACCGAACACCAGTGCTTGATAAACCTAATTTTCATTTCATTATGCCTCCAGCCAAAGCTGCAGGTGATATTTGCCGAAAATTGTAAATTTTCTGATAAATTTAAAAAATATCGTCATTTCATTTTCGAAAAATCGTAAAAATTATTTAAATAAATCGTAACAAAATACAATCGAGCATTTAGTGTTTTAAATTTTCATTTATAATACTTATATAGTACGTATAAAAAATTACATATTTTTAATGCGTGCCTGAAGCTACGTACAAAAGTATACCCCATTTTCCAAATCGACTAACTCTACTTTTAGAATTCCAATAGACAGTAGTGTGAAATATGAAGTGGTGTAGTGTAGTCGTTAGAGCGCAAGTATTACAACACAAAAGACGCAGGTTCCATCACCAACAGAGGACATAACAGAGATAAAATTAATTGTATTTTCGAATGTGTAATAAAGAAGTTTCAGCTTCCTTTCAGAAAACTCCATCTAGAAAAAAAGAAGTCGGCGTGGCCTTTTCGCATACCTCTGGCGATGATGACAAACATCACATGAATGATCAGGAAAAAATTACAATGCTACGCCACCTACTGGGAAAATATTACAATGCTAAAGGTAAAGACCACCACCAACTAGCAAGAAACTTCACCACTACGCAAAATCATATGGATAAAGCTACAGTGAATTAATATCATCTACTTAGCTTGAAATATCAAATTGAAACAAAGCAATGGATGCTTTGCGGAAAGCCAATATTATCTCTAGAGGAATGACGGAAAAAAAATGTAAAATATGTAGTTTAATATGCATTTCTTACACGATTTTGTAATTATTTTGTTAAAAAATTCACATATTGCTCTTAGATAATTACCTAAGTTTTTGTTAAGGATAATTTTCAACAATATAGAAAGCTTTAATATTCTGTTGCTTTTTCTACACTACTCATTATGTTCCAGGATTACTCTTTATTAACATTGAGCTCAAAATAAAATCAGAAGATGTAAGCCCGTTGTCCTACCTACAAAGAGCTATTAACACTTTTAGAGCTGTCCACTTATTAAAAATCGTCATTTAGAGGCAAAAAAGTCAATCGTCATTTTGCCAAAATTAAAAACAAATTGTCCAAATGACGATTAATCGTCATATCTGGCAGATATACATCCAGCCCAAAACACAATGATACGTTCCGAGTGAGTTTATTTCTCGCAAGCACATGTGAGTTCACAGAAACCCAAAAGCGGCAATTTCAGCGATTAACAAAGCCATCAAGGTGAAACTGTGTACATCGCATAGAATGATATTGCTCGAAAAATCAGTAATCCATCCAAAGAACTCTCTTGTTAAGTGAATTTTTTAAGGATGGAGACAAAGATCTGTAGTGAGTATACACTGTAGAGAGCTTTTTGAAGTTTGCGATTCTTGTCCAAGACGCCGAAGTGAAGTGCCTGGATTGGCATCGACTCTGTTACGCACTGCCTCGATATTGACATTTGAACAGTCTGTTTTTTGACGACCAGATTGTTTGGCGTGTCCAACGATTCCAGTTTCCGGTCACAGCTGACGACCATATTTTGTATAAAGTTTTCGAACTGCGGCCGCCAAGCCGCCATTTTGCCTAACTCTAAACTGTCAGCTGTCAAATTGTTTTTTTATGGTTGCCAACACTTTAATGCACAAATGGTAACAAATTGAAATCTTGCGCTAATTTTGAGACACGCTTTACATATCCTATATTAAATTTAATGCATGTTGAATTGAAGACCGTATGCAGCTAATAGCAGATTCTACAGTCTCTTTTTGGAATGAACTTAAGGTCATCTTAAATATTTCGATATGAACCGGAAGGCTGTAAAATAGAGGAAAAGGGTAAAAAAATGATAACAAAGATAGTAGTTAAGATAATAATACATGGATAGCGAAGCACATCGGATTGCTGCTAGTGAAACTATAAAAAATTTTAGCGATATGGAGTACCCACTAGCACTTAAAGTAAGTAGTGCGATTTATTTCATTAATACATACATAAATAATGCATGAATATTTCATTATTATTTACCATCTACTTATTTATTATTTTAAAATATTTTATATACGAGTACAGAAATATGTATAAAAAATTTTCTTGTCAAACCAATTGATTTGTTAAACGAAAAAATATATAAAAGTTGGACATTTTAATGGTTCTTGACAAAAGGTGTAAATTTTATATGATGTGGTGAATCAATATTTTGCGTAGGCATTAAATAAGTGTAAATGTGAATGTGAAGAGACAGATAACTTAGTGAATGGTTGATATATTGACATTATTTTTATTGTTCAATAGACAATAGACGTACAAAAATAAATGAGTAAAACAATGACATGGCAATTTTATTAAATCTATGAAAATGCGGACTTATTTTAATAAAAATTTGTTATTGAAATTGACAAACATGCTCTTTATTTAATGTGTATTGTAATTAATGTATAAAGCAGGATAAATTATGTTAATATATTGTAAAATTGAAGCTATTATTTACATACAGAAGCGGTATATACAATTTATTAGCTTTCAAAAACATAAAAATATTATCGAAGTTAAACAAAAGAATCAATAAGTTTGTTTTTTTATAAATACGCCAATTGTAATACTCAATTTACTGGAACAAATAAAAAAGAATTATGAGAAAAGACAGTATAATAATATAAAATGCTTTCAAACCTATGTTATAAGAATTATTCAAAATAAAAAATAAAATTTTAATACAAATGAGTGTCATATTGTGTTAATCGTCATAATCACCATACCAAAAGGGAATGAGATCATATCGTTTGTAGTTGCTATAAAAAATTATTTGAATCAATTCGAAAGAAACTAGATTGTGCTCATTAATAACTAAGACAAATTAGAGAAAATCTAATATTTTTTAGTGCACTTGATTTTATTTGTTGATTTCATAATGAATTTTTATTCATAAAGTCTTATATCGTGCCTATCTTGCCTATCTTGGGAAGGAACTGTTTCAAAAATCTTTTAGTAAAAGTAAATAATGTAGTAATTTCTGGAAAAATCATTTTCTTAAGCTGTATGATGACCTCCATATGTCGATAATTATGGTTTGAATGCCAGACTGTGTTGACAATGCTGTTCGCAAAACGACTAGAATCGTTTAACGCCACAATAACGCTTCTCAATTGTGGAAATTTACTTAAAAAAAAATAAAATAAAATAAATCTGTTCGCTAAGTTAATCTCAAAGAATTGTGCTCAGCGCTGAAGCTCATTTCTAGTTAACTGGCTACGCCAATAAACAAAATTGCCGTATTTGAAGCGAAGACAATTCTAAAGCAGTAAATGAATCATCCAATTGATAGTTTGCTGCGGAATCCTTACTACTTTTGAAATGAGCCAGTATCTTTACGGTGAGTGCCATGCAGCGCGTTTTATACTCGATTTATCAATTTGGTGACAACTTTTTTTCTAGAAATGACTTCGGATTGCTTTTTATGAGGCTATGTAAAGTCATTGATTTATGCCGACAAAACAGGAACTTTTGAAGCATATTTAAACCACCATTGTCACCATAAGGCCACGTTTATCGAAAAAAAGTAGTTTAAAATTGGATTGATCGAATGGATCATACAAATTGTAGCCAAGGCGGACATTTGCCGGAAATCATAGTTAAAACAGAAATAAACAAATTTCATTCCAAAAATTTTTGTTTTTATTATCATTTTAAGCTTTAAAGATCTTAAAAAATACTTAATATAAGGTGTCCAGAATTGGGGTATCATTTCAATTTTAATAAAAAGTACTTTTTTTCAAATATGTTTCGGTTAATAATTAAAAAATATGTTTAAACGGAACCTATTTGTAATAAACTGATATAGAAATATTTGTAGAATATGAAAAAGTCTTGTTTTATTAAAATTAATATGATTCCTCAATTTTGGACACCCCCTTAATATGTTTTCTTACTTACTTACTCTTTTAAGCACAGCACAAAGCTTTGTTGAACAAATCAAATAAACTTTTTTTTCGTTACTCTTCTTGGAAACATATGGGCTTCCACAAAGCATCAATTGTCTTGTTTCAGCTCCATGTAACTGTAAATTGTAAAGATTCTTGCTAAGTGGTGGTGGTGAGCCTTACTTAGCATTGCTAGTTTTTCCCAGTAGCTGAAGTTATTCGCAATCATTCGTGTATTGTATATTACAATCGCCAGAGGTAAATTTAATTGTCAAGAGATTCCTTTAGATGGATTTGTCTGGAGAGGATTTGTCTAGGGAGGATTTGTCTTTTGATTAAACACCGCAATTAAATTTCTCGTTGTATTGTCAAATAGTAAATTAAAAAAATTAAACTTTTGTTGTTGTTTTCAAAGTCTTATTTTTTTATTTTATTTTATTTTTTTGTTTGTTTTTAAGCCCTCCTCTTGGCGTCCATAAGGCGTCTTTTCTTTGTTTCAGTTTCTTTGTAAGAATTTTTATCTGCCAGCTGAGCAGCTGTAAATTGTAAAGATTCTTGCTAAGTGGTGGTGGTGAGCCTTACTTAGCATTGCTAGTTTTTCCCAGTAGCTGAAGTTATTCGCAATCATTCGTGTATTGTATATTACCATCGCCAGAGGTAAATTTAATTGTCAAGAGATTCCTTTAGATGGATTTGTCTGGAGAGGATTTGTCTAGGGAGGATTTGTCTTTTGATTAAACACCGCAATTAAATTTCTCGTTGTATTGTCAAATAGTAAATTAAAAAAATTAAACTTTTGTTGTTGTTTTCAAAGTCTTATTTTTTTATTTTATTTTATTTTATTTTATTTTTTTTTGTTTGTTTTTAAGCCCTCCTCTTGGCGTCCATAAGGCGTCTTTGCTTTGTTTCAGTTTCTTTGTAAGAATTTTTATCTGCCAGCTGAGCAGCTGATCGGTCTACTCTAGCTTGTGTCTGGTATAATACCCTGGTATCTTTTTATTTATTAATAACATTTCTTTTTGGTTTTATATTTTAACAAAAACTATTTTATTATTTTTAATTAAATTTTCAATACTGCTAACGATTCGTCACAGTCTGCTGCGATTACTATTACTTCTAAAAACTAAATCTATTTATTTTGTTCTGGTATAAGTGTTGGTGTTGCCATCTATCGTTGCCTAGAAACAATGCCCTCTGCGTTTCGGTGTAGTTGTGGCTTAGAGCCTTGCTGCTGCTGCTGATCATAGACTCCTCTTCTTTTTTTTTCTTTTTTGTCAAGAGATGGGATGTCTAACTCTAAAGATGATGTTTCTTTATCTTTTTTCTGTATAGGAAGAAGCCGTAGGTCTGAGGACTTCTTGGCTACATAAGTCTGGAAGGTGGCTGAAACCAATTAATTATTTAAAATCGAAAGTCGCAATGAAATTTTTTGTCTGTTTAAGATTTAAAATAATTGCCTTAACCGAATCCATATACATCCACCACATAAGAATGCAAAATCGATTAACTCCACTTTTTGAATTTTATTAGATAGTAATGTCAAAACAATGTACTTGTCCTTAACTATATTATATATAAAACAAATTTTTAAGATCGTGTGTATAAACTTTACTAAATGATTCAAATACGTATTATTTTAATTTTAATAAAATTATATAATTAATATTATTTTTTTTAATCTCTGTTTTATGGAGTTAATGGATTTGACATTAGATATCTGAAACGTTTATATAATAATTTTTTAGAATTAGTTTTCCTTTTAACCTGTTACACTCTATCAAATATGTTTAAAAAACTTTGTTAATCAAAAAATAAGTAACCCTTCATCTAAAAAGTTTGCGAACTTTTAATTAAAATTTTGATTAATTTCAAGAAATTCTTAAAATTTTTGTTAAAAACAAAGAAAAAGTGTTAAAATAACAAAAATTACCATGAAGTTTAAAATGTTAACTTAAATTTTAAAATGCATTCCATTGAGACAAGGTATTATCTAAATTTTTTCTTTGAAACGACTATCAAACAAATTGAAATCTTAATTTGTTCAAAATCAATAGAGAAAAACCTTTAAATTATTTTTTTATTTTTTGTATTTTTACCCCAAACCTGTCATGTTCTCATCACTCAAAAGTGAAATTTTTGTTATAGAATGGTTGCCTCTCACCAGAATAAGGACTACAAAACGATGCCAATCATCGACATTGAATAAAAAAAAATTGAAAAAAAGAAATACGAACTGAACCGGCAATACAACACAACCATCAACATGAAACTGTTTGTTACCCTTCTTTACACTTAACACTCACCTACAAGCCAGAACCCTTCAAACTCAGCATTAACTTCAAACATTCCTGACATATAATAAACTTTTTTCTCTTTTTCGGTTTTATTTTTTCGTTATCTGCAATATTTTTTCTATATTTAATGTAGCAACATACATTCATATATATGTACATACAGACAAGCATATTATGGTTGTTTGCACCGCATAGTAGTTGTTGTTATTTGTGTTTAATAAATTTTTTTGACTTTATTTTCTTTTATTTTCAAATTACATTATTTTGCGCACAATTTTATAGATTTTCTTTCGTAATAATTTTTTTCTTTCTTAATATTTTTTTAAACTTTTCCATTGATTGTGGGGGAAACTGGAGAACACAATTCTAAGGTTTCAGTTTTTGATTTGGTTATCAAGGAAATTAAATTATTTTTTGATATTGATTAGAACGAAAGTTTCAAAAAACAAAAAAAAAAAACAAAAAAATTAATAAGGCTGATAATGTTCTTTTTACAAATTAAATAACTAGACGAAAATATATACGATATTGGTGGGGAAGGAGGCTTAAACTTTAGGGTTTTTAAAAAAAAATAATAACAACAAAAATAATAATAGAGTAACTGATAATGATATGCTAAATAAAAAAAAATTATTTAACATTTTTAAGATTTCTTCTTACTGATTTTTTAAGTAAGAAAATAAATGTAAAATTGATTTGAATTATTAATCAAAAAATAAAAATAAAAATAAAAATAAAAATAAAAATTTTTTATATAGTTTTAAAAATATTTGGGGTATTCACAAAGTATGCTATCGGGTCATAATATCATAATATTCATTTTTCAAACACAAAATGTTTTAAATGTTGCTGCCGTATTTCAAAAAGAAATAAAATAAAAAAATATTTTTTTAAAAAATAACTATATTTTTGCGCCATGCCTGGATAACGTATTGCTATTTGTCTTATCCGCGATTTGTATTGGAACACTACTCGTTATTCTTATAAATTCAAAATAGCACCAGCATATTAAAATGGGTTGCTCATAATATTCTTAGTTTTTCGTGGTAATATTATACGAAATACAATTTTACGACGCTTTGTGAATCCTCTAGTTATTTTTATATTAACTGAAAGTAAAGGGTATGTCATTTAAAAGTTTAAATCTAAAAATGCAATAAAAAAAACGGTTTGAGGTATTGCCAAATTTACTTTTTTGTTTGAAATACAATTGTTCCAGTTAGAAATGAAATATTTTTTCATTCATATGGCTGCCACGGCTGGCCTCAAGGTACTCCATTTCATCGCAGCAATTTTCGAAAACCTTCTCGCGTGTATGCAGTTGTATCTCGGCAATGGCATCACAAATGTTGGCCTTCAAATGCTCAATTGTCTTTGGTTTGTAGGCATAGCACTTTTTTTTAACGGCGTCCAAAAGAAAATAGTCCAACGGTGTCAAATCGCAGCTTTTTGGTGGCTAACTGACGTGGACGAAACGTGCTGTTACAGAAGCCAATGAAACCATTACGGGTGACGGTTTAGTGCGGCTTGTGGAGCGGGGGAATTATTGCCCCATATTTATATGAAAAAAAAGGACGGCCCAACCATTACGGTTAATGGAGACACCGATAGCACCATTATAACCGATTTTTTGTGTACGCTCTTCATGGTATTAACGTGAAGGATGTTTGGTTTCAACTGGACGGCGCTACGTGCTACACAGCCGAAGCTACACTCGATGTTTTGCGCCCTGTTTTTGAAGATTGCATTATCAGCCGCAGAGCTGTTTTCGTTTGGCCACCTCTGAGCTGCGATTTGACACAGTTGGACTATTATTTGTAGAGTGCCGTCAAAGTTAAGTGTTACGCCAACTAGCCAGAGACAATTGACGCTTTAAAGGACAATATTCGTGAAGCCATTGGTGAAATACAGCTGCACACAATCGATAATGTGCTTAAAAATTGGACTGACCGTGTAGGCTACTGCATGGCCAGCCGAGGCAGCCATTTGAATGAAATTATTTTCTATTATTAACCGGAAGGATTGTGCTTTCAGGTTAAAAAAAAAAAAAATTGAGAAAATATTCAGTAGTTTTTTTTATAGCATTTTCAAAAAAAAAAAAAAAATTTTGCGGACCCTTTACAATAAATACATTTCCGTAGCGATTTTATAGATTTAAGTTCACAACGCAAAATATTATATCTTCAAGTCACTAAGCTCAAAAAACAGAAAATTAAAAAAAATCCAACACCGAAGACAGATAATTATGGCTCCAGGAAATAGTGTAAGATCTTTATAGCAATAAAAATCAAGTAAAACAATTGTTAAGTGTTGTGTACATACATTAATTATAATCATGTTAAGGTTTTTGTTAAAAAATATTAAAACATTATAACTAAATATTAATTTCTGTATATCTTGAGAACGGATAAATCAAAAGCTTCTGAATTTGGTTTAAATGACTTCGTGGTCAGTACAAATCATCAGGAAAAAAGGAAAAGTGAACGTGGTGCCTCCAATATAAACTAAAAATTTCATGATATCTTGAGAAAGTTTAGAGTTACAGTTTCAGTATTTGGTCTAAATAACTTCATACTCAATACAAATCAATAGGCAAAAAATAGGAGGAATTATATAAGTGGGTACCTCACACATAAAGTAGAAATTAATTTTTGTTAATTTTGAGAACGGCAATACTAAAAGCTTCTAAATTAGGTTCAAACAACGTCGTGAACAGTACACATGCTTCAGTCAGTAACTGGGCGATAAGAAATAAGTGGATATGGGCCCTTCCATTGATACTAAATATTGGATTTTGTATATGTGTAGGACGACAACTATAAGAGCCTCGTTATCTATTCAAATCAGCCAAAAAGCAGGAATTGCAGAAATCACACTGGATAAGAGCTGTATATATACGTATCTATATTATAAAAGAGCACTATAAAATGAATTGAAATTGATGTTCGCTGAAATACGCCAACCGATTTTATATTGTAAGCCCTTAAACGAAAGGTGAAGTCAATACCACGGTTTTTATGTATGCCTTTCGTGTAATCATTGGTTCGCGAGTTATTGACGTTAAGTGAACCCATTTGTATTACATAAGTTTTACTTGAAGACGAAATTTGTAACAGCATTTAAACTTTGTGTGAGTTAGAAAATATTTTTAAAATTGTGTATTTATAAAGCATATGTAAAAAGCTTTCATTTGATATGTGGCTTCAATATTGTACACTTAGGCGGTTCCAAGCCCATATAAAACTTGTATATATATGTCTATATCTTTAAAACGGTAATGCTAAGAGTCTCTAAATTGTGTCCAAATATCTCTGTGGTCAATACAAATTATCAATAAAAAACTGGACCGAACTAGATAAGCTAGATAAGTGGGAGGAGCACCTCCCACACAAAGTAAATATTGTTTTTTGTATATCTGTGGAAGGTTCTGAATTTTTCTAAATAACTTGAATAAGTGGGTGTGGCGTTTATCATACAAATTAAATATTGATTTTTGTATATCTAGAGAACAATTAGAATGGAAATTTCTAATTTTGGTTTAAACGACTTCTTAGGTAGTACAAAAAGTGGGCTGAATCGGACCTCTCATACGAATTATAATGATTTTTGTACATCTTGAGAATGGTTAGAATTGAAGTTTCTAAATTTGGTTTAAATAACTTGCCAGTGAATACAAATCTTTATAAAAAAAAAAAAAAAAAATGGAATTTTGCATGTGTAGTAACAGTTTACGCATTCATTATCTATCAACATTAGTCAAAAAGCAGATAACAAATATAAAGGCACACAGAAACGCGGGATGGACTGTATATAGGTAAAAAGTAGAAACTGCAGTGCCTTTTTAGAAGGAACAGTAGGGAAAAGGGTTAAAAATATAACGAAGATAGCATTTAAGATATTAATTAAGATGGGGTTTTAGCTTGTTAAAATTTTTTTTCTAAATATTTTAAATATTTGTTATTTAAATATTTAAAAAAATAAATATTTGAAATATTTTTTATTTTAAAATATTTGTTTTAAAATATTCATAAAAAATTTATTCAAAAGAATCTGTGTATGTATGACTTACTAATTGATTATTCGTTTGCTTTATTTATTTTTTGTTGAAAATTGCAATATTAAATAAATTACAAATTAAAAATTAATTATAATTTGTTATCACAATTGATTGTTTTTATTTGCAAAAGCCTAAAAAATTTAATTTATTTGCTTCATTAAAGACATAATTTAAACAATTTTCTTTGATTGTATGAAAAGAAATTGTAATTTTAAAAATTTTATTACATCAACACAATAAACAAATCTAAACTAAATATTATTCTATGGCCAAAACTGATTGGCAAAACAGATTTACACCAGTTCTAAATTTATTATGACCAAAACTTATTGCACTTGAATAAAGTTAATTTCTTCTTTTAGTTTGGTTTGTTGCCTTTTCAAAAAATTTTTATAATTAAATTTACTAAGCAACCATAAATATCAAACGTTCGTACGTTTGCCACTTCCCTCTTTTTCTTAAGTAAGTATTCAACTTAAATAACCTGTAAATACTATACAATTTAATTCCTTGTGATTCCCTTGGGTGCTAAAAATTTTTAAAATCATAATTTTCACTTTAAATCAGAGAGAGAGGGAGCGAGAAGGAAGCAAATTTATGACGCCTTGATGTTTATCTAATGAAAGATGTTCATAAAAAGAAATAAATAAATAACTAAAAGAGATGGAATTATGTATAACGAACTGAAAATGAACTCATACTGTATGTCCCCGCTCTCTATCTCTCTACCTCTTTCCATTAGCACGTTTTGTCTGTAAAAGAAAAGCTATAAAATATAAAAGTGAAAATAAAAAATAAAATATAAGTGTCTGTACATAAACTTTAAGAAAATTATTTTGAAACACTTAGCAAACGTTAATTCAAGCGTATACTGCCTTACATATAAATATGGTATGTTTCTTCTATATATAATGAAAATAAAACAAAATTCAACAACGAAAGATCACCATCTGTATCATCTAAATTTTCCTATTAACACACTTTGATGTTTAATTTTTAGGTGCGGATATTTCTTTATCATAAATGCAGTCTGTTTCTTCTGTATCATATTTTTTTTTTACTTAGTGAAAGTGATGGTAATTTACAGGTATTAAAATTTTATTGAAATTAATAAAAATAAAATTTTATTACCATTTTTGGTGGCGCACAGACGAGTAAGAATTATAAATAAAAATATTCTTGAAATTGAAAAAAAAGTTAATCGAAACGTATACGTGATGTCTTTATGAGTTTGTATATATTTTTATTAAGTATACGCAATATGCTGGTATCATATTATCATAGTAAGATATAGGTATAGCAGAATATCATAAACATTTCAGAAATGCTTAAAATTTGATAGAATTTTTGATTTTTCGTGGCAAAATTACTAATAAAAAATATTTAATTTTCAAAAAATTTTAAATTATTGCAATACGAGAGCCAACCGAAATTACCTGTTAAAGTATACCATAGAAGGTGGCAGCTTTCTTTCTATAACACATTATGTTGCTGTACATGACCAACAAGGTTATCGCTCAGATCATTTCAAGGAGAGTTTTCGAAAGAATAACACCAATATTGAGACAAACGCAAGTTGTTTTTGGATCACAAAAGTTCACTATAGACCACTAGACTATAGACCATTACACTTCGCATCAATCAATCTATGAACCATCTGGGGATTGGCGCTCGCCATTGCATTTTATTGCTTTATGGATTTTGAGAAAGCCTTTGACATGAAACATGAAGTGCTATGGAGTGCGCTGACATGCAAAGAAGTTCCGCTTAAATTAATTGAACTCATTAGGGATTTATATCACACTGCATCTTGCAGAGTTATATATGGCAAGATAGAAGTGGGAATCGGAGTCCGGCAAGGGAGTGTGCTGTCACCACTGCTAGTTGATATAGTTCTAGACGCGATCCTTCAAAAAGCCCTCTTCGACGGCAGAGGGATAACATGGGGACTGCAAAGCCGTCTGAGCGACATCAATTATGTGGATGACATCTGTCTCCTGGCTCACAGCTTTCCGAACCTTGCGATAAATTTAAGTAATATAATTCTGGTAGCAGAAGCGGCAGGTTTTTGTATAACTGTCGCGAAGACAAAAACTCTCCGTATTAACGAGACATTCCGGGACTTATGTATTTGTTATTGGCACTGAAGAAATTGAGGACGTCAGTCAGTACTGCTACCTGTGGAGTTTTAGATCCAAAACGGAGTTCGAGAGAGACCCGCTTGCAGAAAGCTTATCAAACTTTTGACCGTCTAAGATCAATCTGCAAAACACCCATATTATCGTTACGTACGGAAATTCACTAGATGTCAATTTAAATTCCAACTTTATGTATGGTTGCGAAACATCGTGGAATGCTGCCACTTGCGATATGAGACAGTTATAAGTTTTCGTGAACCGCTATATTTGCAGAGTCCTCCGAATTTGCTGGCCGATAACTGAGTCTAATCATACTCTTTACCGCAAAATAAAACCAGAATCATTATCGATTGAGATAAAGAGGCACAAACTACGGTGGATTGGTCACAGTCTTGGAAGGAATCCAAATGATATTTGAAGAACTGTCGTAGACTGAAGTCTACAGAGGTATAGAAGAAGAAGACACCCAGGCAATACAAGGGAAACAAGGGAAAGAGGCCGAGTTGAACGGTTGCGGCAAGAGTTGGAGAGAAGTAAAGACGTAAGCACAAAACAGAGTATTGTTCAGAGAATCTATTGAAGTCTTATGCTCCTTTTTTGATCGATTAGAATTTATTATTATTATGGGGAGCATATGACTGCCACAAAGCATATCCACCTTACTCGGTTTGCCGCTGTAGTTTTGCTTCTACCAAAATACGGTTACAATATCCTGTGTCTCGAAATGTCATGAAGTACCCCATATATTTTTTTGGGAGGTCGCAGCTTATTGATTCCAAGAGATTCCAGGGCTACACTTATAATGCTGACTGATTTCTTTCTAATGGTATGACCAATCAACCTAAAATTGTTTACGTTTTACTTGCTTGAATAGGTTGTTGTTACTTGTTACTTGTTAATGATTACCTAAAATTTTTGCGTAATCTTGTTCTTTTCTAGCCGGGTGGTACACGTATCAGAGATCAGCAATAAATCGCTTTTTCGCTACTCATACTCACTCATTTTGTGCCGCTGTGGTATGGCACACAATCACACAATAACGTTGTTTGATAAGTATAAATTGCAATGAGAATGAATCGAACGTCGTACTTATACTCATAGCATTCATTCTTTCGTTAGAAAATATTCATAATACTGATAAATGATTTGAATCATTCAACTCACTCGAGTAGTGCTCATCAAGTAAGCGAGCAATATTGTTTAAAAGAGAAATAAAGAAAAAATAGAAGGTACTGTAGCAAACGCACAACCTCATATTCGAATCATACTCATTTTGAATCATTCAAGCACAAGGAATTAAGATGAGTATGAATCTCGAAGTCATAAATGTTGATAAGTATGAGTATGAAAAGTACTTCAAACTTAAGACCATAATACGAGCTTACTACTGTTTTCAGTATTCATTGCTTTACACTAACCCGTACAACAAAGTTGACTTTACACTTACATTGAATATTTGAAGTTTAGGTTCATCGTTGTACTTGAGTTTTCATGATGATTGTAGTCACCTGAATTTCACTTTCGCTGTTGTTTACGTCAGTTTCTGTACCGTCATTCGTTGTCACTATGCTTTCTAGATAACAGAAGCTATCTACGTAATAGATCAGTTGACCTTGTGAGCACTTATAGCTTTGGCTTTCAAGGCTATTTTTGCTCCCTAATTTCTTTAGAGCCTTAAACTTAGATAAAGATTATCCCCGTATTTCAAGTCCTCGAGTTGGCATAAAAGATTCTGGATGATTTGTTTTCTTTCTGAATAAATTTGGCTATTGACGGCATGCAGAACGATAGTGTATAGTTAAGGTGATAGTGGGCATTCGTCCGGGATTGGTATGAAATAATTTAAAAGGTTTTCTGTTCTTGGTGAAATGTACCAGTTTAATAAAATATTTCGGTCTGGTTCCTCTAAAGTCGATATAGATTCAACTCTGGGGAAGACTGCTTTTTCATTTAAGCTTATATGATGTTAGGTGACAGTGTTTAAACGAGGCCACACTAGCTGTCAAGAGTAGGTGTCCGCATCAAAAATGGTTATGAAAACCACAAAATTTTATTAAGCAATCGTCGACTAATAGCACTTGAACTAGCTTATATTATAGGTATTTAGAAAACCGTTAATTTTAAGATGACAAAACTCTGCACAATAGAACAAAAACAACGTTCTGAAGATGTTTCAATGAAGCCTAGTTTTGGCGTCGATTTGTAATCTTGGATAACACATGAATCTACGATTTCGTAAGTGATAAAAAGGTACAGTTAAACCAAGATTGAGGAAATCGTGTCCCAGAAAGGCACAGACAGTTCCATCTACAGACAAGGTCTTTTCTGGGAGCAACTTTTGATATTTTTTTAAAATAATTTACATATGAGATGAATTTACGGACCAAAAGCTGGATTTTGAGCATTCGTGTTGTACTAGCACGATAAAACGGTGCTACAAAAAGGAACAAATTTGAAATACTTTTCTGATAGGCGATATCGGGTAGAACAGTAGTGTGTGCTTAGAATTTTCGAAACACCTCTATAATCTCCAGTTACGGATAAAAACTCTGTTTTTCTGACTTTCATTCATTTATTAGGTAAAAACTTAGCTGAGTTGTAATGGACTTTAAGTTCCTTTTCGTGTTTGGAAAGAAGGGTAACAGGCCTTGAAGAATATGGGAAAATATATTTTTTATCTAATTTCTTCTACTGTTTTTCTGTTAGCGATTTAATGCACTATTTTATATAAGTACTGTACTATTTAGGAGTTATTTAAAAAATTATGTTAAGTTATGAATAAAATGAGACTTAAAGCTTGGAAATCCGTTGGAAATTGACGGAGTTATGATAAAACTGCCAAACATACATACTCTACCGCTGATATTACGTTTTTATATCGAAACTCTTAGTATTTTTTTTTTTTTTTTTTTTTGAAAAACTGTCACACAATACATCTTTATTCCAAAAATTCTTCAACATAACAACTTGCTTAATACCCACGTTAAAGTATTTAAGCAGTTTCTATATGGTTTGGAGTAGCTTATCGGCAACTGGGGTTGGCATTTAGGTTTCTATTGACATAACTATGAATCGTCTCACATATTAAAATCTACTTGAAGATAATTCGAGATAATCTTTCAGCAAAAAGGGTCCTTTTTGAAGCTGGTACTTAAAACAATACAATAGGGCAAGCTTTGTAAAGGAGTAGAGTGGAGGAGAAATTATATAACAGCTTCATTCTCCTTCCCAGTCACCTGAATAAGCAAACAGCGATAAAATAAAACTTTTGCTGAAGAATATCACAACATTACTGTGAAAAACCAAATAAAAAGTTGTACTTTCAATGAAATGTTATAACAATAAAAAAAATGTTCTTACAATTTTCTTGGCGGAAATTAGTTACCAAACACTGCATAGTATTTATTTATTTTTTATTTTTTTATGGGTAAGGAATATTTCATACAAGAGTTGGTAAATTTCCTTTTTATTTTTCGCGTAGATCCTAGTTAACAAGGTTTTGAATGTGAGACACTATAGTTCTGTGTAAAGTCAAGTTTTGAAGGAGTATGTAGATTTTTCTATGCCACTGTTTGTATGTAATTGCACAAAACATAGTATTACATATGATTTCATTAATAGTAGGTATTCAACATTTGTTAGTTCAAACAATCGTACTTTTTATTAAAATACAAGTTTATTTCTCAGTTTATCTTGTACTTAAAATTTTTCAATAAGCTAAAGCATATTTTCTCTTAATTTTTGTGTGCTTTTGTCATTTCTTTTGTTTTTTCTAATCTTATCATTTCACATTTTAAATTCTATGCTTTTATAATTTTCAATTAAAATCGTTATTATGTTTTTTTTTTTCTTTAATTTTTGTTTCTTATTAAAATCCCCTTGACAATATTCCCTAACGTGATTAAAAGAGTCAAATTAATTTGCGCTTTAGAAAAGCGAACAAACACTTGGCGAAAAGTCATGCATGACTGGGGGTTTTGTGTAATACCATTTAACAACAACGAAGTCCTCCACCACTCCACCTGAATAATCAAATGTTAAATAATTGCACTTGTAACAGTCCTCCATGGAGTGACTACGAACGATAGCATGATGATGGCAAACCAACAAAATTTTGTAGTACCCCAACAGGATACTTGTTCAACTCTGACATGTAGTAAGTGTACAGTGTAGAGCAACAATAACAGGAAAAAAAAAATTCAAAACCAAAATGATATATTTTTTTTTATATGCAGTTGAAATACTAAAGATGGAATTTTTTTCTCTTTGTCTCCTTTATACTTTCTTGTTTGTTCAGAGTATTTGTATAAGTGTATATGACATAAAGACTTTGCATGTGTTGATGACGATAAAGAAGATACACAGTTTAATACAATAACAACAGCAACGAAAATATAACAAAACATATTATATAGATTTTTAATAACAATAAAAAGAAAAAGAAAAAGAAAAAGAAAAATTTAAAACGAATTGACAAACACGCTCTCCAACTTTACGAACAAATTAAAAATATATGAATATGTGATATTTACAAATATATACAAGCAAATAATCAAGCTAAAATACCTTTTTTTAATGTTTATATATACATACATGTGCATGTATATGTACATATGTACGTGCAAATGATTTTTTCTATTAATATTAAATAAGAAATAAGAGTATTTTTACATATAAAAATATACATACTCATGCCACATCATACTTTGTGCGTATGTACATTTGTAAGATATTTATATTGTCTTTATCAAAGTAACAAGAATAAGTAAGAACTTTGACTTACAATTTCATTTGTTGGTTACAGAAGACAGCCGTTTGGCGTCATATAGAATTTAGGCGACACAATTTCAATAAAAAATTTTAATTTCCAGACTAAAACTGAATATGAATATGAATATCATTGGATAGAAAAAAAAAAATAATAACTAATACAAAATTCTAAGATAAATTATAACTATTAGGAATGACATTATTTAAGGGATATTGGTAGTAATTCGAATATACAGGGTATTTCGATAAGAGATATCATTTTGATATGTAAATAAACAAGTATTTTTGAAAAAAATCATCGGATTTTTCTTAAATCAATATCCGCAGAATAACCGATGAAATTTTCTACCAAACATTTGTGGTTATATGTGTCAAAGTCTTGCCTATATTGCGGACCACAAAGTAAGAAGTCTAAATTTATACATATTTATATTTCGTATAAAGGTGCTTCATCACACAATCTAGTTGATATATTACACTATGCAACAAATAAAACACAATTTTCTGACCTTGGTTAGCTACTAAATATTTTTTGATGCGCTATGATCCCTAACTTCAAAAGTCATCAGCATTTCAGATTCTATGGAAAAGTTTCTTTTGCAAATTTTTTTTTCTACAATGTGAAATTTTTGAAGAGGCTGATAACTTAACTTATGATAACTTTAAAATGACTCACTCGATTTCATTAAGTCATATGTTGAAAAATTTGGAATTATGCTCGCTTAAGTCGTTCTAACATCATTTTTTAATATAACCCACATTTTTGGGGTTAGTGAGAAACATATTATATTTTTTTTTGAATTTTTTTTTTCATTTAATATAAATTAAATAAACCATAATTCATGAAAATCGATTGGTAAATAATTATTTTATTCACATTTGGTCTGGCCTGGAATTGAACCAAGGACCTCTTGGTTGGTAGGTGAGTGTCTTATATACCATACGACAGCAGTACAAGCCTTAAGAGCCTTCGTAAAATTATGCTCAAAAGCGCGTCTTAAGAGACAGTGTCAAATCACGACAGCAGCTAAATGATGACCATAGGATGAACCCAGGGAATGTTTTAAAAGATAACCTTGCATACACCCTGCGCAGTAAATATTTTTTCATCAGCATACCTCTTTTTTCTGTGGTCAAGAGCCTCTATAACATTGATACGGTTCATATTTTTTTACCACTTCATGGTGCAAGCTGATATAATTTGAAATTCTCATGAAACACCAACGATATAAATAAAGCTCATGTTATTTCGTAGTTGAAAAAACTATTCCCGGAAACTTGCTGCAATTTGAAATTAATGTTGATATACACATATATTCCATATACGTAATTTGAAAACTTTTTGTAGGACATTTTAAGCACAATATTAAGCTTACTCTCAGGCTATATTTAAGCGGCTTATTTTGTAGCTCAAGTCCATTTTTATTTTTTTTTTAAAGATAGTTGTGGTGACATTTATAATTTTTGCTGAACTGTCAAAATAATAATAAAACTTCATTGAAATATACTTAAATGGACTTAAGCCCCTTCCGAAATAAACGGCTCATTAAAGAAAATTTTTTTTGAAAAATTTTAAATAAAATACATATTTGAAATTCTAAGGATACGGGTAAGAGTTTATTTTACTAACATCATAACAGTACTTTACTTTATTGTACGATTTTGCCGATAACTTTTTGGTTTTACGCACATGTGTAATATTGGCTTAGAAAAATGATGAAAAAATTTAACTAGATCTTTTAAGCTTAACAAACAAGATTTGTAATTTAATTTCATAAAGTATAGCAAAAGTTTAAAGTATAGGGTCCGCCAATAAAAATTTTTTTTTTTGAAACATTGTGTGTAGCTTCGGCTGTGTGGCACGTAGCGCCGTCCTGTTGAAACCAAATGTTGCTAATATCCTCCTCTTCTATTTTTGTGAACAAAAATTCGTTCAACATGGCCCGATAACGATCGCCATTTACTGTAACGGTCACTCTTTCTCATTTTCGAATTATGTCTCCGGACCAAAATCCGCACCAAACAGTGACTCGTCTTGGGTATATCGGCTTTTCAATGTATGCGTGCGGGTTTTCTGTGCCCCAAATGCGACAATTTTGCTTGTTTACATACCCGCCAAGATCAAAATGCGCTTCATTTGGCAAAATCGGCATCTTCTGCAAGTCGATCGCAGGCCCACTTAGCGAAACGAAAAAAGCGTATACACAATCATATTCGTTCAGCGGAAGGCTAAAACTAATTATCTGTCAAATCAGACATGAGCTAAGTGTTAGCATTCATGAAATAAGCGCTAGTTGAAAAAAAAAACGTTAGATGGCAGACTCGTTACCAAAGTTTAAGCATAATATAATACTCAGATAATATATAACATGTATATATATGAAGCATGAACGTAAAATCAAAATTTTATTTATTTAAAAAACATAGAAGTCATTAGGATTATTAAAAATACTTAGAATATATTTAAGTATTGAGAAGACTAATCAAAAAGTTTAAAAAGTTTCAATATCTTAAATAGAATTTACGTTATATTTGGAAGTCCTCATAAAAAATCAATATTTGCAATGATTTTTTTATATGAAATAGAAAAAAAAGGTATAGAAAAGTTAAAGTAATTGATTTTACTGAATTTTAAATAATAACGGCTTTATTCAAAAATAATATTAAGAACACTTCATACCTACTTTTAGGAAAATTCACTAAAGTATTATTCACAAACGAATTTTAGCTTAAAATTCCTATTTTAAATCAATATTAAATAAACAAATTTTAAAGTAGTTCAACCGTACTTTAAAGCCTTTTTAAAAACTTTATTGTGAATAAAATAAATGGTCAGAACAATTTTAAAATGTAATAATATATTTTTGGAGGGAACAAATCACAGCATCATAGAACGAAAGCTTAATAATAAAAAAGAGCAAAGCTGTCTGGAGACTTTCAAGTTCTTACAAACCATGGTAAACAGGGTTGTGCTCGTTTTCCTGAATACTGTATGATAGATGGTAATGAGACAGCGAATTCACTGACTAAAAACTGCTCGGTGACACCATACATATATTGACCCCGAATCACTTCTGACTACCATACTCAATCTAGTCAAGAATTGGGTAAATGTCGGATACTTGGAACAATGGTATGCTCAAATGGTACTTCGCCACTCTAAATCAGCGATCACTCCGCAATTTCGATGTCGTTCTCAGGTTCCTAAATTTGGCAGGCCGGACTTAAGGCTTTTAACGGAGTTTCTTTCTTCACTGGCATCAGAGACAGCATAATGCGTATTGTGTGTTTGGCTTAGATAGAAATTTTAAAGTAGACATAGGTCTCACTGGGTGACAAAATAAATAATGAAAATAATCATTTTGTTATGACTTGAGCTAAACAAAGTTTTACTTTTAGAAGAAATATCTGGGGAGTATTTTATTCATAATTTTTTAGAATAATAACGGATTTAAATTTTAGATTGTATTTGTCTTTTTCATATTTCATATCATTTGAAATAAGAAATAAAATAAATATACAAGTATGTGATGGAAATCTATTTGCTTTAAAATGAAATTAAAAGTTCAAAGCGAATGAATCAACTGGTGGTGTGATATAAATCACATCGATTTCATTTTCCATATTCGTTTTATTTCAACGCACTTCATACTAAAATACCAACTTTTTATTTATTTGTTTATTTAAAATTCTAACTTACATACACACGTGCGAAAAATCTTATGTAAAAAAATTTATTGAACATTAAAATAAAAAGAAATTCATCATTCTGGGTTCTATAAGCGATTATCATAATTGCAATATCTGGAGTCTGGAATCACATTCAGCAAATTGGTCGTCGGCTGGTATGCCGTTGAAATGGCATCGAAAAAAGCCACTTAAAGTTCTGGCAGCCAAGTTGTTAAAATGACTCATATGTACAGTGAAAAGCCTCAACAGTATACTGTGCCTTTGAAATCTTCTAAAGTTCCTTAAGCATCTGCAGATTGGTCTTCGTATAATTGCCATTTTATAATCGCCTCAGCTGCTGGGATTTATCAAGGAGATCCTGCTTACCGTCGGATATCAGGCAAATCTACGAAGATGAGCGGTGTTTACGTCTCCCCCACCTCGGAATATGTTTTGGCAAGTGTAGAGCGGCCTGATATAACATTAAAAATCTATTCGTCTAAGGCATCATTGTCCCTATTAGTCACCTTTAAAGCTATATATTGGTTTACGGTGGTATATCTGACTGCCCATTCCCTTCGATTAAAATTATGTTCTTGGAAAGTAGAACTCAAATAGTTTATTTTGTTTAATTTCCCAATACAAAACGTTAAAGCACAAAAAAATCTAAATTTCTAAAGCATCTTGTAGCAAAACATTTTCTTTGGTTTCTTTAATTTCTCAGAATAGAGTTCAGTTTCCTGGACAACTTTGAAATTTTGACTTAACATTATGCTCTGAGTTTAGTAATTTCTCTACAATTAATTTTTTACTTTTCCTATAACAATTGTTAAAATGACTCAGCGATATCTGTTATCTTCAGCTTATAGTTCAAAATTACGCATATAGTATACATATTTTCGCCATGAGATGTTTTTTGACACGTTGAGGACTTCAGGACAAGAACACAAAGCGTCCACTGATTTGAAAAATCTATAGTAGTAAATCAGGAAAAAATTGTGTTCCAATGCTCTTTTTATCTATTAATAAATTATATATTTAATAAAAAAGAAAGAGTTTTGGCAATTATTTGCATTTTTTATGAAAGGAATTTTCATCGACCAGTGAGCAATGACTCTACTTAAAATTTTTATTCATATTTTTGAGATTCAGTAACGTTTTGAAGAAATTTCTTGCAAAAAATTGCACCGTTTTCATTTCACCAATCATTGCTCCGATTTGAGAACGTAAAAGTAATTCGATTTTCGTTTTATATCACAAAATCGATTTGAAAACGAACATGAAGTTGCCATCACAGCCTTTTTCGATTTTGAGTCGATTTTCTTTCGTTTTCGATTTCCCTCACATACTTGATAGTATTGCCAGTTTCGAATACGAAAAAACCTTAAAGTGCACTTTAGTAGAAAAACTGATTTTGAATAAAAAAATTTTTTTTTAGCCTTAAAGTGAATTTTAACTAATTTGTATTTGAAACTCAAAATTAAATTTTTTTGTGAATATAGCCGTAAACATAACAAACAACATATACACATTTTGGTAACAATAATAAAAAAAATTCTTAAAATTGCTTATATTTTTAGTCATATGTATGTGTATATTAACTATTCATTTATATGCTGACACCATAGTTACTATTGTCAGACACTCAGTTATTGTTCGATAGTAGAAACTTACAATGGATTTGTGCTTTTTATTACATGACATTTATTAAGTAAATTGTTTGCAATAGAAGAAACACTCAAACGAAATGAAAAACTCACATAAAGGTCATGAATACATACATATGCACCTATTTATATTCGTGTGAATTGTATTAATAAATTTGTTTCATGATATTCATCATGATTACAATTCAAATCAAAATTAATTGTTCTTTTTCCACTTAACGAGAGAAGCAATCAATCATATTTCGAAATACAACTGCTTGTTAACAAAAACAGAAGTTTTGAATGGAAACAAGAAAAATTGAGTATAATTCAGCTACAAAATATATTGTATATGTACTTTTGGATGATTGTGATATTTTCTATTACTGTTCTGTAAGTTATTATTTTGTAATCGTCTATGTTACTTTTTTTAGGCAATTTATTATAAAAGGCAATACTAGCACGTATCCTTAGAAGCAACGCATAATTTAATTATTTTCTAATTATAATTTGTGAAAAGCATGAAGAGTATACTTAAGCTGACTCCCGTATTTTTTTATTAATTAATTTTCTTCAATGCTTTGTGGGGAATTCACGTGTACGCTTGGCAAAAAAAAAAAAAAAAAAAAAAAAAAACAAAAACAAAAAATATATTAAAAGGAATATTACTAAAATAATGATCAATTACTTAAGATGTAACGACCTTCAAGCATGTTTAGCAATATTTTATTATAAAATTTTTATAAATTATATTGTATGTATAATATATAATATATATTTGAAGTCGATTATATATTATAAGTAGATATAAGCAGGAGTACAGTTTCTAAAACTAGCAAAACATTGTTAATATGTTTTGCTAGAAGATTTTGGCAAATTTTAAACCGTATACAATTTCATAAGCTTGCAATTGTCAGATCATGGACAAAAGCTGAAAATAAATTATTGAACCTCTTTGTATACATAGTTATAGCAAAATAAAGCACAAGACATATAGCTGACAGCAAACAGGATGAAAGTAAGCAGGAAGGTGTTGTTGGCAGCATATGCTGCCATGCTATCGACTTCGTAAATATTTAGCAGCAATAAAATTAGGTTTAATTGTCATCTATTTTATTTGTCAGAAAAATATTTGTTATGGAAAACTAATTGTCAGTGGTGACACTCAAAGTTTTCAAATCCATCAAAACAAACTCGCTTTCTAAACATACTACTCAAAAATATAAAAATTAATAAAATTTTAAGCTTAAAACTTTTAATTATTAACATAAATGTTATTTGATACAGTATATTAATTTCATTGTTTTCTGATAAATGAAAAAAAAACTATTTTTACTTTTTTTATTTAAAAATTTATATTGTATTGGTATCACTAATTTTTTTTCTGCTTTTAAAATAGAAATTATTTTATGTTTAGCCGCAGCGGCAAAGGTCGTTGTGTAAGGTTTTGCAGTTCTGTATTTAAAATTATTGTTTTCATATAAACGTATGTATTCTAATTTAGACATTTTGCTGTCTGCTGATTGCTGTCGGATATGTGTTTAATGCTCAAATAAAATGTTCATAAAATTCTCTCAACATCTTACCTATGCTGTTACAGACGGTTTCCTAAGAAATAAAATTTTGTTAATTATTTAATAAACAGCAGGCTTATGTCCTATGAAACTAAATAAAACTTAGATGCAACTTTTTGTGGCATTATACCTTTTAGCTATATTTGGTATTCTACAAATAATTGTTTGCCAAATAATTTTATCCAAGATTGTATTAAACTCTTATTATTAAAATCACTTTTCAAAAGTTGTATGATAACAAGTTTTCACAATTAGCTCACTTTGTCAGAGAAAGGCCTAATTTGCAACAAAATATGTTTAACAAATATTTAATTAAATAGTTTAAGAGTTATTTGATCCTCAATTCAGACCAGAAGTGATTTCAACCTATGTAGGAAGTCAGTTTTAACTGACAGCCGCACACGCGTGGAACTTGGGTCCATATGCTATTCACATTGTGCACGTTGATTTACCAACATGTTCATGTTTAGGCCTCAAAGATTCTATTTAAAAAATAAGTCAATTAAAAACTAAAATATTAAATATTTTTACGAAAATATATATTATCTAAAAAAATACATACATCAGCCTTTAAAGCTGTATTGTGGAAATTTGGTAACACTGGGTTGTGTCTAGATTGTTAATGTGTAACTCTGGCAACGCTTTACTTATTTGTGTATTTGGCAGCATTGCCAGTTCGACCATCTTTGTGTGTTAAATTCACGGAATCGAACAAGAACATTCGGAAGTAATGTAAATTGTATATAAAAGTCAGCGCCTTATGCATTAGTTAGTTATCGCTTTGCTGTCATAAAATAAAGTCGTAAAGAAATGTGTTGTATAAGCGAATATCAAGTGCAAGTTAATAAGTAGCGGTATTAATATAAACTATATAAAGATAAAGTGGGGAAATAAAAACTGTAAAACAAAAACTAAGTTGTGTTTATTTTATTTTTGGAGCAATTAAAACGTAACAATATTATATAAAAAGTAATAAAGAAAAGTCATGTCAGATGCGGCATAAATACAGTTTGTCAAGATATGCACGGAAGAATGGCAAGCCACTAGGAGTAAACAAGAATAGTACTAAATTGCTAAAAGCCGATCCGACTCTTGGCTCTGAATTATCAAACCTGTTATTAATGATTTTTCTACATCCAATTTTCTTCCTTCTGAGTTTGGTGAAGAAGTAATAATCAAGCTTAGCCAGAGAGGAGAACTTACAGAGTGAAAAACTGGATGGATATAAATAACTCTATTGACCATGATTAATATTATAATTCATGCTACACAGTTATCATCAATTGAAGCAGATCTTCGAAAGGAGTCAATAGGCTGCAGACTGCACCGCTCATGCAGTAATCACATAAGCCTACGCATCACAATGGAGCATTTTGTGGAATGGCGATCTCTATTGTATATAATGTTTTTCGATTTCGGTAAAGCATTCGATACCATCCATCATCAGGCAATTTGAATGCAGATCTTATAAAAGCTGTTAGTCAACACTAAACTGGACTCAATAATGGAAAAATCAACCTGGTCAGAGGAGGCATTACATAGGGTATGAATGGTTGAATGCAAGAATGCTTTATCAATATATCAGCCAAATTGAAAGGAATACAGCAGCTAGTATTTGGTGTTGTTCTTCATATTAACAACAATTAAACTAAGGTTCTATGTAATAATACTACAAATTCTCGAAATTAAATATCCAAAACGTGGAAAACGAAAACGTAACGAAAATATGCAGTTCTTTTTTTACCTGTTAAGCATCTTATCTACCACAGGCGGCTCACATGAGGATAATTAAGGTCGGATAAGAAATGAAAAACAGGCATTTAGAGCATTGCAAAGATTGTGGAAATTATTACAAATCCATATAAGTGAGCGACAGGCAAGCTCTACAGGTAATATTAACAATTGCTTGCGTAAAATTACTTATCAGCCGGAACGTAGTTTCTAACAGAGACCTGAACCATAAGAGTAGAAGAAGAAGAGGTAGAACTGCCAGCACCTGAAGAAGGTCATTTGAATACGAAATAAGCGCAAATCGGTCTAAAATAAAGCTAATGACGCAGTAGAGATCACAATGGAAGAATTTCGTTAAGGCTCTTTGTTCCAACTTGGAACCATAGGAATGAATATATAATATAAAAGGATGGGTCAAAAGTAGCAGAGGGAAAAGCAGATACATACACATTTTTAAAACTATATCGTCAACTAAAATCTAAAATGCTGTCAGCGGCAAAATTTCAGAATCTACTTTTTGACTGATTATGATGTATTTGGGCTAATTAGAGCATAATCAATCAGAAAATCGTTTTTTAATTATTTTTCACTTACGGCATTTTGGATAATAGGTGACGATATATAAAGTGAAGTGCTTTGTTACTTGAAAGTCCAATAGTTGGGTTATGATGAAATGTATTACATTGTCTCTGATGTTTTATTATTATTTTACTGTAAATAATGCACCTTATCGCACTAAGTACAATATATAAAGTTTTTGTTACAAAACTTAGGTACTTGTAAATATAAAACATTTTTATAGTTATAGTAATTGAACATTAACACTATGTAAAATTATTAAAAATTACATTTTTTTAAATAGTTAGTTTTTTATTCCTGTTTTATAATCTTCTCCAACGAAAGAACCTCATTTATTTATTTTTTTTTTTTTGGCTAAATGCCTGAAAATAAATTTACTTTAAATATATTCTCTATATATATGATCTTTACATATGTATTTATAATCCCAAAAAATAGAAACCAACATACTTATGTGGTATAAAAAAATTACCATTATATACAAAAATATAGTATTTATATACAATATATATGTGTATGTATATTCAAAAGCACAGAATACTACTGTATATATAAAATACATCCAGGCCTTGTTATGCCGGTAGTAAATTATTACAAAATAAAATCTTTTAGCATAATTTGCAAATCAATTTTTATTCATATTCTTACCAAAACAAGTTATTTATTTAACCGTTACTTAAGAGTTAATCGTAAGTTTCTCGAAGAAGTAATGAAAGAACCAACAACATTTTTATCTTGATTTTATCCTTATTTGTTCTATTCCTTCCTTTTTTATTTATTGCTAGAAACATACAATTTATAATTGTACTTAACGCTTCATTGATCTGGCAAATATTTTAAATTAAAGCCAATTTAAGAAATTGAAAAATAGAAAACAATTTTTATTGATTAAAAGAAAATACAAATATTACTGAAATTTTTCTTTTTATAGCATAATTTGTATTGAAAAAAGTACATCAAATCGTATTTTAATAATATTTAGCATAAAAATACCTTGGCCCGAAGGATGGTTAAGATTCTTCTTAAGATCAAAGAAAGTAGTTAAATATTTAAAGGATATTTTATATGAATTCAAAAACTGATTAAAATTTGTGGCTCCATTGATTTTGGTTAGAAAACTGTATTGCATAAAATACTAGGAATTTCTTTAATAAATTCGTCAGTTAAGTGAAAAAAGGAAAAAGAAATAAATGACTTAAGTATGATTTTATGGTTTCAAATTGTATCAAACATACATATAAAAAAATATTAAAAATTTATTATATTGTTATTAATATAATAAATGTATTTTATGTTTAAATTTTGTTTTGTTTTATTTATAATTTAAATTTTAATATTTCGTATTGCCTTTATATGCTATTATCGGGAGTTATCTTTCACATATAATAAAGTTATTAATTTTTAATAAAATAATTCGTTTTATATTTAATATTTTGCTACTCTTTTGTCAAACATTGCGAAGAGTTAATTTTAAAAACAATAAAGCTATAAATTAATAAAAAAATTAATTATAGTCAGGATTTAATAAAAAAGAGGTAGTTGGCAATATATATATAAATGTTACCTGTTTAAATCAATTTATCAGGGTATTTCTTGTTAAGCTCTAGTCATAAAAATTGTTGACGGCATTGCCGTTATGAAAACAAACAAAAAAAAAAAACATTGAACGAAACATAAACTAAAAGCTTTTAACCCTCTATACTAAATTCCTGCTTATCAAATAATAAAAAATGTTACCAAAGATACCACACAAAATGAGCAAAATATTTAAATAAAGCATATGAAAACTCCTTTTTGGGAAAAATATTTCTTTGAGTTAACAGACAAGTCAGCCTTATGTGCGGGCAACATATTTTCTTAGCTGGTAGGTTAGTTTTTAATTTGTTTCAACTTTTTACATTAAAGTATTGTTTTCCCCCCAACTTCCAGCCCAGTGGGGTAGCGTGGTGTAGTGGTTACAGCGCACGCATAACAACACAAACGACCGAAGTTCGAACTTCAGCAGAGGACATGACGAAAAAAATGTAATTGTGGTTTCGAATGCTTAATAAAGAGACTTTCAACTTCCCTCCAGAAAACTTCATCTAAAAAATAAAAAAATAAAAAAGAATCACGTTGACCTTCCCGCATACCTCTGGCGATGATGACAAACATAAGGCGAATGATCAGAAAAACAGGCCACTTACTGGGAAAAAAAATTACAATGCTATAGTAAAGATCATCACCAATTAGCAAGGATTTTCATCACTACTAGCTACAGCGGATTAATCATCTACTTAGCTTGAAAGATCAAGTTGTTTAAAGAAATTGAAACAAAGCCATGGATACTTTGTGGAAAGCCAATATGAATATTACCGAATTTACCAGATCTATGAAAGCTTGTAAAATGGTTGGTGGTCTCGATATATACATACAATGTCGACTATAAATAAAACAAAACGTTTTCAGGGAATTATCGTAATATATTTTATTGTGATAGAAGAATTTATGACAATTATGTGTGAAACAATATATCGTCCAAATGCTCGCCACGACTTCGGTGAAATGCTTTTATCCGTCGGCCCATTAATTCAATACCTAATTGAGGTTAAATATCCTTAATGTGTCGAATTATCTCATCCTTTAGCTCTTTCTGTATTCTGATAGACGTACACTTTTTCTTTTAAATATCATCATAAGTCCAATGGTGTCAAATTACATATCGTGGCGGCCAATTAACATCGTCACGACATGAGTTAAGACAGCCATTAAACTTCTCGCGCTAAAGAGCCACTGTTTCGTGAGCTGTATCCTGTTAGAACCACATATCGTCCAGGTCCATATCATCAATTTCTGACCATCAGTGATGTTCGTAAGATGTTCAATTGTTGGGCACGACGACGATTCAAGGTTGACGACTCTTCTGCTATACTATCGAGAACAATAGCAATGGTTTCCGCGGAACGAACTGTGCGAGCATGATGTTTCCACATTTCGTACACACCCGGTTAACTAAAATTTGGGCATATTTCTCTCGATTATGGACACGTTTGGTCGATTTTAAAAAGTGCGCTAATTGCATTTTGATTTTAACGACCATTTTCTTTACGGCGCTGCTCAATTGTTTACGTCACCATGGTTGAATTTATCAAACACTGGAACAAAGAATTGTCAAGTTAAATTGGGCAAAAAAACTTGACGTTTAAGTGTGACTCAGAATTAATATCGTGCATTATGTTTGGATCATTGTAACATTGAAGGCAAAAAGTTGAGTTTCTCAATAAAAGGGTGCTGAAGATCTTTAGTTAATACACACTTTAACTATCAAATAAAAAAGGTCATTTGAAAAAGCAACAGTAGACTAATTACAAGTTGCGCAAAAAAAAAATTAATTAATAATGTCTAAATGTAAAAAATTGATATCGTATAGGGAAGACCATCTATCGGTTTTAATTTGAACCACCGGTTATTTTAAATCTGGCAATATTTGTCATTCTATCTGTCACGAAATTCAGTATATTATCTCAACTGAACTAAATGAATCGATTTACGCTTGAGCAACGTTGAGATTTGTTGAAAATTTGTCATAATATAAAATCTTTTCGGATGAAGCTCATTTTCATCTTGGTGGGTACGTTAATTAATAAGCAAAATTGCCGTATTTGGAGCTCAGAAAACACAAACTTAGTCTTACAGAAATTACGCGTGACTGTTTGGCGCATCTTGCGGTGCAGAGGCATCACTGGCTTATATCTCTTCAAAAATGTGGACGGCGCAACCATTACGATCAACGGAGACACCTGTCGCACCATGATAACCGATTTATTCGTGCCCGATCTTCATGGTTTTGATGTGAGTGATGTTTGGTCTCAACAGGATGGTGCAACTTGCCACACATCTCATGCCATATTCGATTTATTGCGTCAAACGTTTGATAACTGAAATAGTGATGTCAGTTGGCCGCCAATAAGCTGTAATTTGACTATTTTCTCTAGGGTGTCGTTAAAGTCAAGTGTAAAGCCGACAAATCAAAGACAACTGAGCATTTTGAAAGCCAACGTTCGTGATGCGATTGCCACGATACAACAACATACACTCGAAAAATTTCTCGAAAATTGGTTCGATCGCATAGGGCACTGTGAAGCCAGCCGCGGAGCCATATGAATGATGTAGTATTTAATTTCTACCGGAACAAATTTACTTCACAACAAAAAATTAATTTGGCAAAATTTCAAACCGTTTTTTCATGCGAATTTTTAGTTCATCACCGACGAAAAGTTCATCATCGACCTAAGATTTTAGTATGGAATAAAAACATTTAATTTCCAAAAGCAAAAAACAGTTCTTAAACAATACAGACTCAGGTACACTGCCATTCTCTTTTAAATATTCACTTTTTTATTTAGGAAGTAGATATTAGTAAATTTAATAGCAAGCATGGAGCAAGTTGTTGTTGGCAGTTATTCTATCGACTTCATAAATATTTTGAAAGCAGCAGCAGCAATAAAATTAGGTTTCATTGTCATCTGTTTCATTCGTCATAAAAATATTTGTTATACAAAATGTTTTTTAACAGTTGACATTTAAGCTTTTCAAATTCACCAAAATATAAGCGCTTTTTTAAAATATTACCCAAAGATATCAAAAGTAATGGAATTATGTGTTTAAAACTTTTTATTTATTAACATAAATATTGTTTGATACAATACTTTAATTTCATTTTATTGTTATTTGATAAATAAAAATTTTTTTTTTATTTTTTTTTAAATAAAAAATTTTATTTTTTTTTATTTAAAATTTTATATTGTATTGGTTGCAAAAATTTTTGTATTGCTGCCTAAAAAATATACAAATATACATTAATAAGCAAAATTGCCGTATTTGGAGCTCAGAAAACACAAACTTAGTCTTACAGAAATTACGCGTGACTGTTTGGCGCATCTTGCGGTGCAGAGGCATCACTGGCTTATATCTCTTCAAAAATGTGGACGGCGCAACCATTACGATCAACGGAGACACCTGTCGCACCATGATAACCGATTTATTCGTGCCCGATCTTCATGGTTTTGATGTGAGTGATGTTTGGTCTCAACAGGATGGTGCAACTTGCCACACATCTCATGCCATATTCGATTTATTGCGTCAAACGTTTGATAACTGAAATAGTGATGTCAGTTGGCCGCCAATAAGCTGTAATTTGACTATTTTCTCTAGGGTGTCGTTAAAGTCAAGTGTAAAGCCGACAAATCAAAGACAACTGAGCATTTTGAAAGCCAACGTTCGTGATGCGATTGCCACGATACAACAACATACACTCGAAAAATTTCTCGAAAATTGGTTCGATCGCATAGGGCACTGTGAAGCCAGCCGCGGAGCCATATGAATGATGTAGTATTTAATTTCTACCGGAACAAATTTACTTCACAACAAAAAATTAATTTGGCAAAATTTCAAACCGTTTTTTCATGCGAATTTTTAGTTCATCACCGACGAAAAGTTCATCATCGACCTAAGATTTTAGTATGGAATAAAAACATTTAATTTCCAAAAGCAAAAAACAGTTCTTAAACAATACAGACTCAGGTACACTGCCATTCTCTTTTAAATATTCACTTTTTTATTTAGGAAGTAGATATTAGTAAATTTAATAGCAAGCATGGAGCAAGTTGTTGTTGGCAGTTATTCTATCGACTTCATAAATATTTTGAAAGCAGCAGCAGCAATAAAATTAGGTTTCATTGTCATCTGTTTCATTCGTCATAAAAATATTTGTTATACAAAATGTTTTTTAACAGTTGACATTTAAGCTTTTCAAATTCACCAAAATATAAGCGCTTTTTTAAAATATTACCCAAAGATATCAAAAGTAATGGAATTATGTGTTTAAAACTTTTTATTTATTAACATAAATATTGTTTGATACAATACTTTAATTTCATTTTATTGTTATTTGATAAATAAAAATTTTTTTTTTATTTTTTTTTAAATAAAAAATTTTATTTTTTTTTATTTAAAATTTTATATTGTATTGGTTGCAAAAATTTTTGTATTGCTGCCTAAAAAATATACATTCTTTTATGTTTAGCAGCAGCAGCAAAGATTGTTGTCTAGGCTTTCGCTGTACTGCCTTTTAAAATAATTGTTTTCATATAAACGTATGTATTCTAATTTTTACTTTTTTGCTGTTTTCTGTTTGCTGTCGGTTATGTGTTTAAGGCTTATTATCAAAAATTATACGAAACTATTTTATTCAATACCTTGAAAACTAGAACCAATGGAGTGCATAGTTAAATTCAGCTCCCTAGGTCTTAGAAACAATTATTAGTTGCTTTTGTCCAAAACTCTGTTATTAAATCAAAGCTAATTACTAAACTTAAGATCAGAAAAAAAAAATGTTTAAGTGAAAAGTTTTGAGGTTTGTTATCTCACAAACTTTCAGATTTATGTGATTTAACTAAAAATTTAAATTTTATCTGTATCATTTCTTGGTTTAAAATCTTTCATTATTTTGTTGTTGTTTCTTTTGCAGACCAGAGATAAACATTTATTAGTAAAGGTTATAAAATAACTCTTTTTATAGTGCATAGCAAACATTTTCTAGCAAATTTTTATATTCACTTTTTATTGCATAAATTCTGCTGTTTCACCTTTTCCAAAGTCAAAAAGCATTTGACAAAATAGCAACAGCAACAAAAACAATTTCATAATTTTTCATTTTGATATAATAAATCGTCATTTTATTTATCGATTCATGGCACACATATAACATCCATGAAGCTCTTATGCTATAAGCTGTCGATGTCCAACGGTCAATGGTTTTTTATTTTTTTTATTCTACTACATGACTTGGCAATACTGAAACAACAACTTTACATACTTATGTACGTACACACAACATAATATATATTTTATATATCCTTATAAGCATACAAGTGAATGGTGCATGTATTATTAGAGACACTAAGTCTAGGAGTTATCTTTTTGTTGTTTGAACTTTATCACAGGGAATAAATGTAAAGAAATGGTCTTATTGTGTACGTGTTTATATATTTTATAGTAAAAAGTAAAATATTATCCACATATATGTATATATACATTTTTAAATGTATGTACTCGTACATGGGTTGGTTTTTATATAAGCATGTGAAATATATTTGTCACATATATGAGTTGTAGCATTTCCACTGTAGACAAAGAAAGATGAATTATAGAAGTAAAAAATATTTTTGTTTTCAAAATGAATAACATTATTTCCATTAAATTTTTAAAATAGGAGGAGAAAAGTTTGATGCTATATTTTTAATTTTAGAAAAATTTTCTTAAGTACTTAGAATATAAATTATGTTTTCTTCTTAATAATGAAACGTTTTTTGTATAAAATTTCCATTATTGAATATTACACATATTCTTCTGTAGATAAACATAATAATAGCGTTTGTTTATCTGTATATACACATATAAAAAAGTAAGCGATTTTAGACCTTTGTATGTCCACGTATCACGCTTAAACCCTACGACAGATTTCGACCAAATTTATACACAAGATATGTTTTGGGTTCTATATGGTTTATGTTTATGTTAAGATTTATGTTTGGTTGAAATTATAAATCGCATGTGTGAGATAATAAAGCCAAAATACAATATATGTATATGTATATATAAAAATAAGTTTTCCTATGTTCGTCATTTTATAACTCAAGAACCACTAAACCGATATACAAACCAGTAAATGCGTTGAAAAGATGTTTTTTTACTAATGGGTTTGGTTCAACTGGGTGGTTCCACACCCATATAAAATTTGTATTGATATGTTTATATCTTTAAAACGGTAATATTAGGCTCAAATAACTTTGTGGTCAATATAAATAAAAGGTGAAAAAGTAGGCGGAAGTGGATAAGTGGCATACGCTCTTCCCATACAAAGTAAATACTGATTTTTGTATGTCTTTGGAACGGTAATAGTGTAAGGTTCTGAATTTGTTCTAAATAACTTTTTAAAAAGTAACAATTTTTCACAAGAATTAATATTTGAACAAAATCCAGAAATTCTTCAATATAGCGATGATGATGACGACGATAATGATGATGATGACAACAATAATGATTATGTTGGTGATGATATTGATGGCAATGATAGTCATAAGTCTGATGATACTGAATAAAGTCTTTTTCATATACTGTGATTATTTTTATTATGAGAAAAATAAAAGAATTGTGAAAATTCAAATTAAAAAAGGAGTAGCAAACTAAAAATGTTCACTAAATTGTGCATATATAATTCCCATAACATTCCATGAAGGAAGACGGGGACTTCTCTTAGTCAATAAGCTGCACCCAATCCAATTTTTATATTCATTGAAAGGGACCTACAGTTTAACGCCGGCAGCAAACGGCAAATGCATTTAGAAAAGTTTTCAATAGTAGTAATACTCATAACCAGTTAGTAGATAATATTATGACGAGACGACGGAGTTGAAAAAAAATTTTTCTTTTTTTCAGATTGTCTGGCTTGGTATTGAACCGAGAACCTTCTGGTTGGTAGGCGGGTGTCTTAACTACACAGCGCCACAAAGTATGCTTAAAAACTATTTATTTACAATTTCTAACGTAAATAGATCGAAATCCATTGAATTTATTTCTCGAGACAGGCTCTCCGAATTCATTCCCACTTTAAGCATTAAATACACCACAGCATCAGGTAACATTTAACGATGATATTTAACCAATTGCAATATATATTGGAGTTGTTTTTCATTCTTACTCTAATGTTCACAAAAATCTTGTGGTAGTTTAACTCCTCTCACAGCACTAGGGTTTGAAAAACGCGGGTTTAAAAAAAACCCAGCCCACCAGGTTTTAGTGGGGTTAATAATGGTTTTTTTTATTGTTTCTTATAACTGCTGCTTGGTCTCGTTAAATTTTGCAATATATTTAATTTGTTAGCAAAATTATTTTGTTTGAATATTTACGAAGTAATATTTCACTCTTCGTCGGATCAAGGCCATATTGTTTACTTTAGGCTGCTAAAGCAGACTGAAACTACTTCGTTTGAACCCTGAAAGCGAAAAATGTCAGGAATACAAATACAGACATGATTAAGTTATTATTTTGCATGACAACTCTCGGCTTCACGTCGCACAAGTTGCCAAACGATTGTCAGAAACGATCAATGCCGCCGTATTCTCCGAACATTGATTGATCTGACTTTGTTGGCTGCTTCGATAGATACAATATCTTTTAGCATGTCTTCCTATCACTTCTTTTATCACTTAAAAATCCAAGTATTGTTAATCCAATACTAATTATTGATTAAAATTCCAAAAGCAATTTTAAATTTACTTTAACTACCTGAGAGTTATGATCACGAAAAATATTCGTACATTTGGCTATAGATTATCATAGCCATTTCACATTGCTCACTTTATTATTAAGCAGGATCTTTTATATCCTTTTTATACCAGACAAAATTTTACGTTTGAATCATTCTCGGTGGCATTAAATCGTAGCTCAATTTTCGCTCAAAGCTAACTGATGACAAAACTTTTATTTTCTAGGCCCAAGTTTATGTCTTCAGCAATTTTAGTAGATAGTGGTTAAGAAAAAATATGATTTAACTTTATTATCTTCTGATATAAAGTCAAAAGTAAATATGTACTCTCTGACATTTCTCAACAAACTTGGTGCACGTTATGTCATTGGTTATGGGTGTCACCCTAGAATCAAAAGAGCTGACTACTTAGCAAAAGAAGAAGCTCGAAGGGATTCAACTGAACCTGAATCCTCGTGCAATATGCTAAAGGAAAGATCAACTGATGGTTTAAGGGAGAAGTTGTTTAGCTATGTAAGAATGCCTTTAAACTGAGACAATGGAAGAGGTAAATCCTCGAAGCTAACTCTCAATAACTTAGAGTTCTAACGTTTTTTTAACAGCCAGTTTAAATTTATTTAAAACATTTTGTTGCGTACTTACTCAGTGTAAATTCTATATAATGTACGATGAAATATCTGAACAGTGAACAAAAAACTCTTTTTTGTTCAGAATTGGCTTTGTTCATCAATGTAGTCTCCATCAAGGGCAACACAATCATTCCAGCGTCGCTTTACCATTTTAATACAACTTTTGTTGAACGATTTAATTTTTTCTTCAAAATAGGCCTTAGTTTCAGCGATAACCTCTTTATTTGTGCGAAACGTTTTACCTGCAAGCATTTTTCTGAGGTCTGCAAGACTTGGAGCCCAATCTGGTGAATATCATGGATGTGAGAGCGTCTACTTTGAACACAGCTTTCTCATAGTCAAATTTTCATGATATATAAAGCCAAATCGTTCTTTGTCATATTTATGATGTCAGCTAACACATACAACTCCACTTTTCGATCACTCAAAGCGATGAAAATAACAAAAGTAGCGTCACTCTGAGCACAATAACTCACAAACTATTTAAAAGAATATCATGAAATTTTAACATCTGTTTACTAAAAGCAAGCACTAACTAAAAAGGAGGTGAATGCAAAAAAAAACTAGTGCCATCTACATATATGTTAAGCACCAGGCTTTTCTGGCCATGTGTTGATGACTAGTCTACCATATTTCGCCTCCATGTGATTGTGTAGTGGCGAAGATACTTGCTAAATGGTTGTGGTGATTCTTACTTCGCATTGCAATTTTTTTTCGGTGGCGTTTTCTCTTGACCATTCGTTTACTTGTCATCATTGCCAAAGGTAAACTGGAAGTATGTTTTAGATGGATTTGTCTGTAGAGGGAATTCAAGTTTCTTTATTAAATATTCGAAACCGCAATCAAATTTTTTTGCCAAAGGTAAACTTTAAGTATGTTTTAGATGGATTTGTCTGTAGAGGGAATTCAAGTTTCTTTATTAAATATTCGAAACCGCAATCAAATTTTTTTGTCATGTCCTCTGCTAGGGATTCGAAACTGGGCCACTTGTTATCCCCAGGGTAAGCTATAAAGCCTGTATGTATATCTTCTCTATCCAAAAGTGATAATTGGGCTTTGTTCGAAGCCATAACTTGTTGTGGAGAAAATTTTGCGTGTTTGAATAAAATTTCGGAAACAGTGTAATGCCTTTCATATAAATTTTATATATTTCTGGCATTGCTGTATTAATGACTGGCACATATTCCATTTTTTATATTTTTCTTTTCATTTCAAATTTTATTTTAAGCTTTTGTTTTTATATATACACAGATATATACATAACTACCCATAATGTGTATTTTTATATTTTAGTTTCCTTCAGTTTTTATATTTAATTTTCCTTAATGCAGCATACAGCATTCTATCATATATGTTATTTTGCACTTCTTAAAGTCATTTTTTATGGCTCACATAGTGTCAATATAAAGCTCAAAATGTACGTTATATTCTGTATTCTGAGAATAATATTTGTCTTTATACATATCATTATGGCAAGTTTTTATTTGAAAGTATGAAAAATAATCCTTTAAAATCATTTGTTCAACTTTTCTATTTCTTATGCTCAACAAAAAATGTCGTATATATTTTGTAAAACTTTCTTTATTAAGCAATGAATTTAATGTTTCCATTTCATTTCACTCATTTCATAATGAATATATTTTTAATTTCGATAAAATTTACGAAGGGGATAAATGTTAAGCGAACTATCATAATGCGCTTAATATGCCACCAAATTATCTAGATTTGGTTTAGTTATTGAACTAAATAGTGCGAATAAGCCAAACCACAACAATTGCACCATTGCGATGCGGCTTACATGCTGGTGGCATGAATGATTTTGTGTTTGAAAATATTGAGTACATTGTGGTGACTCAAAATTTGGCGATAAGTTCATTCGGAGTTATAGATCTGTAAAATGATAACCAAGATCGTGCGAATTAATACCTCCCGGATAATTCCTGTGGAGCCGCGTAATGTCACTATATAGTTGTTTCTCCCAAGTCAAAATTTTTTCACCAAATATGGTATCACTATTTCTAGATAGAACAAGCTTAATAAAAGTATATTAGTTTTTTTTTATATCCAATGTTTCCGTTAAGAATAGCTCCAAAAGGGAGAGCATATTACTGGTTGCTGCTTGCAGTGTAAAAAGGTCGAATATGGAGTACAATATAAATAAATTTAAAAACCTTTAGAGTTGTTCCGTATTAATTTCAACCAAAATTATTCTTGAAGAAAGAAATGTTTACTATTTTTAAAATAATTAAATTGTAACACAAGTTTACAAAAATAAAATTTTTGTTTGTTCACCGAATGAAAAATACATTTTTAAGACTGGCTATCCATGGTGGCTAATTAATTACTCCTTTTTTTTGTCCACGTACACATCACACAATACGACTTTGGTAAAGACTTTGGAAAAGACAAAGCCGGTTTCGAATCTTTCCGGATCTAGGGGTTCTCAAAATAAGAAAATTTATATTGATTTAAAACTTTAAAGTGCCTTAGCGGGCGATTTTCCATTTGTTGCATAGTGTAATTTTTAGGAAATTTATTTTTAGGAATTATATCTCCCAAAACTAATTTATTGCATTCCCTTTTGGACTTTTTCAAAATTCCTTGGAAATATGAGTGACTAGCATGGTGAATGATTCACTAAAATTTAAAATCTTTTGAGTTTTTGTGTCCAGCATATGGCTTTTTGTTTATAAAATTTTGCTATTTTTACTTTTTTAATTTTTATATAAATCTCAAAGGTTTTTTTCGCTATTTTTTCCAAAGTTAGACTGCCTAAATGAATAGTCCCTTGCACGTTTTGAACCATGAAAAATACCTTGTAAATATCAATGTTTTTGGCTGCTATCTAGTATCACTCTTTTTGATATATTACAGTTCAAAGCGTTCTCCTTGGTTTTTTGAGACAAATTTGAAAATAACCATAAACGCTAAAATGTAATGAAGTAAATATACGTGGGATGCGATATAAAGTTTCTGATATGCAACACATAACATCGCCAAAAACTTGGGTAAAAGGTAAGAATCCTGTTGTTTGAACCTGTATACATATACATGATAATAACTTACTTGAATATCAAGCGATTTTATGTTTCTTTTAAAATTTAGAAAGAAGACGAATAGACCTTAGGAGTGATGTGTACTTTATTTAAGTAACCTTGAGGAATCTCTGTCTATTTCTCAAGCAAACTTTTTTTTTATAACATGTTTCCAACATTTTTTACATTTCTATACGTATCTTATATAGTAACTAAAACATTTATGACTTTATTAATAAAATATGTTTAGTTATGAAAAAATGTAACCTAGTTTTTAAAAAACTTTTGGCAATTGATTGGTCATTAGAGTTTTTAGTAAGCAACTAATGAAAATATCTGTCAGATCTTTATATTTCCTGGCAACGAAAATAACCAAGCAAGCAAGAACTAATTTTATTGTCATCTGTTTTTGGTTTTCTAAATAGATTTGTCTTTATGATTTAATAATATTTTCAAATTAATTTTTAATTTTATATCAAAAAAACTGCCTAAATTATATTCTCACGTTTTTACTTCTAAGAGAAAGAAGTGAGCCATTTTAATAATAAATAATAACCATAATTCTATAAAGCAGTGAGCAATATCTTACGTTGATATTATAATTGGCAGCCACTTTGGCCACAATTGACATTTTGGAGGCCAAAATTCTGCATGTTATTCGTTACATATGGTCAGCAATGCTCTAAAAAGAGAACAATAGCGGCAATCAAATTCCCGAAATAATCATCAATTTTTATGTCATGTATTGATTGTTCTAATAAAAAAGTCTTTAGATTAAAAATTAACTTTTTGTTATTATTTTGAAATTTAAAGTTTTATCTGTCACAATGTTCTGTAAGACAATAACTACATTATTGAAAAAAATGTTGTCATTGGAAGCTTATTAAATATCTGTCGAAGGAAAAGATCAACAATTCTTTTTTCCTATTTTGTTATTTTTTTCGGAGCAAAATGTATTGATTTTACGCATCAACAAATGCTAATATTAAACTTTTGAAAAGTAAAGAATAACGGAAGTTTCCACAAACATTAGTATATTATGCCTGCAAAACACAAAAAAAAAAAAAAACAAAAAATACTTCCGACTCTTGTTGGTCAACTAGTTTAATCAGAAGTGCTTAATTGAAATAAAAATAGTACTTACATATGTTATGTATATAAAATATATTGAAAAAAAAAAAAAAAAATAAAAAAATAAATCAAACAATTAAACTTTATTTTTGGTATAATCATAAAATTGGAAAAGTAAAAGCAATTTGTTTAAAATCAAAAATGAATTGAAAATATTTGTATTTCTCGTATTTATTTGTAGAACAATTGAAATTTTTAAACGCGATGTAACTTCCATTGTATTTTTTTAAAAAACAAATGATGTTTTTCAATTGTAGCGTAAAGAACATGCTTCTTTAAAAAAAAAACATAAAATAAAATAAAAAATAAATAACAATCTATGCTTTTATTTAGATTTGTGTTAAACTATGGAAATATTTATATGTATACATACAAATATAACGTTCTCAATTTCAGTAAATTATGCCCACTCACGTTCAATTTAATTCAAAATATATCTAAAATACTCAGATAACAATTTTTTTTTTTCAGATGCATATACATACTCGTATGTACATATGCCTATGTTAGGAAATGTTTCTAACAAAACCAATTTTGATACAGGGTGGCTGACGAGGCGCGCTACCAAAATATAATATTACAACCTTTTTTTCTAATTTAGTTATCCGTTAAATTTTATTTTTCAATTTTAGATCATTCTCTGTAATTCGTATGAATGCAAAATTTGGATGGTGAAATACTTATTTGGACTGTGTGCCGCTATCACGCACTCCAGTCAATAATTTCGATTCAGTGAGTGTTTCAGCGCACTTCCGGGGGCACAACTCCCAACAGATGAGCAATAATGAGGTTTCTTAACTCTTGACTCTAGTCCACAAATTCTTTAAGAGAGGGAATTGCACCCATCTCACAATATGGTGAGCAGTTTCATCAAACTGTCTTGTCGGACCATACTTCTTTGAAGAAAAAACTGTAACTGAAACTGCAGATCGTTATTTAAAAATGGTAAAGGTATTTTTCATTCCTAAACTGCTCTTTTTAGTTTCGTGTAGTTTCAACAAGATTGAGTATGTTCGCATCTTGTCAGGCCTATAGCAAAGTTAAACAGAAAATTTTCCAATAAAATTATTTTCACAAACTCTACAATTCTGTGGCCTACCTGGTCTCCACATCTACTTGCAAACAGATTTTTTCTTTTGTAATTACTGTAAACGGAAAGTGTGTAAATCGAAACCATCAAATTTAAATTACTAAAAATGGTAAATTCAACCGATAACTGAAGCGATTTCGACACCAAGTCTGCAGGCAGTCATGAATAGCTCTTTTTGTAAAGATATCACACAGCGTGGTGCCAATTTAAAGTTAAATAGTTTTAAAAACCATTATAAATATTTAATAAAATAAAACTATTTATCAAATGAAACAAAAATCAATCACTTAGGTACAGGGTGTCCGCCGGGAAGGTATACTAATTTGTTTTGCCGCCATTTTGGTAAACATTAGTCTGGACAGTTCATATTTGGCAGTCGTGAAGTAGAGACGTGACAAATTTGTTGTGGAAAAATATTTAATAAACCAACGTGTTTTAATCGTTAAGCCACTCGCCCATGACAACCCCGATTTTCATGAAAAAATCATAATGAGTGACGAGGCACATTTTCATTTAAATGGTTATGTGAATAAACTGAATAGTCGGTTCCGGGCAATGGAAAACCCTCAAACTATTCATCAGCCACCTTTGCATTCATTAAAAATGACAGTTTGGTGTGCAATTTGGTCAGGAGGAATCATTGGATTTTACTTTTTTGAAACTGAAAGCGACGTAACGGTATCTGTCAGTGGGGAGCGATATCGTGATATGATTGAAAACTTTTTAACTCCACAACTGCATGCTTTGGGCTTGACTAACATGTGGTTTCAACAAGACGGTGCCACATCACATACAGCTAGGATTACAAGAGAATTACTGCGAGGCCTCTTCCCACAACAAATTATTTCAAGGAATGGTGATGTCGATTGGCCTCCACGGTCTACTGATTTAACCGCTCCGCACTTCTTTTTCTAGGGATATCTGAAAAGCAAGGCTTATGCACACAAACCAGAAACGCTGGAGCAACTCAAACAAAATATTCGTGATGAAATTAATGAAATACCGAGTGAAATGTGTGAGAATGTAATGAGAAATTTACTCAAAATGGCTCGTATTTGCGAGGTTAACAGAGGCGACATTAAATAAAACATTTATCAAGATTAGATCCTTTCTCCTTTATTTAATCAAAGATTATATACAATTAAAGTAGTATACCTTCCCGGTGGACACACTGTATATTAATTATAAAAAAAGTTATTAAGTTTCTTAATGTAGCATAATTCATCAGCCACCCTGTATATGGAGAATAAAAACAAAACACAATTTGAAATACTATATAGCTAATATTTAACTAACGGCCATTAGAAATACATATGTTTTTAATGTTTACATAAATATTTCAATATTCGAAATGGATTTATATTTATAGACGAATATTATACAGTGGGACATAAAAACTAAAAATTTTCCTAAACGGCAAACTGAGGTGATTTTCCTATAGATGTATTAATTTATTTCTGCTTAAAAGAATTTAAATACTCGAGAAAGTGATTGTAGCAAAAAACTTCAAAAACTTCTAGTGCGTGTCAGATTATAATTTATGTTTTTAACTTAGGTTTCTATTTCGAAATAGATATTGATTAGTTCAGAAAAAAAAAGTAAAAATATTTGAATTTTGGGATTTTGAAAATTTTTTCTATGTCAGAAAATTACCAGAAAAAACTTTGCCAACTAAAAGTCAACGCGAAAAACCAAAGATACTTTTCTGCTTTAGATAGCTTTAAAAATCCCCTCCATAATATAAAGAGTTTAAAGTAATATGTTACCACATTTGCTCGACAATCTGTAATTAGTTTCAAATATAGCTATTTATACCAATGCAAAAAAAAATTTTGGCTTAAATATGACGAGAATTTATATATATTTATTTGACTGAAACAATAAATTATTTCGCCCTTGCAATTTTAGATGTATCTGGAGCTGCTTCTACTACCACTATAGTCCTGGAAGCATGAAGCTGGGCACAAATTCATTTGGCATTTCAAACATCCATTTTCGGTTTTGCAACCGCATTGAAGACAATTATGGCAAACGTATAGTTTTTTTTTATTAAATGTATTGTTGCCTAGAAATCAAAATTTGCCAGGATTTAGATGATTTGATTTTACCATTTTCGACTCACATACCCCTATTTGAAAATCACATTGCGACACTTGTAAAACACACGGAATTATCGTTCCTACGAGGTATTTAGATTAGATTTTTAGTAGATTTCTCTTTACGTCCATCAAACGTGCATGATGAAATGTCTGAAAATGAAAAACCCGTCATTTAACCTCATTATTAGCCTATCGCTAGCAAAAAATTTTTCCACGTTACCTTAGTCTTGAAGGGTGCCTCCAGATGAGAAAGAAGTGATAGTACCAACCTTCACTCTAACTGTAAGTGAGAGCCGTCCTGATCCGTTGCACTAACACAAATAGTCTTCGTTAGACGCCAAACACCAATACATGTGACCAAATCAAATCGGCTTTCACTTGATGAATATTTTTCAGTTATGTGGGCCAAACTAGGCAATCATTTGCTCCCCAACGAAAAACTTTTGTGAAAATACTCTAAAAATCTTTTCGTTTATCAAACCATTCAATTGTGCGACTATGGAAAACCTTTTGCTGGGATTCTTTTAAACCCATCTCTTGAAATGTATTATTCGATCATCTAATAAGAATATTTTTCTGGCAAGGCATAGTAGGCTGTTATAAACAAAACGTCCAACAACAGTTTTTTTTCGATATTTATTCAAAATAACAATGCAATTTTTAACAATTTTCGGCATTTTAATGCACATATAAGATATGTGAAAATTAATTAATATATAAGGTTATTATTTAGAAATAAATAAAAAAGTAACATTAAAAAAAATACCAATGTCCTATCTCGGGTATATCAAGAAGTAAAATTTGTTTTTTCACTCCAAACAACATCTACAAGCCACCATCTACGCATTTAAAAATTTTGTTATAGTCGTACGAGCGGTAATAATTTTTCTCTTGTATAATGCACTACTGTCCAATATCAAAATGTTTGAGGACCTTATGTAAATGACTCTGCGATAAAAGATTTAACAACAATGAGGAAAGTGATGGATTCTGCAGTTGATCCGTTGTTATACTAAATAGATCAACGAAGCTATTGAACTTTATCGAGTAAAAGGAGATTATGCTGAGAAATAAAAAAACTTTTTATCAAAGTTGTTTCGTGTACTTTGCTAGGTCGGCTAATAAATATTGAGAATGACCTCGTATCCCCCTAACTACGTCTTTTCGTCACATTTTATTTTATTTGAAATATACGTATACAGTGCTGTTCGAAAAAATAGATTCACCATGATCTAACATCTGTGAGACCAATAAATGTAATGAAAATCCTTTTGTAAAATAAATTTAATTGATTTTCAAACAAACTGTTTCAAAGCTGTCTGAAGAATTTTTCATTTAAAAATTCTATATAACGAATTTCTCTCTATACTAAAAAATACAAATAAAATTCATTTCTAACATAGAACATTAGGAAAACGATTTTACTAATTTTTATTTTTTTTTAATTTTGGTAAACTTATAACATAAATAACATAAAAAAGATATAACTTCAAAACATCGAAACTAAAAAAACTATGTATTCACCAATATTGTTCAAATTTGATGTTCTAATAAAAATATTTTTTTGTAATTAAACTAAATAATTATTTTTAATTACATTCATTTAGCTCAGTACTTGGTGAAATAAGCCTTATTTTTAATGACTGCTGAGCAACATTATTTCATATAGCCAACAAGTCTCTGTCATGCTTCTATTGAAATATTTTTCCATGCTTCTTTCACTAACTGCCGCAACTGTTATTTATTTGAAGGGATTTTTCTTCGGAGAACTGCTTTGACAATTTTCCATAGACTTCCGATAGATTTTAAGTCCGGCGACTGTGCAGCTCTGCTCAAAGCCTCGACGTCATTATTCTGAAACTAATCTTTTGTTCGCTTCGTTTGTTGTTTCAACAAGGAAACGACCCGAAACCAGGGTTGGCCACTCAATGGGTAACCCAATTAAGCCCACCCGGGTTTTATTGGTTACTATATTAAAAAAACCCGGCTGAAGGCTAACGGTTTTCGTAATTTATTTGCAACAAAAATAAGTGTAATTTACATATTGGTACTACAAATTTATTTGTTCTTTTGACTTCAAACAGATAATGAAATAAAAAATTAATAAAATCATTTCTTACATCTTTTCTCCACTTTTAAGCCAATTTCAAAATCCCGTTCCTTCTCGTTTTTTAAGGCGCTCCAACTTTGAACCCGATTTTGTATTTCTTCAAGGACATGTTCAGAGATAAACTCATATCTCCTTATACGCCCTAGATAGTTCTTGAAAATGTAGGCCGTAAATCGAAATGTCTTTAAAAGAGTTGAATATGTGTTGCGTTTGCGTCCCTCACACTTAAAAAAAAAAACTGGGAATCCACTTTTTTTGAACCGCGGAACCAGGTAAACTGCGCTAAAAGCGAATGTGTTCCATAATACAAACAGGTTGCTATACCGAAATGCCATGTAAAGAAAGCCTGTATAAAGAAGTGTGAGTATATTTTATCCGTCGCAACAGTCGACGGAGCAATGTTTACAGAATATGCCGGATGCGGCATTTTATCGTTTCTAATAATTGCTTTGGAACGTTTGCTATATAAGTTTCGGTGTTATCATGCAAGAGAATAACTTAATCATGTCTGTCTTTATATTCCGGCCGCTTTTCTCATAACGCACAATTCAAACGAAGTAATTGAAGTCTTCTTCGATCACCCAGATTTAGTAGCTCATAGTACACATTGACGCCTTGATCTGACCAAGAGTGCAAAATTGCATTATAAATACTGAAACATCGGGATTGTAAAAACAAATAAAAATACTGTAGACTTGAACGAAATTTGGAAGCGTTTATAAAACCCAATAAAATCCAAAAAAACCCTTTTTAAAAAAGCATTTGGTGTAAAGCATCATAGCGTCATGTAGTATATTGGTATAATAAATGGCATTGATTATTCCTTTCATTCTAAATAGAAGCCCTGTACATTGATAGGAAAAACTTCCCCATACCAATATACATACTCCGTACATCATGTTTAAAGGTTTTTACTATATATTGCGAAAGGAGTTTAGTGTTTTAGAGTCAAACTACTTCTGTTAGAGTTAAACAAATTAACCTTATTATAGTCTGACTATAAAATATTTCTCCAATTACAAATAGCCCAATTTACACGCTATTTTGTAGGTGAATCTATTTTTTGAACTGCACTGTACTCGTATATATATTAAATATAGAAATTTTATAAAATGATTTTTGTTGACTCTCCTAATGTTATTGTTGTTATTTGTGTTATTCTTGTATTTTGTTTTTGTATTCCTTGTTTTATACTCTTTCAATAACATAAAAATATAAATATAAACACTCATATATATTTATATATATGTATGTACGATATATTCGCATTTGTCCATTATTTTTATTGTTAATATCTTTGTATTTATTTTTCAAAGCATTTGTTTTTCTTGACTTTATGTTTTTGAAATAATTGGTTCATTGTTATTATTTTTTACATGTACTACATATATTCGTTTTTTTATACATATGATGTATCTGTATTTGTGTTTTTATATAAGATACAAACAAAAACAACATTTACTTTATTTCGGAAATTAAAGCAATTCTCTCTTGACTAAAATGTATTTTTCATATTTTGAAAGGAGTTTAATGCTGCTCTGCACAGGGAGTATTCTATAATGGCATTCCTGGATATAGAGGGTGCCTTTAACAATGTGACACCGGAGTCGATTAGGTTGGCTCTGGTGGCACTGAATGTTCATTTGTCTGTGGTAAGTTTTATAGGAAGACTCCAGACCAACAGGGTCATTGTCTCCACTATGGGATCAGCTACCGTCTATAGGGTGGCTGAAAGGGGCACTCCACAGGGGAGGGGGGTTCTTTTCCCTCTCCCCAGTGTCTTACAGGCGGAAGTCTCGGCGATTAAGAGGGCAGCGGACTGGTTGATGTACTACGGGGTATATGACAGTGCTATCAGTATCTGTACGGACAGTCAGGCTGCGATCACTCAGTTGGAATACCACTCTGCTCTTGCAGACTTATGGTCATGCGGTACATGTTGGGTAGAGCACAGCTACGGTGGGATGATGAACCTACGTGCTCTGTCTGTAACCAGGCAAATTTGGCCCCTATATGATCGGACTGGCTCGGAGTCTATTATAGGGGTGCCGCGACTTAGGCTGTGGCTGTGACTACTGGGCGCTGGGTGGCTGGCGCGCTCGCTCGGAGATTTGGTCTGCCGATCAATGACTATTGTAGGGGTTTTCAGGATGAAGAGGAAGAGGAGACTTTCGAGCAATTCCTATGCCAGTGCCCGAGTCTCTCGGACATTAGAACTGCTTTCCTTGGCAGTCCGTTTCTGGATGGCTTGTCGGATCTGGCCGGTGTGAATATAGGCAAAATCTCTTCTTTTGTACATACATCTGGTTGGGTTGGATCGCACCGGGAGCCGAACATATAGGTTGTTTCTGGATTACTGATGAGTATCACAGTGGGATCAATACTGGACCGAGGTCGGCTGGACGTATCTGGCTACCCGTCGTAACTAACTAACAAACTAACTAATTAATGCTGCTTTACAATTTATTAGTGCCATTTACAAGACCGTTGAGTAAAATGTTAGTTTGTTTTAAATTTTAAATATAGTTTGCAAATTTTATATTCAAAGTTTTTGCATTATTATGGTCATGCTGTCAAATTCCTTGATGAGATAATTTTTATTTTATTTTCAAAGATAGTATCTCTCATAACTTATATTTTTGTGACGTGGTAGTAAATTTTGCATATTTTTATTTTCCAATAACTTTTTTCTATTTCACTCTTATAAGCATAATATCATGCTTTCGTTGCAAAAATTTCTGTTAAAATTTTCTGTTACCAGGAGCAGAACTGAAGACAGGATCTTGGCAACTTGATACTATACAATTTCATACTATGAAATCTGTATAAATTATTCTAGACATAATACCAAAGCGACAAAGCAACTGCCTCCTGAATCTATTGCCTGTATTGTACCAAAAGCACTTCTCCAAAGCCAAGGGGATTATTCCTCAAAGCAGGCGTTAACACTGCCATTTGAAAAATCCACAGAAACACGCAAAAATACCACAGGTCAAAGGAAAACCCGTCAGCTCATCTGTTCGCCAAACTCTCTGCTCTCTCGTTTCCAGGGTGGACTTCTTTTGTGAACTTCAAGTTGATTTAAGCATGTGCATAACAACCTTTAGGCTTACCTCGCAGGATGAAAATCTTATAAATATTTAAACACTTGGAATTTCTTCTCGATTTCTTCATCCTGGTGACAATTTATTCACCAGTCTGTTTTGGTTCATCAGTAAACCAAACCTGGTCTGCGGTATTATGCCAACAATAATGGTTTAACCACAAATAATCTCCCCATTGCCACTTCCTGCTTTCAATCTTGTTATACTTTGGCATTTGGTTGCACATTATATTTGGCCACTGAACTCTCAAAATAGTTGTAAGACATGCCTCTTCCCACACACATAATTTTTAGTTCGACTTAAATATATGCATTTGGGTGCTACAGAATAATTACTTTAACAGTTTGTCACGTAGTTTGTGGAACCAGCACAGCCCGCTTGTTTTCTAAACAAGAAAATTAATTTATTATACTCTTATTATTTATTATACTCTTATAGAAATGCGTTTTATGCATACAAAATATCCAATAATAAGGAGGAGTTGCCCCACATCCGCCTAAAGATATACAAATATTAAAATACGAATTTTGTTTTAGCTGTAAAAAACCTCACAGCGAAAAAAAAATTAAAATATCCACTAAAAAGACTTCAAATGCTAAAAAAAAATTTCAAAAACAAGCTCTTATGGGGAAAATATGCGAAAATATTACTAGTGCATCGATGCCAAAACTCATAAAAATTCCTAAAACGGATAAATATCTAACATTCGACTTGATTGAATGTATAAGAAAAAACATGCAACTTCATATTTCTAATCTCCCTGCTTATAATCATCGGATTAAATGATTAATTTTTAAAGATAACATTTTATTATAAAACTTTTCAGTTATTACTTTTTTTAAAAATTTTTAAAGAAGTATTTTCTTATTACAACATTTTACATTTGATAATTTTGTAGAAAAAAATTTAATGTTTTTCGTCGCCTACAAAATTATGTTATCAGAAAACTATATTTTCAGGCCTACACAATTTTATGTAAAATAAATCTGTTTATAACTATAAACACGTTCACATTTACAGTAGTTTTTGATCAATATTTTTTTCTGTATATACTCATATATATTTTATAGCCGTAAGCAGATATTCGTTATATGAGTATAAGAATATATGAATGTGATATTTTCACATTTTCCTCTTGTTACATTCTCTACCAATAATAACTCGTAAAAATAAAATTTATGACTTTGATGAAAGGATACGTTATTTTTTTGTTTTGGGTAACTTTGGTGTGGCAATAAATGACACATTTGTCACATTGATACATACTCATAGGACTACATATTTTGAATGAATATTTTATGAGATGTACACTGAGAGAAATTATTTGGACACAAAGTAGGTTGCAAAAAGAACTCAGCTTTAAGCTTAAAAAGTAAAGTAATTAAAAATAATTCCATGTTTATTGAACTTATGCATTTATTAATCTTATTTCACAGGTTTAAATAGCTCCAAATATTTGGCAACCTTTTGATCCAACCTAGTATAAAGCATTACCTAACGCATAGAAAATATTTTTTCTCCATCACTCTTCTGGGGAGCGTATTGGCTTTCCATAAAGCATTCATTGCTTTATTCCAAGTTGATTTTTCCAGCTGTAATCCCATTCATATGATTGTGTAGAGGTGAATATCCATGCTAATAGGAAGTAATCTTTACTTTAGCATTGTAATTTTTTTGCAGTTGGTGGCGTTCTTTTGTTTCCTGATCACTATTTAATAATTTTTTTAGATGTATTTGTCTGGAGGGAAGTTTGAGCCATTCGAAACCAACATTGAATTTTTTCGTCATGTCCTTTGCTGCACTCTAAACACTACACCATGCCACCCACCCGTACATAGAAAATACAGTTGTTTTCAAATATTATCTCCGACAGTTATCCAAGGTAACGTGTTTTATTTGGCGCAATATTTTAATAGGGACTGAATGTAATTTCAAACAGGCAAACCACCTATTGTTCCACTGATCGGCACAAGAGACTCGATTAAATCGACTTGGGTATTAAAAAAGTTATTTCTGGAGAAGTGATGCAAGCTGAATATACACTAGATTTATCATCGAACCTCTCGCGTACTATTGTGACCATATTGGGTACCCGAATAAATTGGCTAAAATTTAGACAATATATTAGCACGCACTCTTCCGAAAATAAAATGCTTTGAACTCCGATAAACCAATCCATTGAGAGGCTCAAAAATTATTTTAAGTGGGCTGGTGAGCAAGCTGCTTTACTTCACCGGCAAATCCGAATTTACTCTGCAGTTGTGGAACAGTTATTAGCTGAAAATAAAAGAATACGCCGAGCGTAGCAACAGATATCCATGACTTGAGAATGAATTAAAGGAGTATTCAAAAAAGTTCAAAGAACTGCTGAAATCGAGAAGGACTGCTCCTTTAAACAAATTACCTCAAAAAATTGGCTGTGACCTCAGATTCAGATTATTCCCTATGGCAAATAGCGAAGAACCTTAAAAAACCTGTAGGCTTCCTTTACGAAAGTGAAGTGGAGACTGGGCAAGAGAAAAGGGGTACTTATTTGTTGAGAACTTGAAGCAGGTTTTTACCCCGAACGTTGCAGAATTTCAATATTTGAATTTGAGATACGTGGCATTGAAAGTATTGTCTAGGATTTAAAACCGTGATTGATAAAATCAGAAATAAAACTATTGTGGATATGCCCTATTTGGGAAAAAGATTAATTCTTTTTACATCTAATGCCGTTTTGTGACTCGAACTTTATCCCCGTGCTTAAAAAATATCTCTTATCACCAGAATCCCTAAGCCTGGAAAGGATAACGGGAAGATAAAGTCATACATACCTATGAGGTTAGTATTTAGTATATCCAAGATGTCTGAAAAAAAGTAATAAATAATTTGATTGTGATATTAAGCAAGGGCGACGGGAATACAGCCACTGGAATACAGTCACCCTTTGGACACAAAATAAGCACAGCACAACTGAATAAACACATGGTTACACAGGTGTGGAAAAAGTACAGTATGAAGACTTAACACATGAACTGAAACAAAATTTACAACAAAAAGTCTGCAGACTATTACATAGGCGAACGAAATAAAGTTTAATGTTAGAGAAGGCCATCATGCAAGCGAACCTCAGAGTATGAAGGCCGTAATACGCCAATGAATCACCCGAGGAACCATTAGCCATAAAAAAGTTTAATTTTAAAAATGCAATAAAACAAAAACGGTTCGAATTACATTACAATTGCTCCGATTAGAAATGAACTAATATTTCATTCATATGACTGCCGCAGCTGTCCTCACAGTACCAAAATCGTTCGAACCAATTTGGAAGAACTTTTTCGAGAGTCTGCGGCCGTATCTCTGCAAGGGCATCACTAATGTTTGCCTTCAAATGCTCAATTGTCTCAGGTTTGTCGGCTTAACAAATGTCCTTAAGGGAGTTCCAGAGAAAAGAGTCGAACGATGCCTCTTGGCGGCCAAGTGACATCATCATTTCGGCTAATTAGACGGCCATCGAACGTTTGATGCAATAAATCAATAGTGGTATGAGATGTGTGGCAAGTTGCACAATCCTGAAGAGCGGGCACAAAAAATTGGTTATCATGGTGCGATAGGTGTTTCCATTGAACGTTATGGTTGTTCCGTCCTCATTCTAAAGGAAATATAGGCCAATGATGCCACCGCTCCACAAGCTGCACCAAACAGTCACTCGACAATTTTGCTTATTAACTTAGCCATCAATATGAAAATGAGCTTCATCCGAAAATTTTTTGAATTTTTTTATTTATTTATTTTATGCAATTTCCGACCAATTGGCTTTGTTTTGGAAAAACAATGTCCAATAAATCCCAACTTAGCTCAAGCGTAAATCGATTCATTTTGGTCAAAGGAGATAATATACAGAATTTTGTGACAAAATAGAAGTATTGCCAGATTCGAAGTAACCGATACATTTTATCCGCCGGCTAATACGGAAAAGCCACATAGATGCTAAGATAAACCAAATGAAATCAAAGGCGATACAATTTAATTTATTGTTTAATAAAAACCCAATGCTTGGCTTTGACTATAAGTTCCTTGTTTATAATGCGATATTGGACACAGCCTCAGCTTTTAACAATGAACGAATACAAATGTACCATAATGAAATTTTACGCCTGATAACGAAGTTCCATGGCTTATAAGAAATTCGACCATTTTTAAAGACCTGGTTAGAGAGAAAATCACGAGATATACTAAGACGTATTTTAGGAAGTTAGAGATACACCCGAACCTTTTAACCAATGAAATATTGATTGAATAATACTGGCCACATTCGATTGAGAAGAATTGATCGAGATATTGAATGATATTAAGCTAATCTCATGGCTACGTGTAATTCAATTCGGCACTGGCTTGACTAAATTTGTATAATTTCTGGTTTAAAGATTTGAAACCAATTTTTAGCCTTCTTTACAGTTAGTAATCAATTTGAAAAAGTTGTAACAAAAAATATCTGCGACAGTCCCTGAGTTGTTTGATATTATATAGGCACTTAAAACAAATTTATTCCAAAAGTGTATACATCAAATATTTTCTCAGTGTATATTCTTAATAAATTAAACCATAAATACATGAAATAAAAATAAAAGACTAAAGAATAGACACAAAAAGTGTTTTAGCAAAAAATGAACTATAATTCTCCAAAGTAGACTTTATAAGATGTGATATATGAACAAAATAGTAGCACATAACGTATTTGATATTCAACACATAAGCTTGGTGACATGTCATACGATATTTTTACGATAGTACATTATGAGTGTGTTTTGTTGTGAATTATACCGATTTAAAAGAAAAAACAAATCCGGTTGATATATTAAGTGTTTATAACGAGGAACTTAACAATCTTAAATTAGAAGGGTAAACCCACCAACGAAGAGGCAAATATCAACTTGATTTGTACCAAAAATACTGCTTGACACAATTTTATTTAGAAAGTTATAAAACAATTTATTGATAAAAATTTATTTTTCTTTTTCTTCGCATTTAAAAACAAGTGCTTCACCTAAATCTATTGGAAGAAAGAAAATAAAAAAAATTATTTTTATTTTAACAACATTATTTATATTATAACAACAGCATTGGGAAAATGAGAATAAGAGCAAAAGCATAAACAGAATTTATGTCAAGGATAGAGTACCAGTACTCTAGTTATTGTCAAAAGAGTAGTTTTTACTCTCTCATCTGGTGTAATAAATATAAATACTGGGTGACTGTGCCAGCAATAACAACAGAATTAATATTCCACATAAATATGCTGATGTATTTGTAAAAAGTATGTATGTGTGTGTGTATATATACATATATATATATGTGTGCGTGTGCGAATATCACTCGTTGTTTTCACTTTTTCTGGCTATATATGTACATATGTCCAATGTATATCTATTTTTGTATTTATATGACACGAATTGTAATATTTTATATCTGCTCGCATTCTTATATCAGTTTTAAAACATACATACAGCTGTCAGTCTGCAATTAGAAAAAAAAGCGTAAAGGAAAAGAAGTTTTTGCTTTTCAAATTTGATATAGCTGTCAAAATCTTATATGCTATTTGGGATGTTATTTAAAAATATTTTTTTTTCCTTTTTTTTGGTTAAATTAGCGATAATATAGATTTAACACAAAGACGAATAGAACTGAGAAGAATAATTTGAGAAATATGCTGCTACATCTAACTACTTGCCTCTGGCTGTACATGCATATATAGTTTGAAGATGTCAGGCTACAAATCATGAATCCACAGTGTGTATAAACTTGGCATACCCATGAACTGACATTTTTTAAGGGACGTGCTTTCGAATACCATTAAATGCAAAATAAACAACAATAAAAACCCCATAATTACCACATATTTATACATATATACAAGTGAAAATAACGAAAAGGCTATCAACAAAATCTGTAATGAATTTTCACTTTTACAAAACCCGCCACACTCATTTATGTATTTTTCCACGAAACATAATGAAAAAATAAGAATTAGGACATAACGACCAGCGTCTATTTAAAATCTACAAAATACTCTCACTCTTGTATATTCAATAATGACATTCAATCAAACACATATTAGCATTAAAATTGCGTAAATTTTAAAATTTACACATATATAAGGAAAAAGAACCCATAGAAATACACAGAAACATTTGTATTTAAAGTGATATATACGAAAACAGACAGACATTGATTGACGGAGTTTTAAATATAAATTTCATGGATTCTGTATAAAAAAAGGCATAAACAAACACATAAATACATTAAATGAAAACATTTTTAATGTCCGGGTGATAAATTTTACAGTGTGGGTAATGTAAGTGGGTATTAAAAAATTTTGCACTTAACAATTGTGGTTATGTGTCAGAATATAATACATACTTACGCACGACAATAAATTATACGCTTATAACGAAAATTGTGGAGAAAATTATTATGAAAATATTTTTAAACATTGATGCGTTATGAGCAAATTAAAAGAAACGTTCTAAGTAGTATCATACATATATCAATAATAAGAAATGGTTTTGTGTTGTCGGTGGTTTTAAAGTGACGTTCATTGAGTGTTTTAAGAAGTATTTTGTTTAACTGTCAAATGCAATTTATATGTTAATAAAGTAAAAGAGATTTTTGTTTCATTATTTTATTAATTTTATTATTATTGTTATTTTATTTATTTATTTATTTATTTATTTATTATTTTTTAAGTATTATGTAAAGTCCAAATGAACAAAAGTATTTACGTGAATCACTTAGCAAGGTAAATTCTATTTCAACAATATTTCCAATATTTAGGTAATATCTTATTCTTTACATACAAGAATATGTATATCGTAAATTAATTATAATATTGTTAATTACCTCTCTTTTGTGAGGGCTATTTTAATTAGTGGAACGTAGCGTATGATTAATAAAAATATTATTACAAAATAAATAAAAGTAAAAACGTAGCACATCTTTTGAGGCATATGTTAATTGCATGCTGTTAGCGTACACATTAAAGTCGTGTCGTATGATGGATGGTAAACGCAAATAAGCAAGAAAAGGTACATCATGGCGTTTGATTAATATTTACACATATAAATCTGTTGTGTATTTCATAGCATACTTTTAGGGTATATAATTACATGAATATGTTATATGTATTAGGGATATCGATTATCCGAAGTTTTTCGAAAACCGTTTTTCGAATAATTCGAAAAGTATCAATTTTTAAAAAAACGGGTTTCGGTTAATAATAATTCAAATAACCGGCTAACCGGTTCTTTTATTTAAATAAAATTTTACCTAATTCTTGAAGCACAAAGTTGGACCACGTCGTTTTCAAAATGAGAAGATGCTTGTGGAGAGCTTAAAATTAAATTAGCAATCAATAGTAACAATAATTCTTACAAATTTCATAAAAACTAAGCCAAAACGATATTCGGAGGCCATAAAAACAAAGCTTATTGCGCAAAGTATTGAAAGTTACGGACTGCTACTCAATGAGCTAATTTCGTTTTTATTGTATTACTTGTTAGAGAATGAAATTAATGGTTTGTTATTATAGTTTTAATTTGAATAAATCTATTAGTAAAATACGAGTCCTTAATTACCCCGACAAGAAAGTTTGCTTAGTTTTCGTGCAGCACTGTATGTAAATTTATGCACCACGTCACTGTGGTATGTTGCGTTAGAACCCAGCTACCGACCAAGAAGTCGTCGTTTCATTCCAGGCAACACTATCTAAAAAATTTTAACAGCGATATCACCTCACAACATTATTAGCGACTGGTTATGTGTATTTATGCTGTGAAAAACTTCACTAACTAACATATCTGACGTTCGGAACAGGCGTTTGTGGGTTTTAGGGCTTTCAATGAGTCTAGTTTATCATTCTCCATATATAAAATCAATATTTATTTACAGAAGATAAGAAAAGGTTATTTTTACTCAAAAGTGCATATTTTTTTCGATCTACATTGGTTTTTACGTTCTTTGTGATACGTTCAAGGTTGTCATATATACAAAAATAATAAAATTTATACAACTAGTTAAACGATGAGCATATTTTCAATAAAAAAAAAGTATTATACTCATTAAAATTAACCGGTTATTCGTATTAAATTAACCAGTTTATTCGGTATGGAAAAAATTCGGTATGAAAAAAGATTTTGAAAAAACTGTATTCGAAAAAACCAAAAAAAAAGCAGTTAAAATCGGTCGAATAATAACCGTCCGATCTCCCTAATATGTATGCATATTATGTTATTATGTTTTGAGGAAATTTTAATAAAAGATTAAATTGTGCAAAAAATAAAATTGAAATATTTGTGGTATAAATAAAATATTTTTATAAAGGTTGTGGAAGGAAAATGTAAATGAATTAAAGTTATTGGTGAAATTTTGATGCAGGATTTCAGGAACTTTGAATATGTATGTAGTGTGACCTTTTGTATATATACAAATACAGATTATTTCCTTGGCGCCATGTATATTTCATTTAAGCTTCGATTCTGATGGTTGACCGGACTTCGCATACGATTAGTTGCATTTGGCTTTCTTGCGTTTGGCGTAATAAAGTTGGTGGAGCGCTTGCATAACATATGAATGAAATAATATTTAATTTTCAGCCGAAACAATTGTACTAATAAAAATAAAAATTTGGCAAAATATCTAACCGTTTTTGTTTTATTGCTTTTAAATGGAGTGGTGTAGTGGTTAGAGCGTATGCATAACAGCACAAGCGAGCCAGGTTCGATCTCCAGCATAGGACATGACGAAATAATTTAATTATAGTTTCGCTTCAAGCGTTTAATGAAGAGGCTTCAAACTTCCCTTCAAAAAACTCCACTCAAAAGGTAAAGAAGAAGCCTCTGACCTTCCAGCTTTCCTCTTTCCAATATCAAATTCTGATATATCTATTATTTATAAAGATAAAAAACCGAAAAATCTATATATTTAATATATTTTGTACGTTTATAGGGCTTATCAGTTAGAAAAATACTTGTCCCATTATGCATTGTGGTTGTTGTATATTTTTATGTTTCGACGTATGATTCGTGTTCATATATAAATAAAAAAATGTGATTCTGGAGTTGATGATAATTTTATCATGAGTTCTTTTCTCTGAGGTGGTTGTGGTGGTGTTTTAGCCATAGCTACGAATTGACACAAAATTCGCCTTTATTTCATTGAAATGTCTACGCTGGTTCTAGTTTTATTGTGAGCAAATGCACCCATCTTGCGCACAACATTTGCATCTTCAAATTTTAGGTCAACCGTATGGCGGTTCCATCGTTACGATTAGAAGTTGGTGTATTTGTTGTTGATATTTTTGCTTAATCTTAACGTTATAGCTTGACATATGCAAAAGCTACGTAGCGTGAGGGTACATCTATCTCTATGTGTTTTACAATTTTAGAAATGTTAAACAACGAACTTGTCTTAAATTTTGGGTAAAAAACGCATTTAATGGTGCGCGAACGTCGGTAGTGTTGGAAAAGTGATTCGACGACGATTCTTTTAAGAAAACGGTCACTGACCCGTGATACGAGCGGTTCAAAAGTGGTATTGTGTCAATCGAAGATAATGAACGCAATGGCTGACCATCGACATCGAAAACCGACGAAAACATTGATAAAGTAAAAGAAATAATAAGAAATAAACAATAATAATAATCACAGAGATAGCGGAGGACTTGAACATTGATCCATCCAAGACATTTTGATTAACGATTTGGGTTTCCGACGTGTAGCAGCAAAGTTGGTTCCAAAAGACTTCAATTTCATGCAAAAAATAGATCATGCCGAGGTCGTAAAAGACATGATATGCGAGGCTGAATCCGATCCACATTCATCAAAATGCAGTTGAGCTGAGGCAAAAAAAACCACGTCGTTTTCAACCAAAAAAGAAGGCAATGCTCACGGTGTTCAAGGATTACAACGGTGTAATGCATGTACATCATGAACTTTTGCCAGAAGGCCAGACAGTAAATAAAGAGTATTATTTGGACGTTATGAGGCGCTAGCGTAAAACAGTTCACCGAATTCGACCAGAATTGTGGGCAGAAAACTCGACTTTGGACTTTGCACCATGATAACGCACCGTCACACAGTGCCATCATTATTCGACATCTTTTGACGAAAAATGCAACAAATACCATCCAACAGGCAACGAATTCACCTGATTTAGCTTCCTTTGACTTCTTTTTGTTCAATCGAGTTAAAAAACCATTACAAGGAACGCGTTTCAGCAGACGAGAGGAAATAATGGAAAAATCGCAGGAAGCACTGTTGGATCGAAAACCGAATATAAAAAATGCTTCGAGGATTGAATTAAGTGCTGGCATAAGTTTGTTGCATTCGATGGGATTATTTTGAAGGGGGTCATATAGATTTAGATGAATACTCTTGTATTTTTACTTTTCTTAATAAATTCCGGGAACTTTTTGATTAAGGCTGTATAGTGCCTTTTAAATGCCTATCATTTCAGTTGGCAATCATCTAACACAATTTTGCGGATTTTCTTAACTATTGACTGACACTTCAAGATCACTACGGTATTCATCTTGGCAACTCATATGGCATAATTTAACCTCTTCCACCTAATATTTTAAAGTCGGTTTCCAAAAGACAATATACTAAACAAACTAAAAAACAGTATTTTTTTAAGTTCGTCCTTTTTTATCTCATATGTTTAAGTTAATTAAATAAATACTTACTTTTGTCAAAATAAGACTGCAAAAAATTTAGTGATGTATTGAAAAGTTGTTGTGTCCGTACAATTAAATTGTATTTTTATTTAAGTAATTAAAAAAAAAAAAATTAAAAAAAATAATTTTTAGAATAGTTTTTTTATTTTTTGTAGTAAAATATAATTAATATTAATGATTTAACATTGTTTACATATAATTACACAATTATGCTGAAGTTAATAGAATATAAACGATTTTTAATTATTTTAATATGCAAATAAATAAACTTTGTTTTCATTTCCAATAATTTTTTTTTATGTTAAATCAAATGAGTAATGACTTAATAATAATAAAGCTAAAAAAATATACAAATAATTATGATTAATTTTTAAATACTTTATGTAAATAAATGACATATAAAATTTTATTAATTATTTTAAAATCATAATATTACAAATGTATTTCTTTAAAAGAGGAATATATTTAGAATACATGATTATTTAATTGTACATGTCTGAGAGTTCAGTCAGGAAATTTGCGTGATTTAAATTTTAAATGCTTATTTATATGTACATATGCATTTATAATGTTTAGGCGATAAGCTTTTTTGAAATTCTTTTTTAACAAAAAAATAGCTTTAATTCTTTGCGGCAAGTTTTGTTATATGCCAAAAAATATTATATAAGACCTTGAACTTTTTATCAATAAAGAAATTTGTATATACATGTATGTATATGCAAAGCTATTTTCTCATACACCTTTTCTTATAAACACTCTCTTTTAAATAAAAAAAGAACATAAAATTGTTTACGAAAAGAAAAAGGAAATTATTTATTGATCTGTTTTATACTCGTTCCTCTTTTTTTCTTTTCTTCGAATTATTTTTTTCCTCCCTTTTTTTCAAGAAAATATGCTTTTCATAATTTCGTATATATTTTTATAAGAATGTGTTTATATTTTATGTTAAAATATGTTCACACGTTACCAAATACTTCATAAATGGAATGTGTGAGAATAATCTTTAAACGGGTGATTTTTCAAAGCCAACAGATATGTAAACCTTGAAAAGTTTTAATACATATAACAATTTGAAATATAAAGAAAAAATTCTTAAAAAGTTTTAAGGAAAAAGTATTATTTGGCTGTGTTCACTATGTAAAGGAGCGTTAATAGACGATTAAGTTTAAGGGAATAATTGAATTATTTTCAAAATCAAACTGCGAATATAATATAATATATAGAGAATATGTTTAATTTATATATATTACTGAAGAATTTTATATATAGATAATCGAAATAATAAAATATTTAATATATTTTTGATGTAAATTGCTCAAATATATTTAAAAAAAGTGTATGTTAAAGATTTTAGTCTGCTAACTATGAAGCATCTTATACAGAAATAAATAGTCGGGTGAAGACCTTGACTACCGAATACACAAGACTTGACAAATATTTTATTGCTTAAAAACCGTCTAGAAATCCACGCAACTATCCAAGCGTATTAAATTGAACATTTCTAATACAAATGTATAGTCTGCATTATTTTACGATTATGCGACTTGGAATTTGATTACAACCATACAACCAACCATTAAAACCAAAAATTTCAAATTCAAAGTAATCATAAGATGTATGAAGCATCCTCGTCCAAACTCTCAAATTTTAGAAAAAAAATTCTAAAAAAAACTTATCCATAGAATTTTAAATGCCGATGATTTCTAAAGTTAGTGTTAAGTTAAGTTAGTGGCTAGCCATGCGCAGAAAATTTTTTTCCATTTGTTGCATAGTGAAATCGGTTAACGATTATAATAAAATTGTTACTTCTGAAGTAAAGTATTTGGATAAGTAACGTCATATGAAAACTATGAGAACATTAGTGGTGAAAAAAGGCATCACTGTCTTACTCCAGAGTTGTGCTTTTCTTTGTTAAGTCGATGGTCTTTACCTTTACATAATCGTTAAAAACTGACCCTGTAGAAAAAAAAGAAAGCAATATGGCTAGATAACTCACAAATGTAAAATAGTTTTCAAACCCCTTGCTCGATGCAAAAAACATAAATGAAAAGATAAAAATAGATTCTTCTCAAGTAAATACAAAGTAAAGAGTACGAAATTTTAAAGCCGATTTCTATAATTAATTAGCATTAGTTATTAGACATCTCAAGAGAAGACTTCCAGAGTCGAGAATTTTGAAACATATAAAATGATTTTTTTTTATAAAATTTTTTAATCACATTTTTCTATCCGATTCATAAAGTCGTAACTGATAGAAACTTCTTCTGCTTTAAGGCTAACCAACTTTCTTGTCGAATATATTTCTGGGTTTTTTTCAACAGAAGAAGTTAAATATTGTTAATTAAATTTGTAAGTACTTATCTCTACAAATTTTAATTAATACCTAATCGTTTGTAGTACAAAAACCTGACCATTAGTTTTTATTTTTTACATAAGAATTACAAAAAATAAATATTTTTTGTATAAAAGTAAAGTCCTTTTTCACTAATAAAAAGTTGAAAACTTTTATTTTACACACCCTTTATTTTCACAAAATACCACACAATTTTATAGCCTTGAAAACCAACAAAATACTATAGAACTTACATGTTCTGGATACGAAACTCAGATGTGAACTTTTCTTTTCTGTATATAAACGATTATTAATGTACAAAAAAACCAAATATTTTCTTGGGTAAGGATTATGTGGCATACACACATACCAAAATAAAAAAGATGAATATTATTGCGTGGTAAAGAATCCATATTTTACATTTGCATATAGTACGTACGATGTATGATTTAACAAAAAGTAAATAAAGAAAAAATAATAATAAATGAAATACCAACACATTTTTATATATTTTTTTATCCAAATTCATTTTTCGTTTTTTTTTTAATCTAAAATGTTGACTATTTATTCCACATAGAGCAGCCATAAATGCTTGTGCCATTTAAAGTATTTTATGGTTTACAAATAAAAAAGAAGGGATTCTTATGTTTTGTTTTCGCAAAATAAAATGCTGGATTAAAGAACAGCGACAAAGAAGGAGCAGAGTATAATTTGTTAAACCCTTCATTGTTAAAGAGGGTCAACGGTGTTTACTAGAAAGTGATACTTGTAATAGATTTTTAAAAATATTAATTAATTTATTTATTAATAATTTAAATAAATATTAATGTTATTTTTTATTATTTTACCCTGCACTCCTCTTTCTACAAAGCATTCGTTGTTTTTTCGAGCAGAGTAGATGATTAGTCTTCTGTAGCTCGCCATCATGTGATTGTGTATTTGTTTTAGATTTTTGGTGGTGATGATCTTTACTAAGCATTGCATTTTTCTCCAGTGGGTGAAATTTTCTCCTGATCATTCGTGTAATGTTTGTCGTTAGCAACAGAGGTAAGCTGGAGTGCCAAAAGGCTTCTCTTGGATGGACTTATGTAAAAGAAATTTTGGTTTCTTAATTAAATACTTGAAACCATTATTAATTTTTCTTTGTCATGTTGTCTGCTAGAGATTCGAACCTGGGCGGCTTGTGTTGTATGCGGATACTCTAACCACTATACCAAGCCACCCCCAATTGTATTTTATTAGATTATTTAGAAATTGTTTGATTTAGCTACAGTTCTGAGCGGTTTTCTTAATCACGTAAAACTATTTGTCAGTTCCAGTAAAAACAATTTGTCGCCATATTGTGGATATATCCATGCCTAGGGTTGCTTGGAGTATATACGTTACTGCTGCGTGTGGAATGCCATCGAGTGTGCTTACCGAGTGTGTAACCTATCCAACCACTTTTGCGAGCGAATAGACAAAAATGGACAGAGTTGTCGTGGGTAAATAAAATTTCGTACAGACAATTATTAGGACATAATATAGATACACGTAAAAATTTAACCACATAAAACAACGGACACTCTCACCGCCTACATATATTAATATTAAAAAAGATATTTTGTTAAATTTAAATTTAAAAATTTAAAACGTTTCTTTTTAACATAGTGGTATGTTAGTTACTGATATAAGTATAAGAATTTTTAATAAAAAATTATCTTAACACATGTAATTGTGGAGATTTAAAAAAAATCAATAATAATGAATTTTTATCTGGCGATAATTCGATTTTGCACTTCAAATTTTGAATTTGAATGATAATATTAATTATTTCAGGGATAATATATTATATATAATTTATTTTTAATTTTTTATTTGTCTCGAGCTATTTTAAATTAGTAAAATTTATAAGAAATTCTCTAAATCATACTTTTTTGAAATTTACTAATTTTTTAAGTTGTCGGACAAAGTTGGTACAATTTTTTTATTTGATATCATATACTCGTAGTTTCAAAAAAATACAAAAAAATTTATATTTTTTACATTTTTTTTTAATACTCCTTTAAAGTCTGGTAAATGATTATTTTTTTTTAATAAGTGCATTCTCAAAGCAGTAAAAAATAAAAAAATAAAAAAAATTAAATTTTTTTCTTGTTTTGTTTATAATACTGTAAACGCACTGCGCAACGTCCTTCACATCTTCATTATAAACAGCAAAGTATGCCACGTTATCAAGCCCCTGGTTAATAGCCCTGATTTTTCAGTCATTCAGTCTAAATAACAGCAACTACAAGAGGCACATACATATTTGGCGCCTGTGGTGGAGTTAAGCAGCTGTGGTACTTAGTTTTTCACTATGCAGTACTTTGCTTTTCTTTATTATGTTGTTAAGCTTTTGCGGCACATCCTATCTTCATAAGATTTTAGAAACTTTTTTTGATATTGCTTTTTCAAAAAGCTTCTCGCAATACACGATTTCAACATATGAAGTACTATTAAGTTTAATGCATTATTCTATTATCATTCACATATTATTGATGTTGTGTAGTTTATTGGATTTATTAGACGGTTACGTATAACTTCGCTAAAAACTTTGCTCACCATCGAAACCCATGCAATTGCCTTGCAGTTATTATACTCCAAAAGGTTTCCTCCTCTTGGTAGTTTTACTATGTTCGATTCTTTTCATCGTATATTTGGTGTCAGCCTTCAAGCACTCCTATGCAATGTTGTTCACTCTAGCAGATTTACCTTTCTTTAACAAGCTTATCGCTGTAGTTTCCTGCTTAGTTGGGGGCTGGATGCATACGTATCTTTTCCAACGGTAGCTTAAATTATCCCTCTTAATTAATATCGTTATTGTCTGTTATAATATTAAAAGTTTTAGTAAGACTTACAGACATTTAGAATATGGTATTTTCTGCATTTTGTAAAATATCAATATCAAGACCATGTTTTGGTTTACAATAGTAAACATAGTTTATAATACATAGTAAGCAACCCCAAATAATTAAAGCCCGTCTATATTTTCTACATTTTTATAAAATATTGAATAATGATCAAAATTCCTAACAATCAATTTTTTGTGATAACCGGTTCTACTTTTTCTATGTTAACTTATACATATTTTGAGAAATTCAAATAATTTTTATATTTTTCGATTTCCTTTCTTTAGATTTTTTAAAAAGCCACTGACTGGTTAATAATTTATTTTTCTTTGATATACAAATTATGATAAAATAAATTTTGCTGTTCATTTCTTTTATTTTTATAATATTTGGAGTTCCTAAATCTTTGAATTGTTGAAGTTCGCTAGTGCACATGAAGCACAAACACAACGTATTCTATTCCCAATGGAAAAAAAACATAAAGATTATATTAGTGGATGATGGAAGTTGTAATATTTTGTTTTGGCCATATATTAGCGTTTCAAAAATAAACTAAAGTGAATTTAAGGGGCCTTTAGCTTTATACAGAAATATTTTGATTAAGTTATTAGAAAGGATATCCAATTTGAAGAAAAATTAAGCACTTTCGATGTAATAAAAATTTCACAAATATTAGAAATAAATCCAGAATCTTAAATCAGCCCGGTTTAAACCAGTTTTTTAAAGAATTTTCTCCATTTTTCTGTTTGTACTTGCACAAAATCTAGAACAAACTATAAACAAATTTTCACCTAAGTCCTGCCATACAACATTAGTTATTATTTGGATAACGTTTCGAGCCTCTTTTTAAATACTGTGGCTTACAAATTGTTTAACGATAAAACAAATACCGTAAGAGAGGATGTGACTTTTTTTAATTATGAATTTGTTCGAAAAGATTAAAAATAATAATTAATACTATATATGGAATATGGTTAAAAACACTATGCAACAAATGGAAAGAAATATCCAGCATATATTTGACAGTTTGTCTATTTATTCATAAAGTAGCATATAATAGAAATAAAATAAACAACAATTAATGAAAATCGCTTGTAAATAAATACATATTTTAGTCCCAATAAAGTGACAGTACTAACATAAGAAATAAAAAGAAAATAAAAGAAAGAAATAAAATCTATCTAAAATATCGAACAAGTGTATGTGTGATAAACTCAGCGTGAGGAGATTTCATTGATTTGAACTCGGGGTGAAGAAAGTTTATAAGGAGTAAACTAAGTGAGTCGTGTAGTATAGTTGGAGCTAACTCAGTAAAGTGTGCATAACTTTTGGTTGAAGAGGTTGTGATCAAACCTGAGTTGTAACAACGATCGGTTTGGAAGATCTCTAGGAAGAAATATCTGTCGAGTAATTGTTACTGTTTACAAAATTGTAAGCAGACGGAGTAATTGTTAATGCTTGTCTAACGGTTACATGTAGTGCAATACAAAACCGTGTTGAATAAAGAATTATCAATTAAAACCAAACACAATATTTATTTTATTTTAACTGTAATCTTCGGACTCATAAATACATGTTTTAAAAAAAATAAAAACGTCACTATATGTATATAAAAGTTATAATAGTTAAAGTCAAAGTATTTGCTTGTTTTTCAAAAAAAAGTCTGGCGCCACGTTGCTTGCAGTTCTAATATTCTGCTGGCGGGTTTGTTTCCATAGGCCTTCATTAGTTATAGGTCTGGCCCAACCATATTTAGAGAATATTTCAAAGGTTATGGCTTATGAAGCTCTGCACTAGCTATATCTCTGAGCTGTAAAGAAGCACATATTTCACGATGGCATTAACCATTGAGACCCCGGGTACATATACTCGTATATGTACTTAAATTTTTGTTATTTATCACAAGTAGCGACATTGTTGGCACGATGCTGGACATGCGTTTCTTGGTATAGACTCTAGAGTTTCTAAAATTATAAACAGATGGTATTTCTACCAAAGTTATCGCCATATTTTTTTTACAATTTGAAAATTTATATTTTTTTGTTTTAATAATGACCAAAAGAAAAGGATATATAAAAAATAAAGAGTTATAATAATCGCTTCATTATCTGGTCTCAAGAGGTTAAAAATCCAACATTTATGTCATTTACATGCCGTACATTCCGTAGCTTAGCAATGAAGAAAACGCCTTTTATTAGAAACTTAAAATGTTCTCCTCCTTTGGTTGAAAGAGCTGTACCTAAACATGTAAAGCTGTTGCCATCCGATATATATCGGCCATTTATAAAGAAATTCATATCTTGGGAAGATTTAATTCGCAGCGATTCTATTTTATTGATCTAAAGGCTGACCTATAGCGATTTCTGTTGTAGTTCGCCTAACTTCGGTTGTACGTGCCGATGAGAGTACCAATTAGCAGTATTATATCATCGGATTTGTCATCATTCAAGAAACGAACATTATTGGTGAAAAAAGGCATCACTGTCTTACTCCAGAGTTGTGCTTTTCCTTAAGTCGATGGTCTTTACCTTTACATAGTCGTTAAAAACTGACCCTGTAGAAAAAAAAGAAAGCAATATGGCTAGATAACTCACAAATGTAAAATAGTTTTCAAACCTCTTGCTCGATGCAAAAAACATAAATGAAAAGATAAATATTAATGGAAATTATCATAATTTTAATGTGGTTTTATATGTTTATTTTACTTTCTTAAAGGCCTTATTTTAAGGACTCCTTACTTCTTCTGCATTATGAAAATGTCAATTCATTCGTTTGTATTCATATGTACCACATACATATATATGTATCCATTTGTGGCGTCATGGAAATGACAAACTGCGTGTGATATATGCTGATAATAAACCAAAACCATGAAAACGAACTGGATTTTTAAAAGTTATGACAAAGCTGATATCACTTTCAAAATATATGCGGCACAATTGTTGTAGTATATGAATTTACCACACTGCTTATGAATGACACCAGAATATTTCTGGAAATAATAATATCATGAAAAATCATAAATTGCTGTTGAATATATGCACTTTTTTATAATATTCTTCTTACGATGAATTTTATTCTAAATTTTTAATTAAGTTGCTTGAAAATTTATTTTTAATTTTACATATAACTATTTTTTTTCCTACTATACATTTTAAATTAATTTATTTTATTTTATTTTTTATATAAATATTTTGCTCTTATATGCTTTTATATTAAAAAAAAACGTTTGGGCAAATGATTAAATATTTATTTTCTCTTGTTCTCTTTCCAGTGGGTATGTACAAGCAATTTTGTGTCAATGTACTTTGTTTTCAAACCAGTTATAAAGAAAATAACGTTAATAACAGAGGACTATAAGGACTGTATCAATCCTCTAGGTAATTTTCTTGTTTTTTTTCTATAAAACATGTGTAAACAGGTACTTTTTTTCCATATAACAACAACATATATGTTTTTTTTTTGTTTACTGGCAGGCATATATTAAGTGTTACAAAAGACTGAGTGTTTGCATGAACGAATATGTTTTTAGGCATACATACGAAAAGGCAAAAATGGGAAAACAAAAATTAAAAAAGGTGGAACACGAAAAAGTTTTAACGCCTGTGGAAAAATTAAAAAAAAGGAATTATTTTTTAAAACTAAACAACCATAATAGCGTCATATTGCACGGTACTTCAAAAATGAACGAAGTTGAAATATCTGGGAAATGATACTACTAACTTGGCTGAATATTGATTTTAAGTTTCTTTTCGGACTTAGAAAGAAGAGATACACGCCTTTTCAATGATATATATGTCGTTTAAGTAGTCTTGAAGACTTTGTGTGTATTTCTCAAGCAAACACATTTCTCATTCAATTTTTTCAACATTTTTCAAATTTAGATGCGTTTTTGCGCATTATTTTATATGGCAACCGTATTATTGATTAACTAATTAAGGAATCATATTAAGTTATAAATAACATAAGGTTTATAAATAATAAGGTTTAGAAATTTGCAGAGTTATTAAATTATTTAGTAAAGCAACTCATGAAAAAATTATGCTTTTATTACAAAATTTTAAACTTTTTTTTTTAAATGAAATATACGCCCTATGCTTCCTATCCTATCAACAACTTCTCCATTTCGTGGCATGATGATGATGAACATGAAAAACGCCTAAATACAAAATTTATAAATTGAGAGTATATTAACGATAAATTATATAATTTAATTTCATTGAGCACATCCTTTTTATAAAAACACATTATTCATTTTACGTATGAACAAACATACATAAGGATCTCGCTGTCTATTCTTTTGTTTTTCACAGAAGAAAAAAAAATGAAAACGAAATTTGTGTTAATTTAACGTGACAACAACAGAAGGATATTGTCTGTAATTTCATTGTTATTAAATTTTAAAATTTTTAATTAAATGCTGAGGCTCTATAGTCGTTAAAAGTTTTTTCTCTTTTCAGTTTTTCTGTATTATTTATTTTACTCAATTCAGTAAAGTATTATTTTAAATATGAATTCATTTTTCCTTCCCTCGCTTTAAAGCTTCTTTTGTGAATAATTTAGTATTTTTAAAATATTAACACCTTCTGAATTATTATTCTTACATTTACACATAATCACAAATCCTGTTGAGATATTAAATATAGAAAAATATGTAATTATTTTTTAAGATTATATAAAAATATTGACAACAAATTATGAAAGTGTTATAAAATTTTTTATATTTGCTTATTTAATTATTTATTGAAAAATTTGTTATTTATTTTATTTTAAATTTTATGATTCTTATAAAATTAACCTCTGTATTTCTCAACATCTATGTATGTATGCATTGCCCGTTAGGGCAGGTCGAACAAATTTTTGGAAAAAAGTAAATTTTAAAAAATAAGAGTTGACAAAAAAAATGGGGCTTGATAGCTTACCCTTTCTTAATTGAACTGAACTTGTCAAGATAAGGTAACACAAAGCCTGAAAGCCTCTTTTACATATATTATCTTTAGGAAGAGAATTTATTACTTACTCATTGGCTTTAAACCACTAAAAGTAATTTAAATTCAAATTCTATTTATTATCCAATTTTATATATCCCAGTGTGTTTGGAAAAAAGAGAAACAGACCTTCTAATTGGTATATATTTCGCTTAAGCCTTGAGAAATATCTGTGTTCTTCTCAAGCAATTGATAGAAGATAAATATATAGAGCATATGTGTATGTAGGAACGGTAGTAAATAGTTATCAGTGGTATTTAGGGAGATCGATTATTCAACTTTTTTTAAAAAACGGTTTTCGAATAATTTTCGAATTAGCACTGTTTAAATAATTATAATAAAAATAATAATTCGGTAAATAATAATTCAAATAGCCGCTTAACCGGTTCTTTTATTTAAATGAAATTGTTTCTAATTCTTGAAGCGTAGAGCTGAACTACGTCGTTTTAAAAATAAGCAGCAGTTGATGGAGAGTTTAAAATTAAAGTGGCAATCAATGCTAACAATATTTCTAATAAATCTCATAAAAAACGACGTGCGGAGGCCATAAAAAAATAAAGTTTATTACACAAAGTACTAAAAAATGCTTAAGTTTCGAACAGCTACTCAAGGAGCTAAATTCGTTTTTGTTTTATTACTTGGTAGAGAATGGAATTAAAGGTTTGTTATTAAAGTTTTAATTTAGGTGCCTAAGACAACAAAAATTAATTGTCTTACTTTAATAAATTAGTATTAATAATATACGAGTCCTTAATAAAATTAAAATTTGCTTAGATTTCAAGCAGCGCTATATGAAAATTTATGCTGTGGTATGTTAGGTGAGAACCCACCTTCCAACCAAGAAGTCGTCAGTTCAATCACAGGTACCACACTATCTGACAATTTTCAATAGCGATATCACCTCACAACAATACTAGCTACTGGTTATGCGTATTTACGCTGTGAAAAACTTCACTAACTAATATATCTGACGTTCGGAACCGAAGTTTGTGGGTTTGTGGACTTTCAATGAGTCTAGATGAAAAGGTTATTTATTAATTAAATTAACCGATTATTCATGTTAAATTGACCGATTTATTCGGTATTCGAAAAATTAAGATTCTGAAAAAACCGTATTCGAAAAACAAAAAACGGTTAAAACCTGTCGAATAATCACCGTCCGATCTCCATAGTGGTATTAAATGTCACAAATGCTACACAAATTGTCCATTCACAGTTGAGAAGTATTTCGAAATTCAAAATTACCTGTTGTTTCTTTGCCTGAAGAACCGCAAAAATTTATGAATAAAGTATTAAAGAAAATTAGAGAACATAATCTAGTTGGATTAATAATTTAGGAGATGTGTATAACGTTCTGTTAATAAATTCAGAGACGGTTTCAGAACAACTCGCAAGACTTCCAAGGCAAATCAAATGTCTGTGCCCAAGGAACCAAAATGTCTGTTTCTTTTAACATCTGATAAGGCAGATTTCAACGCAAGTAGTGACGAAGACACTGATAGCGAATAAATAAATAATAATGTATCCTTATTTGCATTAGCTTAATGAATTTTTCAAAACGAAATAATTTTTTTTGCTTATTTTACTTTTTTCTTTATAATTTTCAACAGAAATAAAAGCTTTTTTGGTTGATTCATAAAACCATAACTTTTCCAAAGTTACCAATAGCTTATGCCTAATCTCAGCGCTTTAATTTATTCTAAAAATAGCGCAATCCTGCCCAACAATGCATTGTTCAAATTACAAAATTTATATTAACGTTTTGTAATAAATAAAAAAATTAGATTTTCTTACGAAGTTTTCGTTCGGTAAAATTATAAGTTGATTTTAAATTATATAAAATTTTTTTTATATAATTACTTGACTTAAATATTGTTGCGAAAATAAAAATACTAAAAAAGATACACTAATATTTGTACACTTAGAGCTACAAACTTTATTGCGTCGAGGCTACGATCACCCTGTCAAAGCAGCATTAGTTTCAACAGCGCGGCCAATTTCAATTTGGATATTAAGATTACACATTTAAATAAGCGTTGCTGAATGGAAGAACTGTAATGGAGAACATTATAAATTAATGTCAGTTTGCTATAAAAGGCGGCGCTTTGTGCTTAGTCAGTCAGTCGCAATTTAACAGTCAAAGAGTAACGTTCTGCTAAAGCGTTAGTAAAAAAGCTGGGTGATTTGCTTATTAGGTGGAAATTAAATAAGTAACTGTACAAAATTATGTTGTGGGAATAAAAAGACTGTATAAAGTAAAACATTGATTAGTGCCATATATTTTTTAACGAAATTTAAAAGAACTCGAACATTTTAAAACGGTTAAAACGTAACAATAATTACATAATAAACATTCTATCGACCTACAATTTTGAGAATGCTCCTAAAATATTTTTAAATTTGCAATTAGTGCAAAATTTACAAGAAGGTTTTGTGATTTATCCATTTAGGGCTCTATAACTTCAATAGGAAAAAGTATATGATTCAACATTTTGAATTTATAGATATTGTTGTTAGCTAGTTGTATTCAGTTGAGTAATTGTAGATATCCAATGATTAAAATAGATCATAGAACTGTTGATTTGCTTTCATTTAGTCTAGCGCTTATTTTGAAAGATCGGGTGAACTTAAGTTGAAGCAGTTCACCGAATTTCAGTTTGTCCTGTGCCGTTAAGGCTATTTAGGTATCCTCTTTGATATTTTTTTATAAGTTTCACGATTTTTTAGAGAATTTATTACCGCATTATGGCTTTATCCGATTTTTTTAGGGATTTTCCAAAAAGAATATCCTTCAACTTGATAAGCATCAATCTATACCATTTTTGAAGAGCTTTATGTTCTTTTTCTGCCTGCTTTAATTTAGTTAACTATAGTCATTAACCTTAACTTTAATTTTATTTAGTTTTTATTAAATTTTATTGCAATGGACGTCCAATCTTAATGAATATTGAATGCGGTTCTATCCTGTTGAACAAAAAATAAAAAATAAAGTAATAATTGTGTGCTTGACTGCAAACATGAAATAAAAGTGATTTTTGTGTTTAAACTATAATTTAAAGTGTGCTATCTGTTTGAAAAATTTTTCATTTTTTGTTCCTGTATTCGCAATTATGTTAATGATCCATTTTTATTAAAAAACGATGTGGTTCTATCTTTGTGAATCAGAGGTATATGTTGATAAAAAAATAATTATAACTTTTTTTATATAAATTCTTTTTTGCAATTATATTTTTCCAAAAAAAAAAGTTTCAAATAAATTTTACGGTTTTTCTTAAAAAACAAAAACCACATTAAGAATAATTTTGTTTTACAGACATTTAATAATTCAAAAATGTTAAAACCGCAATCTAAAAAATATTTTATATATTTAATATACGAAAAGATAATTCTATAATATATGATGTAATATTTTCTACATAAAAGGTCTTTGAATAAGTACTCCTTATCATGTGTATTCATATCGTTTCACATTTTTAGAATTTTGTAAGTTGAGGTATTTATTCATGCAGAAGCGATTCTTATTGCTGAAGATGTTTTTTTTTATGAAAATTATGGTTAGATTTCCAAGATGCGACATTTGCCAAGTTGTGGTCTGTGAAAAGTGAAGTTACTGTGAAATCGACTGCCTAAGATTCTCCTGCAAACTCTCATAGATAGCAGTAATATTTTCTTTATTTTTTTGGCTTTTCGCCAAAGTGTTTTATGATTCAAACGCTCAGACTTTCTACTCAAAAAGCGCTAAATTATAATATATGTAACAATGTATTTCTAATCAAATAAAATTAAAAAATAAAATTAACGATTTAGAACAAAACAACGACTTGAAAATTTTTCTTCAGTTTCGGATTCATGTGTAGCATAAATAAAACACATATCAGAGCTAGTGTTAGACAAGGTTACGTTCGTTCTCCACTGCTGTTTAACGTTGTCCTCGATTGTGTGTTATCACGTGGTATAAATTTTAGACTAAACAAAAAGTTGCAAGAACTTGATTGTGCAGACGACATCTATCTCCGGACTCACAGACATTTTGAAATTCAAGGAAGGCTGGATTCTATACTGGCAGAATCGTACAGAGCGGTCTTGTAGATAAACATCTCCAAAATTAAAATTATGCGAATCAACGCTAATAACACAATGATCTTTTGAATTGAAAACAGAAATTTAAGGGATGTGCTGACATTTATCTATCTCGGCAGTGTCTTTACGATGTTTATCGGCTCCAGTGCTGCTATTCTGTGTATATTGAACCTAGGCGGCCAATATTTTGGACAAATGAATACTATAGGGCGTTCTTCACAGATATCATCAAAAACGAAATTTAATTCGTGTGTGAAGTCTATTATTGTATAGTAGCGAGTTATGGAATGCGGCTGTAATTGATGTCAATTCCATTCTGCTCTTTATAAACCGCTGTCTATGGCGCATTTTAAAAATATTCTAGCCAGAAACAAGATCATACCAAATTCCTGTAACAAAGAAATTTTTGAGAAGAAAATAGAAATAGATTGGTCACATTCTAAGAAAAACAAAATACGACTTAGCGAAACTGTTCATTGAATTGAACTCACAGGGATGCAGCAGATCGGTTGGAGGACCAACTCATTCCTATAGAAGATGGATTAAAAGAGGAATTGTTTTCAATAGGATGACTTGGAGACAGATTAGAAGATTTTCTTTAGATAGAGACAGATGAAAAAATTTTTTATGGCCCTATGATCTCTTTGAGACTTTTAAAGGACCTAAAAATAATAGCTTACAAGCTTAGTATTGTGATTATATAATTTTTATGTGTAGCTTTCTTCTGTAAAATATTTAACTTTTTCTGTGTTACTTAAAATAACTTATAAGTCTTGAATAACGGGTACTTAGATTAGTGAAATGCGTTTCAAAAACAATACTACAAATGAGTATTAATTTTTGCACAATTATTATTTGGAACAACGTAAGTTTCACAGCATGAATCAGTTTAACTCCATAGATTATATGAATCAATAAATTTGTGGAATTTGGTGACTTCATATTTATTATAAAAAATTGTAAATAGTTTCTTAAAAAAGGTGCTAAAGAGAAAAATGCGACTTTTCGGTAGTTGAAAAGCGCTAAATATAGTGCGAAAGGCGCTAAATTAGTAACACTGAGTACAACACAAATACATACATCACACTTAATAATTCTCTTTATGGGATAATTATAGCAACCGTGAAGTAGGTACATTGACAAACCAATTAGTCCGAACATAAAACATAAAAACAATTACATATATGAATGATTTATTTGCATGATATATATTTTCGTGGCGATTTGGCAAAACAAACTTAATGAATGACAATCTTCGTAACAGATGTGGCTGCAATTGACAGCGTTTGGAAATGCCTATTAGTAGACACGTTATTAAAAAAAAAACAGAAAACTATTTCACCAACATTTATTTCTATGTTCAAATGGTTTTCAGCAAATTTGAAGTTAATATTATTTTTAATATAATTTTTAGAATTATTATATATATTCAGATTTTGAAAGCTTTAACAAAAGTCATACTGCAGCATACAGTGCTTTTTTAAAATACCAATAATTAACATATGTAGTAACTCTTACTATTGGTTGAATTTTTTTGCCACAGTATATGATCTTATTAACTGTTCTTATATTATGGTACTTAACTACACAAATGAATATACATATTTATAGTATATAAAAAAACTTTAAATATAACATTTTAGTATTTATTTGGTTGTCTTTACTAGAAATATTCTCATGTCGAAATAAGTACGTTTATATATATTGTAATATTATCTATTATGCACACGTCAGGCATAACGATTATGTTAATGTATTTTTTATGAGCGCAGCTTATTTTAACCGTTAACTATATTTTTGTTTGCCAACTAAAATTTTTATCATAAAAAAGTTGTAACATCATCATCATCATGAACACCATCAAAAATATTTTAGCATATAAAAGATAGTAACATATAAAGTCTACAATATAAACCATATATATATTAAGGTGGTTCAAAACGACAGGACCGTTCAAACGTTATACAAAATGTTAATGCTTTCTTTAGATGTTGGGAGTGTCTTTAGATGTGATTATGGCTTGAACCTAATTTATGTCGTTGCGATTTTGACTCGATGTAGTGTGGTGGAACGACTAATTCTACCAATTGTACAGCGAGTCTAAGATAAATCTGAATCGCTATGAAAAGTTTGATACCAAAAAAATCGATTTCATTATAAAAGAGGCTGAAGTTAGAAAGTTCTATAATTAGCATCGGTCTAATATAAGTTGATAAAGACCAAAGGACATAAACTCTCTCTCTCATATATTCAACCAGCAGTTTTAAGAAACCCAATAAGCCTTGTAGGGTATATATCCGCCATGCTGCTAAGATTTACAAAATTTGAATGGCCCAATATGTTATGATCGGGCGCAGAGCCGCGAATTGACACAGCAAGTGATCACCACTTCCTCACTGTCGTTCTCGCAACAGCTTCTACACACAATATCACTCAGTTATAAAGAGTTTGGTTATACCAAATTTTTCGCTGCAAAGATTTAATACCAAAGTCCCAGCACTTTAGTTGCCATTTTCATATCAAATCATTTATTATAACAAACTCGTTTATAATGAGTTCTCAGTTAAAACGGACTACTCTTTATGGTCTCAGCAACTAAATTTCATACATTTTCCTGTTTTATTTTTAACGAACCCAAAAGCATTTGTAAATGGGGTGCCCCGGTAGCCTAGTACGTAGTGTGCTAATCTGTTAGTTCGTTGGTCGTGGATTCGATTCCCACCAGAAACTCTGGTCATCACGCCGAACTTATAGTCTTTAATTACCTGTTTGTTAGAATTATAATATAACTTGCTAAGACCCAATATGCTTCGCTACCCCATCTTAATAATTATCTTACCATCAATGCTATCTTAGTTACATTTTTTGCCTTATTTCCCCATGTTAGCCCCTTCCGGTCAAGGTCCAGAGATACACTCTAGAATCTGTCGATTAGCTGTATACAGTCTTCCAACAAACACACATTAATTTTTATATAGTACACGTATATAGACAGTTTTTATCCCGTGAGATTTGCGATATTCCCGGATTCGGCAGATAATGCTCTCTACATATACAAAAATCAATAAAAAGGTACCACGCCCACTTATACAATTTCGCCCGTTTACTGTCAGATAATGTGTATTGTTCACGATGTTGTTTGAAGCTAATTTAGAAACTTCTACTATTGCCGTTCTCAAGATATACAAAAATTAATACAGATTGGCTAATAAAAGGCGCTATAAAGAAAAGATGTAATAACTTTTTTTTCTAATTAAATTGTTGGTTAAATTTTATTTCTCAATTTTGGATCGTTATCTGTAAGCAGTTGCTAGCAGATTTATGGTAATACCACTGTTGAAAATTATCAGATGGTGTGGCTTGGGATTAAACCGAGGTCTTCTTGGTTGGTACGCGGGTGTCTTACCTAGCATACCATAGTGGCACACTTCATTAAATTGTGTGAAAATATTTGGAAGTCGATGGAAAGGATATGTCTAGATATATTGAGCGTCCTTAAATAGGAAGGAGATCGGACGGTTATTATTCGATCAGATTAAGCCTTTTTTTTGGTTTTGTCGAATACGGTTTTTTCAATATCTTATTTTTCGATTACCGAATAAGCCGGTTGATTTAACACGAACAGCCGGTTAATTTAAATAAATAAAACTGTTATACTTTTGAACGTGAAAACCAAGGTAGATTGAAAAAGATATTCACACTAACAATAGCAACAATAAATTTTTCTCATCTTCTATAAATAAATAATGATTTCTAAATATGGAGAATGATCAACTAGACTTATTGAAAGGGACCCACAAACGCCGGCTCCGAACGGTAGATATATTAATTAGTGAAGTTTTTCACAACGTAAATGCACAATATCAGTCTCTAGTAATGTTGTGAGGTGATATAGCTGTTGAAAATTGTCAGATGGGGTGGACTGGGATTGAACCAAAACATCTAGGTTGGAAGTTGGGTGTCTTACCTAATATACCACAGTGACACACACACTATGAAATACAGTGTTGTTCGAAACCTAAACATCTTTTCTTGTCGAGCCAATTAGGACTCGTATTTTACTAATAGATTTATTAAAAGTAAAACATTTAATTCTTGTTATCTTAACCACCTAAATTATAACTTTAATCCTTTAATTCCATTCTCTACCAAGTAATACTACAATTAAACCCAAATAAGCCTCTTGAGTAGCTGTTCGAAACTTAATCAATGTTCAGTACTTTGCATATGAACTTTGTTTTTTATGACTTCCGCACACCGTTTTGGCATAGTTCTTATTAGATTTGTTAGAATTATTGATAGTATTGATTGTCGCTTTAATTTTAAGCTCTCCATCAGTTTCTGATTATTTTTAAAACGGCGCTCTGCGCTTCAAGAAATAAGAACAATTTTATTTAAATAAAAGAACCGTCTAACCGGTTATTTGAATAATTATTAACCGAAAAACCAGTTTCTTAAAAGTTTTTACTTTTCGAATAATCTATCTCCCTATTAAATAGTAAGTTGAAAATGCTCATCGACACCAGGAATTATTAATCACCTTAAATATGTTTATATCGTTATTAATTCCCATAACATTCCATGAAAGAACATAGGGACTTTTATTATTCAATGAGCTACACCCGATTCTATATATTTTTTAGACTCATTGAAATATGTCTATAAGATTGACGTTATTGTGCAGCAAGCAAAACTTGATTCTATACCAAGTAGTCTCTAGGCACTAGCAAACTAAACTCGTACAAAATGAATCACTGTATAAAATATTAGCATGTTGCGTTGTCGGGGATTAAATGTCCGTTAAGGCCCTAAAAAAGTCGAACGCCGTTCTAGCATACTTTCTTGCTAGAAACTATAACATGGGACACCACTTATCAACCTTATTTGCAAATGCAACAAAAATTGAGAATAATTTTGTTTTAATAAATTTTTGTTTTGAAATATGTTTAACCGAAAACAGATTTTTTAAAAATTCTAATTTTTTGAATTATTCGAAAACTGGTTTTAAAAAAAACAAATAATCTATCTCCCTAGTATTAATCGAAGCCATTAAATTTATTTCATTAAAATAAACTGATCTGAGCCGATGTCGACATTTAATATGCATGCAGTCATAAGTAGATTTTTGGTAAGATATCACAATACGCAGCTCAGCGTGGATCCTAATTAAAATCAATTATTTATTAAAAATCATTAAAGATATTTACCAATATAAAACTGTCCATCAAATGAAATAAAAATCAGTCACTTATATTAATTACAAAAAAAGTTATTTGAGTTTCTTAATGTAGCTACATTCATCAGCCACCCTGTATTAACTTTATATTGGAGGTATTACGCCAACTTCACCAATTTCACCCATTTTTTGTCTGAGAATTTGTATTGAGTATGAAGTCATTCAGCTTTTACTTTAACCGTTCTCAAGATATACAGAAATTAATATTAAATTCGTATGAGCGGTATCACACAAACTTGTCAATTTGCGCCCACATTTTGACTGATGATTTGCATTGACTACAAAGTCATTCAGACGAAATACTGAAACTTTAGTTTTAACCATTTTTAAGATATAATGAAATCAATATTTAATTAGGAAGGACACCCGCGCACTTGTCTAATTCCGCTAAATTTTTTGCTAATGATTTGAGTTCAATACTAAGATACTCCGACCAAATACTGAAAGTTTAGCATTTTTAAGATATAATGAAATCAATATATAGTTTCTATGGGACGTACCCCGCCGACTTGTCCAATTCCCCTTGTCCACTTTTTGCTAAGAAAATGAATCCGATACTTTACATTTGCACGGATCGGACTATATAATTTTTGAAAAATTTTCTCTCAAAAACTCCAAGCTCAGCTTCAACTGATTGTGTGAATACCCATGCTTCTGCGCTATATAAAAGAACGGTTAGAATAAGGGTTTTATACACTAAATAGACTTGTGTTTGTCGTAGTGTTTTGCTTTTAAATTCATCACTTAATCCAAAGTAGCATCTATTGACAAGCACAACTCATCTCTTTATCTTAAAACTGACTATCAACTGCTTCAATAGATGCAAATTTGATTCGATATTAAATCTTCAGGCTTCAAATTTAGGGATCTTTATACTGCCAAGCCATTTGAAGGCTTTAGCTGGTAAATTTTGTGGTGTTTTATAAAATATTTCAAAAAGTTTCTGAGGTAATAAAACTCTTAAATGTAATTTTATGAAATGCACGCATTTTCTATCAGTACCATTGCAACAACTTTGAGCCAATCTGCAAGCATTATCACAATATGCCAAAGTGATATCTAAAACCTCCTTAATATCTCCATAAACATCTATAGACATTTACAATTACAATATGAGATTTTTTTATTCCTTATTTATATCAACTTTCGTATGGCATTTGATATGATGGGAGTGTGCGAGTTTTTCCCCCTTCATGGAAAAAAAATCTATGAAGGAAATATTTGCTTGTAAGTATATACGTACATGCATATATAACAATGTATAGTTTTATTATGGCATATTTTTATATGTACTCGTATGTGGTATGTGTGGTACTTTAAGTGCATAAAAATGCCATTATTTTAATAGTACTTTAAATATACAAGAAAAAAAGGTTATATAAAAGAAACTGCTTTATTATAAAAAGAGATATTTTAAAACTCATTTGCATATAATTTTTGGTGAATAAGCTTTTTAGAAACTGCAATTTTTGCGTTGCGTTGCACACAACTGCTATAAAGGACAATTGGGAATGGGTATTAATGAAAACATAAAATTGAAGGGAAAAAATAATACGCATATGCATTTGCATTATATACGCATATTGTGAATTAGTAAAGTATAATGCAAAAAGGAAAAATTTTAAAATGCATTTGTAATAAGTAAGAAAAAAAGTTTAGCTTTTAAGCCCTTAAAAAGAATACTATTATAAGGCTTTACATGCTTCAAGGACAACTATAAAATTTGTTTAATCAAAATTGGTTTATTATTTCAGGAACAAAATAAACTACAGTTTAAGCTAGCGTCTCTCAAGCTATTAATAAAGTATGGCATGATGGATTACTGCATAAAATAAATAAAAATTAGTAAACACACATAAACTATATTGGTCTACAGCAAAAAAGCCTTTAAATAAAATTACATGGAACATAATCATTTCGATGTGCTAAATTCAAATCCGTTTTCAGTTTTTTTCCGCCTGACTCAAACTTTTTTTTTATGGGCGTGGCAAAATTTTCGCCCAAAATAATGTAGTTCTGTCAACATATTTCATCATAACTTAAAACGACTTGAGAGATTTTAATGCAATTGCCTATAAATCACCTGAAACTCATTTTTGTATTTTCAAGAGTTTCGGAGTTATTCATAACTTAGTTGCGAAAAAAATTGTTTTGAAATTTTTTTTTTAAGGCAAAAAAATTTTTTAGAGCGAAAATTTTATATGTTAAGCACATAAATTGAAGCTTAAAATGTTAAGAATAAAATAAGCTATAAAGGATGAAAATAGGTTGGCTATTGCTGATTTTCTTCTAAATTAAATGCAGGGACCTAACTTTGACTGAAATTAACGACAATTTTTTTTTTTTGCAAAATTAGTGAAATTTTTTTTCATCTCTAAAAAGTTACAAAAAAATTCGAAGAATATAAATTTTACATTTTAAGTATTTAAATGAAGGCCAGATGTATTGGAATATTGAAAAAATACTATATGCACACGCCCATACAAAGTAAATAGTTATTGTCTATAACTGCAAAATGGTGACAGTAACAGTCTCTAAATTTCATCCAAATAGTTCTGTAAATCATCAGCTAAATATTCGGCGAAATTAGATAAATGGGCATGGTATCTTCTATACAAAGTAAATACAGTTAAACAGTTAACACCAAACAGCTTAAACAAAAATTTATCAGTTTGGTATGAATGTCTTCATAGTCCATACAAATCATCGGACAAAAAAAGGATGAGATTGGATAAATGGTCATGGCACTTTCAATTCTGGCTAAATATGAAATTTTTTATTTGTGAAGAGAAGAGCAGTTAAAGCTTCTCTATCTATCCACATCAGCCAAAAAGCGGAAAAGATTTTAAAAAAGGGTATTTAACAAAGCACACCGGGCAAAAGCTTATATACACTATACATCGGGTTGGCCATCTATCGATATAAATTTGAACCAGTTTTTATTTCGAATCTGGAAAAACGTATGACATTCTATTTTGTCCCAAAATTCAGTATATTATCTCCATTGAACGAAATGAATCAATTTACGCTTGAGCAACGTTGGGATTTATTGAAATTTATCAATATATAAAGTCACCTTTTCGGATAAAGCTCTTGTTCATCCTGGTGGGTACATTAATAATCGAAGTTGCCATATTTGGGGCTCAGAAAACCCAAACATGGTCTCAGAGAAGCCAGTGCACTCATTCCGAGGGTGAGGGAGATGTCATTGGACCATATTTTTTTGAAAATGAGGACGGCGCAGCCATTACTGTCAATGTAGACATCTATAACACCATCATAACCGATTTTTGTGTGCCCGCTCTTCATGGTATTAATGTGAATGATGTATGGTTTTAACAGAATGGTGCAACTTGTCACACATCTCATGCCATAATCGATCTATTGCGTCAAACATTTGCTGGCAGTTTAATTGACCAAAATGGTCAATCAATTAATTGACCAAAACGTCAGTTGGCCGCCAAGAAGTTGCGATTTGACACCGTTGGACTATTGTTTGAGGGGCGCCGTTAAAGAAAGCTGTTATTTGAACAAACCAGAGACAATAGAGCATTTGAAGGCCATTTCCCAGATACGACTTCATACACTCGAATATGTTCTCGAAAATTACTCCGATCGAATGAGGTACTGTGAGGCTAACCGCGGAAGCCATATGAATGAAATAATATATCATATATAACCGAAATAATTTTACTTCACTATAAAAATTAAATTTGGCAAAATTTCAAACCGTTTTTGTTTGATTGCAATTTAAACTCTGAAACGGCCCACACTATACAAATGTGTGTTTGTATTTGAAGACTGTATACAGCTAAACAACAGATTCTACAGTATTTTTCTGGAAGAAACTATAGGTTATCTTAAATGTTTTGATTTAAACCGAAAGGAATAAAATGGTAAAAATGGTAAAAAATTATAGCTAAGGTAGTTAAGGTAATAATTAAGGTAGGGGTAGCTAAGCACGCCGGGTTTCAGCTAGTAATATAACAATAATAATTCCTATAGCATCCCATGAAGGACGCGGGGTCTTCTCTCAGTCCACGAGCTGCACCCGATTTGATTTTTAATTCATTAAAAGGGACTTGCAGTTTAACGCAAAAGAACTTTTCAATAGAAGTAATACCCTTAATGTAGCTAATTAGATGAGGTGATATCGCTGTAGAAAATTTTTCCTTTTTTAGCTGGTTTGAGCTGGGATTGAACCAAGAACCTCTTGGTTGGTAGATGGTATAGTAGTATCTACTATACTCTGAAAATAATAAATGGCCTCTTGACTGGGCATTGCAGAGTAAATAAATATTTGAATGCAATTTGCAGATTCTGTGAGGAGTGAATTGAATCACTAGAGAAGCCCTGATATTTGTCATGACAACGAACTATAGAGGAATATTACAGGAAATCGTATACTAGATAAGAACTGTGCAAAAGACGCAATATAACATAGGATATGATAACATTTTTAGCAAGGGATGATGATGAAAAACTTTTTTTTTTGTTGTTTTTTATTCCACCTAGGAACTTGGTGGTGTGCTATTAAAATCTCTTAAAAGTAAATGGTAATGTTAGATTATGCTTTATCGACTTTTTTAATTTTATTTTCCTTCTCTACCTCACGAAAGACATAAACTTGTTCAAAAACAAAATAAATAAATTCCACGTGTTGGACTTACTTTGTTTTTTTAAGTATATTTTTAAGTATCTTTTACAAGTAAACGAAATAAAATGAAAAATTACACGTTATGTAATTATTTGAAAACATGACTAGAAATTCCAAAAAGACATTTTTATTTGAACAACAACAACAACATTATTACAATAACTTTTACAAATAATTATCCATTGCTATAAAACATTTCTTCAAAGAAAGCATGCGAGGGAGATTTTTCGCTATTTCCATTTACGAGTATTTCTCTATTTGGTTTGTAATTATTTGTAATTAGTTCGTTGGTATTTTTTTCTAATTCCATTCTTTGCTATTTTAAAATGGTAAAGTTAACAAGTATTTTTTTGTTGAAGGAATTTATGAAAAAGAAGAATAATAATAATAAAAATACATACATATGTATGTATATGGTATACCTTAATATATGTATTTCAAACACGTTTTTTGAGCATAAATTACTTTGCTTTTAGTTTAAATAACAAATGAATGGACTCTTCTCTTAGCGTATGTATATAAACAGAAATAAATGAGTGAATATAGTACATATACTCGTATATACACTTATATGTCTGAATCTTAGTGTGTACTTCTCTAACTCAATGTATACATTTTCTCATTTAATTCTTAAATTTAGTCATGTACCACCATCATTTATATATTTCTATGGCACACACACTCTTCCAGCTTGGTATGAAATGAATATCAGAAAAAAAACACATTTGAAATTTAGCTTAAAGTTATTACATTTAAGTTTTCTTATTTTTTTATTTTATATTTCTGCTTATAAATTTTATAACATTTTACCACAAGCAGAAATGTATTTGAGGTTAAATATTACAAGTTAAAAATAAAGACCTCTTATAAAAAACACTGTATATTGTATTTTTTTAATTTTTTTTTCTTTTTCTTCGTTCTTAATGTGCGGGTTTTTGTTATTTTTAGTAAATTTTCTAAGACCATTTTAAGAAAATATTTCACACTATTTCTTGACTGTCTAACTGAGGCTATTTTCTTTCTGCCTTTTCAATGTCCTTAAGTACGTTTGTCTTAAAAAAAGAAATATTTTTATTTCATGTCCTTCTTGGGTTTTGAGATATCTTGACTTTATTATATCAAGCTCTTTTTTAAATTTAATTTATTTATTTTTTTTTTTTTTTTTGGAATTGTGTGAGTACTTCCACGAAATACTTCTCTACTTAATTTATATTTTTTATTTGATAGTGGCTAAATTATTGTATTCTTAAGGACTGGTTTCAAAGTTTTAAGCTTTAGGGTTTGTTCGCCTTTGTAAAAATGAAAATAATTTATATAAATTAATCATAACCAGGGAAACCAAAAATATGCAATTGCATATTCTTTCTTATCCGTTTCATAAAATCCTATGAATTTTGGCATCAATTTGTTATTGCATATTTTTCTCATAACAGCATTTTTTGTATATTTCAGTTTTCAGAGCATGATTTTGTAATTTTTTCGTATTAAGAGAGCATTTTAAACAAGGTTGGCAACCCAATGGGTAACCCAATTAAATTTATTGGGTTATATTAAAAAAAAACTTGAGCGAGTTTTTCTATTTAAAGGTTTTCGTAGTTTATTTACAACAAAAATGAGTGTAATTTACGTATTGGGACAACAAATTTATTTGTTCCGTTTTTAAGCTCATAAAAGATAATGAAATAACAAAGTTATCAAATCACTGCTTAGTTATCAATCACTTACTGAGCCAATTTCCAAGTCCCGTCTCCGCAAAAATTCTTGTCTTTTAAGGCACTCCAACTCTAAAGCCGATTTCGTATTTCTTTAATGGAAGTGATTCGGTGTCATGCTAAAAGATAAACTCATACTTCTTTATACAGCCTAGATAAATTCTGAAAATCTAGATAAATTTGTAAATCGAAATGCCTTTGAACGAGATGAATATGTGTTGCGTTTGCTTCCCTTAAACTTTTAGTTAAAAACGGAGAATCAACTGTTTTTTTAGTCGTGGAACGAAGTAATTTGCGCATAAATGTAGTCAATAATTCAAACAGGCCGTTATAGCGAAATGTCGTGTAAAAAAAAGCCATATAAAGAGATGTGAGCAATGTTCGGAAAATACGGCGTATGCAGCATTTGGTCGTTTCTAATATTTGTTTTAAAACTTTTGCGTCATTACGTCGGGTGTTGCCATGCAAAGGAATAAATTAGTCATGTCTGTCTTTATATTCCGGCCGTTTTTCTCATAATGCATGATTCAGATGAAGTAATTGCAGTCTGCTCCGATCATCGAGTTTTTGTATCTTATAGTACACAATGCCGTCATGATCCCACCAAGAATGCAAAATTGCACTATAAATACCTAGACTAGATTGTATCAACAAACAAAAACTACTGTCGACTTGAACGAAATTTGGAAGCAGTTATAAAACCCAGTAAGACCCAAAAAAACCCATCAAAAAATCAAATAAAACCCGGGTTTTTGCCAACCCTGAAGTTAAACCATATGTTTGAATTTTGCATGTGTTCGGATTTTTCTACTCTAAAATATTTTTACAGCGAAAACAAAATTTTTGTTTTAAGTTCTGAACTAGTCATGGCTTTTTTGCGCCATCTAGACATCAATTAAGTTTAGTACCGCTTAACAGGCGAGTATGTTTTGTAAGCCGAAGACGAGTGAAATTGAAATCAAGTAAAAGATCAAAGGCAAATAAATTATAATGGCGGCAATTATTTGAATGTTTTAATAACACTATGTAAGAAACAAAAAAAAACTTGGAGAACCAATAAACTTTTTGCGGCGCTATGATTGCTTAACTTCAAAAATCATCATCATTTCTGTAAATTTTTATTTTAGATTTTTTTTTATAGAATGTGAGAGTTTTGAAGAGGCTGCATCATAAATCTTATGATAACTTTGAAGAGACTAAATCGATTTCGTTAAGCCATATTTTACTGCTACAACTCCTTAAGGTGCAAGTAAGGATAATGAGAGACGTAGACTCCTCCAGAGTAAAGCGGTGTAGAGACGGTCGTAACTTTTAATAACCAACAATGATTGCAAAAATTTGTAGTCTTGCACCAGGCTATATTTGAACAGAATAGTAGTAGTTTGCAATCCAATATTCAGTTTGTGTGAAACTGAATCATCAGAGCACATACTTGGTGCTTGTGCGGCTTTTGAACCTACCACTGCTAGCACACATTATGAAGTTCGTCAGGACGAAAAAGATGAGAAAAATATTGTAGGAAAGTCCTATACTAAAGTTCCCAGTACTTAACTATCTTTTATAAATAATAAAATGTATAGTCAAAAAACAAATTTTAAGTGAAACTGAGCATAGAGTTAGCAAATATTAAGACAATTTGAGAAAATTTGGTAAATTTAGTTCTTGCCGCTCAAGAACGGACTTTATTGTATTGAAACTTAATAATTTCTTAAAATTTATTTAATAAAAAGAGCGATTTTAAAGTTCCATTCTTTCTGAGTATGTTTCGGCCTGGCTGTAAGGAAAATCAATTTTTTGACGAAAACATGTTTAGTTTTGCTGGTTTTATATATTTCTTTACAAACGCTACATCTTCACTAATCAAAAAATAATAAAAAATTAGTTCAGATCTCAAAGTTAATTATAATTAAAATATTAATTTTCATCAAATTTAAAAAAAAATATTTATTATGAATTAGTAAGCCTTCTTTCTGTTAAAATAATTTAAAAAATTGCAAAACACTTAAAGACCTACAATAACTTAGAAAACTTTTCTACATTTCAGATCCTTTTTTTAGATGTTGTACCCTCTCGATTTCTTTCTTCAATAAACATCTTTCTCAGTTATGGTAAACTATAGAAAATTTAAAATCTTTTGACAATATTTTAACCTGGTTTCTTTACCTCAAAAGTAAATGAAAAACTCTTCTAAACTGCCAATGGCAAAACTGACCCCTATTGCCAGTGCATTAAAAAATATACATTATACATATACATTCCATATACCATGTATGTATTTAATATAACTTTCTTTTTTTAGATGTCACGATCTTTATATTATTTCTTCTAACATTTTCGTTTTTCTGTCTTTAGCTTCTTCGTTCCTAGTTTTTTGTGTGTACTATTTTCATTTAATATAATATAGTAATTGGCATTTTTACATTGTGGATGTAAACGTAAAACGTGATTTCATTTCATAAGTGTTTTCATACCAAACTTCCTTTTGGCATTTAAGTCCAAATACGAAAAGTAAAATAATATTTTTTAGAAAATATTTCTTTTTATGTTTTTGAAATAAAAGATTTGTAAAAGTAGTGAGTATTGAATTCTCAACATTACACATATAAAAATATCTGTGAGATTTTAGGGACTATTTAAGCAGCGATTGCTAGTAGAATAATAAATCGTATTAAATATGAAATAGTCTTGTTTACGTAATAATTTTATTTTAAGAGAAAAAGATTTAAAAATTTCCTGATCAACTATAGGCCTATTTATAATAACCTGTCACTATCTTATAATTTAAGTTATAATATGAATATAATGCATACAATCTCTTCTAGTATTGAACATTATGTAGATAAATTTAATCTTCTATTAATTCTGAATATATATTAGATGTTTGATTTTATCGATAAATATTTATAACTTTTAATAACATTTTGCCTGTGCAATTATCAAATCTAATTATTTTTCAAGAAAAACAATAATTTTGTTTTGTCTTTTTATATTCCAAAACTTGTTCTTGTTTGTGTTTTTATTTAGACACTGTACATATTTAAAATAAATTTTTTCTGCTTTTGAGCTGTTTAAGTGAAACGAACACACATTCATTATCTTATATACAGGGTGAGCCATCTATCGGTTTAAATTTGAACTAGCGGTTATTTCGAATCTGGCAAAACTTATGTCATGTTATTCTGTCACAAAATTCAGTATATTTTCTTTACGTTAGAGCTTATTGGAAATTTATTTCCAAAACAAAAAAAAGAAAAAAAACTAATTTTCATTTTGGTGGGTATGTTAATAAGCAAATTTGCCGTATTTAGGGTCAGAAAACTCAAACGTGGTCGTACAGAAGCCAATGCTTCCATTATGAGTGGTGCGCCTTGTTGAGCATCATTGGCCCATATTACATAAATCGCAACCACTACTGCCAATGAAGACACCTATTGCACCATGATAACCGATTTTTTTGTGCCCGCTTGACACACATCTCATGCCACAATCGATTTATTGCGTCAAACGTTTAATTAGCTGGGCGCTCAATTAACCGAAATGGTGATATCAGTTGGCCGTCAAGAAGTTGCGATTTGACACCGGTGGACTATTTTCTGTGGGGCGCCCTTAAAGGCAAGTTTAATGCCGAGAAACTAGAGACAATTGAGTATTTGAAGACCAAAATTCGTGACCTTGTAAACTCGCAAAAGTTCTCGAAAATTGATCCGATCGAATGCAGTACTCTAAGGCCAGCCGCGATAGCCATATAAATTAAATAATATTTCATTTCTAAACGGCACTAATACACTTCAAACAAAAAAATAAATTTGGTAAAATTACAAATCTTTTCTGTTTTATTAAATTTTTAAATTTAAACTTTTATATGGCTCACCCTATATAAAAGTAAATGTGTGTTTGTATATTTGTTTATTTTTGCTTGTTTGTTTGCTTGTGCCGTATGGACAGCTAAACGGCTGAATCGATTTTCTTGAAATTTTTGCAGTATCTCTCTATATGACTTGCAGGAACTATAGGCAATATAGATTTTAAAAATTTTTGCTGGGCGGTACCACTCCCATATAAGGTGTACATTTATTTGTCTATATCTTAAAAATGATAACATAAAGATTCTCGAAATTTGGCCAAAATAGGTTCATAGTCAAGTCAAATCAGCAGTCAAAAAATTGGTGGGAATAGACAAGTTGGCATGGAATTTCCTATACAAGCTGCATATTTATTTCTATATATCTTGACAAGCAGAAGCTTCTGAACTTGGTCCGAATGACTTCCTAGTCAATACAAATCATCAGACAAAATCAGGGCAGAGTTGGAAAAAAGATCATAGTACCTTACATAAAGTAAATATTCTTTATATCTTTTTATCTTTGTTTATATCTTGAGAACGGTTAAAGCCAAAGTTTCTGTAATTGGTCTTAGTTACTTTATGGACAGGACATCAAAAAAGTGAGAGAAACTGAACAAGTGGGCGTGATACCTCCCATACAAAGTAAATATTGATTTTTCTTAATCTTGTGAATGGTAATAGTATATCTTTCTAAATTAGGTTTAAGCAATATCGTGAACAGTACACATCATCATTCGATAATTGTGGAAATTGGATAAGTGGACGCGGTAACTTCCATTCATACAAAATATTGGATTTTGTATATGTGGAAGATGGCAACAATTAACGTTTCGTTATCACACAGCCACATCAGCCAACAAGCGGCAATTGCATAAATCACACTGGATAAAACAGTCTAACTCTACTATATTAAAATGAATGTGTGTTTGTTTGAAGACTGTATATAGCTAAATAGAAGAATCTACAGTGTCTTTTTAGAAGGAACAAATGAACGGATTTAGACATGAAGGGGTGGTCTAAATCTAATTATTTAGGAAATCTAATCAATAGGGAAAAAGTTACAAAATATAACCAAAAGATAGCAGTTAAGATAGTAATTAATATCGGATAGCGAGTTACCATACCCTCTTATAAATGCAATCTCTCAGAGTTGTTGACTATTAATGTGTATTATTCACATTTAGGAACATCTCTTTCACCGATCTCATATAATACAAAACTTATTTAATGTATATGGCCTATGTCACGCCTACTTTTTCAATTATGCCCATTTTTTAACTGATAATTTTTATTGATTACGAATACAAAAATTAATATTTTTACTTTTTAAGCTTTTCAAAACGATTGAGTTCTTTAAATAAAATAAATACAGGAATTTGTTCTTTTATACAGTTCTTTTCATTTGTACACTTTTACTTTATACAGCAGCTTCAGCTAAGTACACAAATTACTCAACACTTACGCCTTAGCATGACTTTACTTAATGACTGCAAGAATATAACTGAACTGCTAAACGCAATGTAACATCTTTTATAGCAAATCATTGTCAATTTCGAATATTCTTGTAAACAGTTTCTGCAAATTTCTATTTACGTTAAATTCAAAAGATGTGAAATCATAACACACACACACAAAGAGAAAAAGGCGTTCTAAAATTGTGAATGGCTGGTATCAAATGGAGAACGAGTTGTGAACAGTATTTTGTTAACTTTCGATATCAAATCAAGCTTAATGCGTAATTAGAGTAATAACATACGATATAAAGATACCATAAGTGAACAATCTGTAGTAAAATCGTAAACAATTTATACAAAAATAGCATAAGCTAATAAATTCAGAACGATCTGCTAACAAATCAAAAACGGTATAGTGTCAAATTAAGAACGAAATTAACATAAAGGCCAGTTCGTTATCATAATATGAATATTTGGTAACAGAATACGACGGTTGTGGTCTCAAAATAAGAAGTGTATGTCATCAAAACCAGAACGGCTGGTAATAAAACGACACCGAAGTGTTCTTAAAATATTGATACAACGGTTAACGAAGTAAGCACAAACGGACTTAACTCATTTCAATACGAAGTGGTAACAATTTCGTTATTTTTGAAACGCTTTTTTCTTAGAGTGCGAAAATAACTCGAACTGGTAACACCGTTAAACACGCAAGTGGTAGCACTGTTAATAGCACATACAAGTGTTTCTATTCTTTAGACATTGCTTCTTTCCGTAACAATACTTACTTTCTGTGGGAAGCACTTACATATGTGATTCCGCCCACTTTTTGACTGTTGATTTGAGTTGACTATAAACCTACTTGGACCAAATTTAGAGACTTTTGCCATTTTGAATAAATATATAGACTAATAAAAACTTACTTTGTATGGGTGTGGCAACGCCTAGTTGGAATTTATAAAATTTATACAGCCTATAGTTCCTTCCAGACTTACAAAGAGATACTATAAAAATTTCAAGAAAATCAGTTCAGCCGTTTAACTGTCTTTGTATATACATACATACTAACACACATTAATTTTTATATATAAAAAATAGCAAAAACACTCCAGCAATTATATGAATTAAGCTTTGTTCATAAAATTACTGTAAATCCTAAAACTTTTTGAGTTAAATGTACTTGTATGTATGTAATGAAATAGAATCATAACAATTGTGTTGCCATGAAGCGGAATAAGTATACATCAGGAAGATCGATTATTCGACTTTTTTCAAAAACCGGATTTCGAATAATTCGAAAAGTATCACTTTAAAAAAACTGGTTTTCGGTTAATAATAATTCAAATAACCGGTTAACCGGTTCTTTTATTTAAATGAAATTGTTTCTAGTTCTTGAAGCGCAGAGCTGGAACACGTCCATAAGCAAAAGCGCATGGAGAGCTTAAAATTAAAGTGGCAAAAAACAATGGAAAACAAATTTTATTACACAAAGTACTGAAAAATGCCTAAGTTTCGAACAGCTACTCAAAGAGCTAATTTCGTTTCTGTTGTATTACTTGGTAGAGAATGGAATTAAAGGTTTTTTATTATAATTATAGTTTCGGTGCCCAAGATTACAAAAAATGTTTTACTTTGAATAATTCTGTTAGTAATATAAGAGTCCTTAGTTGCCTCGACAAATTTTCTCAGATTTCGAGCAGCACTGTATGTTAATTTAGGCACCACAGACTTAATAGTGTGTGTCACTATGGTATGTTACCCTTGCGTAGCTTTTGCAAATGTCAAGCTGTTTTGCAAGATTTTAGCGATAATATCAACAACAGATGTACCAACTTAACAAAAAAATCCACCCGATAATTAAATGGCCCAGAATTTCATACTCCTTCAGTCAAAAAATGTACATGTAAGAGTGCCTTTTATAGTCTTTAAAAATTTATAGACACCTCCAGAAAAAAGTTATTTCGAAAAATTAATCAGTCTTATAACTTCGTTATATTTTAATCTTAAATTCATTTCATATTTCAATATCTTTTAATTTGGCTGTGTACATGGAAGCTCGTAATAATGCCATCCTTTTTGATCGTAATTTTTTGTGTATAGAAATAAATATATATGGTGTAAAACATATCATCTCTATACGTTATGCATTTAGTATACATTTTTATAATATTTGTTACCGGAAAACGTAGCAGCAGCAACAATAAGCTTAAGAATTTTCATTTCATTTGTCCGGCATGTAAACAAATGCGTGACAATGTAATCACATTAATTTATGTATAAAATCTCTTCAGACTTAAAAGAAGCTTTCAATAAACGTAATACTAAACTATTATATGCCTACGTGCAAATCACACATTTTATGTTTTTCAACTTTGCTTTCTTCTAGTTCGTTTAGTTTTTTTTTATATTTATTTTATGTTATGGAATTCTACATGTCATATGGTAAAAACATAACCATAGCATTGCGTGTTTAGCGTTGTCAGATATAGACTTAAAAGTAAGGTGTGCCTATTTTTAATAATTTCGTTATATTTTTTTTTTTTTTTAACAAGACAATAGAATTTCAATATATTACTTGATATCGTCCTCTTTTCTTTTGTCTTTCTTTCATAGCATCCTGTCAATTTAATTCACATTCCACAATTTGTCAATTTTCTTAAACAGAGAAAGACAGTCTTTCTCTTTTACATAAAAAGAGGGAAACACATAAAAATATAATTTATTCATGTGTATTGGTCTCGTATATAAACAAGACAAACGCATATATATATACGTATTATACATAAACTAATATGAACAAAGCATTTATGTAATATGTTAACAAACTACATATTTATTACTTATCCTTGATATCCTTGTTTTCTTTATGCTGAACATGTACATATGTATTATGAGCTGGTACTTTCTGGCTTTTAAGAAAATGTCACTTTTGGTTTTTCTTTTGTTGAAGTTATTTATTATGTAGGTTATTCATTAATATTTAATAACTTAATTCTCTTTTTGTGTTGTCCATGCTTTTTGTCTTATTGACTTCAACTGTTTCCTTCTTTTTTTTTTTTTTTTTTTTGAATCGAAATGTATGTGAGCACTGTAAATATAAGCAAACAAAAAAAAAACTTAAAAAAAATATTTTTCTTAATTTATATTTCTTACCATTTTTTTTTGTCGTTGTTAAATCAACACGAAATTTTATATAAAAATTAATTTATTTCATGTTATATTTTATTTCGTCAACCGTTGCTTTATGTTTTAAAAGATTGCATTTAAAATATGTGTGACTGTGGTTTTATATATAAGAAAAAGGGTCGTAAGATATTTTTTCTCTTCAAAACAATTTTACCTTTTTAATATAAACAAAACCTTGTAAAATATTTATTAAAAACAATCAAAGTTATTTAGATATTACAATTTGTAAAATGTTATCTTAAGAGGTTGAATGTTAACAAGACATATAATAAAAATAAAAATATAATAATACTGTAAAGAAGGGACAATTGACATACGTAGAAAGACGGATAGGTGTCATCTGACCCAACCAATTTTATTTTTTAATTTTAATAAGGAAAAATTTATTTTTTTGATTTTAAAAAATCTTTACTCAGATAAAAAATATCATAAAAGATAATTGAAAATAAATTTTAACGAAATACATACATACGTTAAAAAAAATTACTTGTTGCAACAAAGCGCTTTTTATCAAACAAAAGGATAAAAATAAAAAGATATGTTTCTTCAGATAAAATTGAGGAATCACGTGATTAGCTTGAGTACACGCTTCGGTGTGATCACTGCAGTCCTACAGGGATGCATATTATCCCCGCTTCTGTGGAATTTAGGTCTTGGTGTGTTTGCAATGGTACAGCTATTAACAAGGCATAAAATAGGGACTTCACCAACCCTTGAGGAATTTGCCATACGCCAAAATATTTCATGTTTACCTTTTACCGCACATGTCTGCTAAATTCAGATATGTGAAGAGTGCAGCTACAAAGCTGGAAACTAAGGCTCAACACTGATAAATGTTATGTAATGCGCTGCAACATCCCTAATAAGACCAAATTCATGTTACGTAACACCAAGTTTAAAGGCACTAATGCTTACTGCTACCTTGGTAGCATTCTAAAAAAATCGTGGCTGTAGATATGATGTAGTGCCTTAGATCTCCAAAGGTAATCAAACTTCAATATTTTACGATCTGTGTAGAAATCGATTTCTATCAAAAAATGAACTAAGTCCCACCTAAAATCAGTTTTGCTCCATGGCGGTAAGTCCTGGAGTATAACATCTTGCAGTGTTAACGCTATCTAGGCGTTCATCAATAGTAGTCTTGAAAGGATATTGGAAATATTTTAGCCGAATACTACCTCGAATGATGGTTTGTGAGAACAAGTGAACCAATGTACAATTCAAATGTACATACTAAGTAGGTTCTCAATCGCAAATTGTGCTGGATTTTTTACATGGTTCAAAGACTACATCAAGACGTAGGGATAACTGCCATAGACCGAAGAATCCATAGAAAATAATATACAAAGCGGTAGGACACTGCATTCCTCAAGGCAAACAAACTGATCGAAGTTGGAAAAAAAATCAAGTTCTCCAAACAGGTCCGAACAAGAAGAGTTTGGTGAGGCACTTTGTTCCTTGTTTGAACCATTGAATAAGGCTTATACATGCTCACAAATATAGCTGCTGAATAAGATGATTTACCGAGAATTTGTGAACGAAAAACCTTTAAAAACCTCTGATAAAATATGAATTATTATTAAGTTTTAGCCAATTTTAATAAAATTACGTAAATAGGTAAATAGGTAAGTACGTGGAAGAGAAAGAAATACAATATATAAATTAAAAATTATTAAAGTTCCAACGAAAAAAAATATATATGGAGCCGTTATAGCTTCAAGATAGTAGAATTCAAAGGGAAACCGTAAAATCGAAAAAACCAGCCCTACTGAGAGAAGACAGGTCGAGAAATAAGCTGATTTACATAGCCTTCGAAAGATATGTCTGAAATTAATTTGTCATAGACCTATGAGCCCTTGTGGAACCTTAAATAAATCTATAACAACAATTAAACATAATGTTAAAAACAATTTTATTCCTCTTTATTTAAAATTATATCCTTTTTATAATACCAGAAATTTAACAATAAGATTAACACAAGTCTTATATAATAGTTTTTATTTTTCTCTTTTGTATTGATATCTTCTTTCCGTTAGATTATAAAATTATTCCTTTACTAAATCCGACACACAGTGCATTGTCTCTTAGGCAAAAAACAAAAAATCTCTCATTACGAATATTGATAAATTATATATATTTTTAGGAAGCAAATTGTGTACGACATCAAATCTTCGCCAGATTACAATGCATTTTTACTTTATTTTATTTTTTGCTAAATCCATAACAAAATCCATTACATGCGTTAAAAATTGTTATCAAATAACAAGAATCTTTAAAAAAAAAAAATTTTAATTATCTTCAAATAGACTCTTTTGATTTAAATATATGTGGGTGGTGACGTGCTCATTGTCCTGCTTCGTTAAAATTTTGCATATATCTAATAATAGTTGGCAACTCCTTCTATTTTTCCCCACTCACTCTATAAGATCGACGCACTGTGCGACATGAGTGCTGCACACGCCACTTTTTTGGTTGGCGGTTGATTGGTATTGCTGATTTTTTTTTCAAGTGCTAGTTTTGTGGGAGGCTTATCAAGTTTTCCTCTACTCTCTTTTTTAATCAACTTTGACATATTTTCTACACTACAAGCTTGTCTAACCTCCTAATTTTATTTCCTATTGAACCTTCTGTATACGGCAATGTGTATAACGGTGGTGTCTGGTCATACATTTGTTTTGCTATATAACGGTTATATCTTTTGGTGTTTGGGTTTTAGGTGCAAAAAAAATATTTTTTTTTTACATATGGCAGTGCCAAAAATGCTCAGTAATGTGATTTCTCATTTCACTATGAATAGATTAACAAACGAACAAAGCTTGAAAATGATTGAATTTTATTATGAAAATTAGTGCTGTGTGAGAATGAGACGGTTAAATGGGACATCTATAAGCAGAATTGCAGAATTTGTTATAAAGAGCAGCCAGAGGCTGTAGATCAAGCGCTGACAATGCACCCTGAAAGATGCACTGTTTGGTGCGGTATCATTCAACCGTACTTTTAAAAGAACGCAGTGTTACAGTCAATGAAGCAGGGTACAGTGCTATGATTACTTTTTGACTTGGACTTGGTTCACATTTAGTTCCCTATACCATTAACCCATGGAAAAACGAGTTTGGTAAGCAATTAATCTCACCTTCTGAAACAATCCATTGGCCACCAAGATCATATTATTTGATCCAAATAAACTATAATTTGTGGGAATACGTGAAGTCTCTTCTGTACATGGAAAAGACAGCCATAATTCCAGCCATAGAAGCCAACATTATAGCTCTTTGGAAATGCTGGGAAAAAATATGCCAAAAACCAGCTTACGGATGGACCACCTACGAGGTGAAATGAATTCTTTTTTTTTTGCAAATTGCATTTTTTTTATTTTTAAAACTCTAATGTGCAAAAAATCATTCGTTACCATTTTCTTGGCATCGCGATACTGCTGAAAATTATTTAATCCGGCTGCTTGTTATAAGGGAGCCTAAGTAACTGAATTTCAAGAATTGATCAATCGTTTTATTATTTATTGTTAATTAATATCTTCTTGGTTCTTTTGATAATAAATAGGGGTTTGGTGTTTGCTACAGAGATTTTAATGTTGAACATCATGGCAAGTTGTCCTCAGTTTCAACAAAGATTTTTAATTACCGCTAATATGTTGTTAGAGATACTTCTCCTTCTCAGAAGCATAATGACATCGGGTAATATAACTCTATTTAACGGTTTTTGTTTAATCGACGAAACACATATACGCTAGTTTGATGAATTCTTTGAATTCTATTTCTAAAGAAATGCCACATATTTTTTGTACAATGCATACAGTATCTACGATTGATCTATTCTAAAACCCTACTGTTCTTCCAAAATTGCTGTAGTGGCAAATACACCAGCTAATATTTTAGTAAAAAACTTTGGGATTTACTCAAAGAGTGATATATCTTTGTTATTCTATAACTCCTCTTTGTCTCTTTTCTTGGGATTCTTATGCGTTTTGATACTCTCTTTCCGTTGTTGAGGAACTGAACGCGACGAGATATCTATAATCTTAATTTAGCATCTCATTCGAAATTTAAACAATTAAAAAAAAGGTAATTTTGACTTTTTTTTTGTTTCATCTCTAATGGGTGTTGTATTTTTTTCGCATTTTTGTTTACAAATGCCTATAATTTTGGCTCGTACACTATTCCTTGAGTAAATTATAACTGCTTTTGTATTTCGAGATTTATTTAAATTGTTTAATATATTATTTTATTATAATTTTTATTTTTTTTTGACAACTTTGTTTTCTTTCGTTTCTAGCTGTAGGTTATAAAAGGAAGAAAAGTAAAATGGAAACCAAGCTCGTGCTTAAAATTTATTAACTAAATTAAGCATATAGAGACAAGTATTAAATAATGAGATTGTTTAATACAGTAAAACTTCGATATAACGAACCTGACGGGCATTGAAAAATTCTACATTATAGTAAGTTATTCGTCATACATATGTATCAGTGAATTCTTTTTTTAACGAAATTTGTAGAAATACGAAAAAATTCGTTATAAGTAAGGTATTTTAACCTTAACTATTTTAGATGTATATACTAATAAATAATTCTCTATACAAAAAGTAAACACTTTTAAAACTTTTCTGTGTTTTTTCATTTTGTTAGATTTTAATAAAATATTGTGCATTTTTGTTTATTTACGCAAGTTTCGAAAGTAATCAAATAATCAAATAATAAACAAAGAGAAGTAAAGAGAAAACAAGAGGAGAAACACAGTGCCAAGTGGCCCGAGTGTGAGACTATCAATTAAAACCCCAATTGTAAAATGCATTAATATTTGTTTGCCGAACACTGGTTAACATACATATGCATTTTCAAACACGCTTATATTTCGTTGCTTAAAAATCGGGACCTTCCCATTTTATTCATCATTCTGACTTTGTTGTACAGAGGCTTTTGAAAAAAACTCTGTTACATAGAGATCTCAAAAGAGGTCAAAATTTCTCCATTATAGCTATAGTGCATTTTTGTATGAAAAATAAATGTATGTAATAAAGAAATTTTTTCAAGGTATTAAAAAATTCGTTGTATTAAGTTTTTCGTCATAACGAATTTTCTTATATCGAAGTTTCACTAGATTTTTCTTTTTTTGTTTTGCTTAAATATATACAGAATTATATGCCATTACACTTGCACACAGTTTGTTGTCATAATTTAATAAAACTCATATGCTTTAAAGTACACAAAGTAAATAATTAATATTGTTCATACAATCTGTCTTAAAATTCAATTTTTGTAAGTATGTGTTTTTTTTTTTTTTTTCTTTGATTGAGTTGTATTTTATTTCTTTTTATGTTTGACACGTGTAACACATTAATTGAATCTAATTTTTATGGACTAATGGCAATTTATGACACGTATTTTTTTTAAAGTATAAGAAATAATATAAATTAAAATACACTTATAACTTTTTTTTTTCATATGAAAAAAAATGTTAAATAAAATTTTGTTATAAAAGTAAAAAAAAAATTACCGAAAACACTGTAACAAATTACTTGTTTTATGTCAGAATGTCTATTTATTAAATTTTTAATACAATAACGTCTTTTGCTACACTTTGTAGAGTAAAAAATTCATCATAATTGTGATACATTCTATGTAACTTCCCCTGAATACCTTGATTTTATCATTAATTTTAATTATTCACACAACTTTTTCCATTAAAATTTTCATTAAATGACCAACAACGTTTTATCTCTCTTTTATTGCATTTTTTTTTTTTTTTTTTGCTTTAATTTATACTTATTTTTAACTAATGCTTTCTAACTTGTTTTTCATTAGAAAATACTCTTATCGACTATTATATTATAATGTTATATAGCATGTTAAAATGTCGAAAATTTATTAAAACCGCACAATGTTTAAAATAAAAGCAGATATAATCGGATAAAGAATACAGGTCGGCTAAAGATAATAATTTGTATCGCACATTTGGAGAAAATAAAATATTTATAATAATTATAAAATTATTTATATATTTTTTTAATGCCTTAACTCATGTAACATTTAATGTTAAACACAAATATATATAAATACGTGTATACATGTGTAAATAAAAAAAATATTAATAAAAACATAAAAATAAAAGCAAATACATAACACTTGTGTTAAAAAAAGTCAAGGTAAACATGAAGACAAATGATAAATACATACATTGTGTATAAGATATTAGGGTCGCACAAATGAGATACACAAAAAGAAGGCAAGATTTTTAGCTCAAATGGTCTTTAGCTCACTAAAAGCAATGTACGTATATGCAATTAAGTTATATATTAAATTAAATTACATAGAATTATTTACTTTTTATATGTACAAATTTATAATATTCAAAAATAAATTATTTATGATCACGCTATTAAAACAATATATCTCTCCTTACAGCATATTTGTTGTTATTGGTACGAGGATGGTTCACTAATTCATTAACGATTTGAATTTGCAATGTGGGAATTTTCAATAAAACATTGCTGTTACTAATTTTTACTCTTAGTGCACAGCTACACCTTCAATAAATATTCAGCATGAACCCTGACCTAGATCACATGATTTTGGATTACTCTATGATATTAATCGCGATCTCTTAATACTGTAAGCTGCATGTTCAACGAATATCGTGATACTAAATCATGCTCAATATATATTGAAAGTCTTGCATACAGTTTTGATATATCGCGATCCATATCACAGAATAGCCAAATATTTTGTGATCTAGATCACGGATCACGTGATAAAAATTAAAGTAATAGCATTCTACTCCAATCCATCCATCCAATGAAACAGATCACGATTTAAATATCTTAATATATATTGAACGTGGAGCAGTGCCATTAGACCTAGTTACCTAGTTTACTTTTTATAAAAATTTAATAATAAAAATAAACTCAAAACCATCTTCCGACCAATTATTCGATTTTTTTTGCCAAAAATCGTTCGGTCTAGTATCGAAAAAGTTGTATATCCAGTTTTAAATGTACTCGTTTTTGTCAAAGTTAACAAATAAAGCTTATATGGACTGAAAGGAAGCAAAAAATTGTTAATCCGTCGACGGGTCTTTCCGATGGGGTTTTTTCAGTCGAACATCCTCTTTCACACTGTAACTTCCAGTCCCATCGTGGTCTTTTATAGATGAATGTCAACGTAGGCGAAACTCCTTTTTTTATTGTTACTCAAATAAAAATAAAACACTGCATTGTGGGATTTTGGTATATTTTGTGTCACACTGTCAATTTGGCAGCACTGCCACATCGACTGTCTTTGCGTTACATTAGAATTAACGGATATGGAAATAGAATATGTTCGATATTTCCTGAAACTTCCAATTAGGCATAAAAAAGGCTGCTTTATCTACACATAAGTTAGCTATCGTTTCGCTGTCAATAAAACAAGTTGTGTTAAAATGTAAATAAAAGTATTGTATAAACGAATATTAAATTTTGTATTAAAACAAACAGTATAAAAGTTATAGTGAAGTAAATAAAGAAACTGTGACTGCCGTATGGTATAGTAAGTAAGACACCCGCCTACCAATCGGAAGGTCGTCGGTTCAATACCAGGCCAGACCATCTTTAAAAAAAGAAAAAAGTTTTTCTACAGCGATATCACCTCATAACATTAGGTAGTAACTGGTTATGAGTATCACTACATTGAAAACTTCTCTAAACGCATTTGCCGTTCGGAGCCGGCGTTAAACTGTAGGTCACGTTCTATTTTATTTTAAAAATAGAATCGGGTGCAGCTCATTGATTGAGAGAAGTCCCCATGTTCCTTCATGGAATGTTATGAGAATTAATAATAAACGAATATTAAGTGTTGTATTAAGACAAACAGTATAAAAGGTATGGTGAAGTGAATAAAGAAACTGTGACTACAATAAAGTGGTTTTATTTTATTTTAACGCAATTTAAACGAACTCAAACTTTTAAAAAGAGGTTAAAACGTAACAATATATATGTCATGCATTTATCATCTGTTGTGATGATTGGGTACAAAAAGTCATCTTTATGACCGCTTGATAACTGATGGCGGGATTAAATGATGAGACGAAATTTGAAGACAATTTGTCCTGAGACACAAAAGCAACCAATTGTTTTGAAAATCCCATTGAATAGAGATTATTTAGAGCCCCTTTCTTGTCGCATATCATTTTTTCGACCAACGATATTGTTAAAAATAAAACGCGTCTGGAGCTTTCATTTAAGTTTCGATTTGTATTTGTCAAAAGGTTATAACAATGTAAGATAAAAAAAATAATTTGATAGTATATTTATAGATTAATGTAACAATGTAATCTGGCAATAAAATTCTGACATGTCATCAGCAAATGCAGAAGTGATATCTGTTATAAATTACTGTTTTAAATTACTGTTTTAATTAAATGTTATAAATAGAGTCATTGAAGTCAATTAAAAAATTATATTTCTCAACAGAGCTTGAAGCCACACTTCTTGTGATGAATGCTGTATAATTGAATGCTACTCTACCCAGGGAACTTTTCAGATTTAGCTCTTGTGACCACTTTTTTCAAACTTGAAAAAAGTTAATTAGGTGGTAACATATTTAGGGTAAACTAAGAGGTAATAACTAAAAGAAACGCCCATCTTTAATGGCTTGAGAACTTTTAATATTTAGAAGCAATAATTTGAAAGGTATCACCCCAACCCATAATTTTATTTCCGCCTATAAAATTTGGGTGGCAGAGCATAAGTCGGTCAATATAAAAACCGTAGTGATTGTACAAATGGTTAAAAAAAAAATCATAAAATGTTAGTGGATGATTTTCAGATAAAGATATTTGAACTAGGTAAAATGATATGCATTTTAAAGAGTGCTATACATTGTATATTTGAAGAAAAGCTGTAAGCAATATGGGTGTTGCGAATGCTCACAATAGAACAAATATAGTGTCGTGAAGATGTGTTAATAAAGCATTTGGCAAAGTTTTAATGCAATACATTGGAGCATTCTCATCGATTCCTAAGAAGTAATGAGATATAGGTACACCACTTCACACCTGGACAACAAAAGCAGAGAATCAGATTGTAAAAATCGTGCCTAAAGACGATAGGGACAGTACGATCTGAAGGCTAGATGATATCGTCTGGTTTTGGTATATGAGTGTCAAATTTACTGTTGATTGCCTTTAAAAAGAAAAAAAAACAATTAACGATGATTATGATGATGAAATGAAGGGATAATATTTTATTTGGCCAAAAAGTTTAGTTTAATCAAGAGAATGCCGGATAACGCACCCACTATTGTGACAAACAAAATAAGTGAATTAAAACTCGAGTTCTTATTGTACATCATGCAACCTTTTTGCCAGATTTAGCTCAACTTCCAAAATTAAAAAAATTATGCGGCGCTTAACTATAAATAGCTGGAGTCTGCTATCGATAGTTTTTTTTTTTTTCAAAGCTATACTGTTATTACTTTAAATAAGGTATGAAAGCTACTGAATATTGCTATATTGAGAAACAAAATAAAATGTTCCCAAATTTGTTCTACTTTTTTTGTTAGATAATTTAGGCTCGCTCTTGTATTTTTATTTTTTTTCGTACACTTTATGAATGATCGTAATTATACTTAATAAAACACTAATAATGATAAAATAATTTGATAGTTACATATTTAATAGAAAGTTTCAGGCTTAATTCAAAACTTTTATTCCGCGTAATGAACACCCTAATATAGCAGTAATAAATAAACGTTTTACCAGAGTTATGTGTGTACTCGCATATAATAAATTTATATAGGTTTTATTGCACACGATTCCATCTCTTATTTTTTGTTTTTTGCTCCCCTTATTTTTACAAAGGTTATAAAGTAAAAAAGAATAACACAAATAAATTCGGTGTTAAAAACAATGGCCAGCAAATTACAAGCATTTGATACAATAACAAGCACAAACAAATACTCGCATGCACAAACAAATAAAAGCATTCACTGCAAAAAAACGGATGTTAAATTAAAGTCATACGAATGTATGTATATGACAAATACATACAAATATAATTTTATCCTTTTACACATATACTCTCATGCCTAACATATACACTATGGGTTATGTATACACGCATGCATATGTATGCATATACATATACATAAGTTTATGTGTATACCCATGTGAAACAAACAAATATAAATTGTGGTTTTTATGTTTTACGCTGACAAATTTTTAGTCATTAGTTTAAATTGTGTTAAAAATTTTGTGGTTTTTATGGTTATTTCTGTTGTTGTTTTATTTACAGTTTTTTCATTACTCAACACTAAAACATATTACAAAAAAAAAAAAACTGTTGTAAGTATTATGCAAATAACACAATTCTCCCATACCCCAGTTGACAAACATAGATCAGACAATTTAAGCTGCTTAAGTAGTCGACTGCCTAGTTTTATGCTTTAAAAAATATAAAATCATTTCGTATGTGATTTCACTCACACACTCGTACCCACATTCATACGCACACACTTATACGTAATGTTACATACACTTATTGTAATAGTTTTTACATTGTTTTGCTTTTGTGTAAAAGATCCTTTTTATTTTTGTATAGTGTCTGTGGCAAAGCATAATGATTTAGCGGTTTTGATACGAAACCAGAAATTTCATAAACAGAAGGGAAAAGTCATCTAATCTATGGCGGCACACATAATTAGTGGTCTATTGTTTTGTTTCTTTTTTTCAAAAATTTTATTAAAATTGTATAAAATTCATTAAAAAGTTATTAGAGTAAGTGGTGCTGAAACAAAAGAGTATGAGTTTGGGTTCGTTTAATACAAGTAATTGATGACTATTAGATTCCTTTGATTCACATTTTATTTAACGTCAGTATTTTATTTACTAAGTTTTAATAATTTTGTAGTAAAATAATTAAGCAGCTATAGTTCTCTTTATTTCAGTAACCAAGTTTATTTATATTATATTATGTTGGAAAACATTTTATATCCTAACTAAAATGTAAAAAAATAACAAAAAATACTATTTTGTGATTGTTTGACGTTTGAGTTTGGCTCATATATAAGAAAAATTAATAAAAGTCTTACTTAAATGCCTTTGGTAGGTGTAATTTTTTGTGTTCTAGCTAAAGCAACCTGTAACCACAGATATTAAAAGATAAAAATGACTCTCGTTCGTGCACAGTTTTCCTAGGTATCTTCTTCCACAAGCAGAGGAAATTTCTGGAATCGTCCCTGTTCATGTAGTCCTCTATTTTCTCATTAGCTTGTTTCCTTTGCTGAATTTTTTTACTTTGAAACAAGCTGCATGTAGCACTGATTCAAGTTGCAACAAGTTGCTGACTTGCACTCTAAGCAGAGTTTTTATTCTTTATTACGTTGCGTCTTTCGTCGTCGTACCAATGAGTGTCCTTCGCGATCTTATATATTCTACCCCGTTGCGTGCTTTGCATTCGTTTTTTATTCCATTCAGGCGCGTACTCACCTTAACTGTCACTATGTATGCCACTAATATACTACAGGTACGCTGCTTATCGATTACCACATGATTAGATTGATTTCGAGTACTTTGGTTCGGGGACTGCCGAATTACCTTGTGGACTCTGTCTTATGTTGGAATATTTGTACTACTATCTTCTATATTCTTTACTGTGGCGAAATCTATCTGTCGCAAGCCTTGTTCGTTGTGATGTCAATAAGACTGAACATTCGAATTGGAGTTGGAGTAAAGATTCCTAAGCATTCCGTAAACACGACCAACAACAGCCGCTATATGGCTAGACCAGGACAGTTTATCATCAAATATGACACCTAAATTTTTGCATGAGCTAACAAACTGAATAATATCATCATCTATTTTTACCACAACGTCATTATCAGTAATCCTATTGTTTCTATTGAGAAAAATGCACTTCGATTTAGTAGGATTAATGCACAGCCCGTTGTTCGTTGCCCATTCGTTAATCCTAGATAAGTCTGAGTTGATGTTGTCAACACACTGAGAGACTATATTAAACTCACAACTACTATAAATCTGCACATCATCAGCATACATTTGAACCCCACAATGCTCCATCACATTTATCATCAAATATATAGATACAAAAAGAAGAAGTTCAAGAATTGATCCCTGCGGAACACTACGGCTTTTATTAAGAGCCCTTAATATTTGCCTTTGTATAAAACTGTTTGAGATCGTTCTTTAAGATATGTGTGAATGAGATTGCAGGTTGCTGCGCAAAAGTAAAATAATTGCCCTAGTTTTTTCGTCAATTTTACGTGGTCAACTATATCGAATGCCTTGCTGGGATCAAATAGCATTAAAAACGACATCTTTCACTTATCAATATTACACATCAGACTCTCGACTACATCTGTAAGAGCTGTAATGCAAGATCCCCCTATCACAAATTCTGATTGTACCACAGATAATAAATTATGTTGCCTAAGATATTCATTAATCTGCTTGCACATTATATTCTCCATTATCTTAGACAAAAACGGAAGAATCGCAATGGGCCTAAATTTGTTGTTCCCCTTTGGAATAGGAATAATTTTCGATAGGTTCCATCCATTTGGAAACACTGATTTTGTTACGACAGTGTTACACAAGTATGTTAAAAACGGCAAAATTCTAGGTAATAAAATTCTGAATGTTGGATCCAACCCATACATTCTAGTTGTTTTAGATTTTACAGCATAAAAACTCTCCAAGACCTCACTACGACTTACGCAGCGAAAGATAAGTTTTGTCCCAATAGATACTGTACACATATTCTCATATACATTGTGCCCTGGCCGAGGAATATCTATGTTCATCAATATTAACATTAACATCGAGAAACGGAATGACTCTCCGCCCAATTCTAATCTTTCGAATTTTCCTCCATTTCGACTTGCGATCAATTGCAGTGTTAATGTTTCTATCGTAGTACAAGCATTTAGATCTCTTAATACTCCTAATAACATCTTTGCTACGTGATTAAAATTCTCTATAGAGTTCGACAGTTCCAAACCTTTTCCATCTTGTGTAGGCAGCGGTACGAATCTTAATAAATTCCTCAATACTGAATGTAAACCCCGGTTGCCGATTTGGTTTTAACAGCCTTGTCCTTAAGGGTACACACACCTCATTCAAATTATTCACGTTATCCTGCAAAAAATTCAATTGATCATTCACGCCCTCAAGATAACAAATCTGATGCCAGTTAACGCTCTCCGAATACTGATCCAAGAGTATACGATCTATGTTACGTATGTCCCGGAAAGTGTAATGAAGAGGCCACCGAGCTACATAAAGGCCGTATGTCGCAAATAATAGGTCATGATTGGAAAAAGCAGACAAAGGGATTTGGTCATAAAAAGCACCTTAGACTTACCGTTCACAGACACAATATCTACTGGACTATTCGCTTCTTCGTGGAAGTGTGTCGTTCTTCATAGCTGTCAAGCCCATAGAGGTAATAGGATCAATAAGAGTATTGTACACTAGCAAGTTACTGTTGAAATATATCCAAATACCCAGATACTATCATCTAAAAACATTAATAATGGATTTAGCAGCGTAAAGGGGTTTTTCACTATTTGGTGTGAAGAGCAACAAGAGGCAGTCCAAGAGCTGCCAAGGCATCTTGAAAGTTGCACTGTTTGGTGCAGTTGTTAGCCGGCGGCATCATACCGTATGTCTTGAAGAACCATGAAAATCGCATCGTTACAGTCAATGAAGAAAAGAGCCGTGCAATGATTAATAAAGCTATTGAGAGGTGAGTTTTTTGAACAATTGATCATACGCTATGGACCAGATCATACGATTTGATCCCACTAGACAGTTTTGGTGGGGATACGTGAAGTCTTTCGTATACAAGCACCAGCCACAACTCCAGCCCTGGAAGACAACATTACAGCTTCCATTGACGAGATAGGCTGGGCAATTTAGCAGTTTAAATTTGAACTAGCGACTATTTTGAATATGGCAATACTTATGTCATTCGATTTTATCACAAAATTCAGCATATTATCTCCACTGAATGAAATTAATCGATTTACGCTTGAGCAACGTTGGGATTTATAGGAAATTTATTACCATTTAAAATCATCCTTTTGGATGAAGCTCATTTTCATCTTAATGGGAACGTTAATAAGCAAAATTTTGGGCTCAGAAAAAACCAAACGTATTCTTACAAAAGCCAATGCACCCATTACGATTGACTGTTTGGCCCAAATTTCATATTTTGCCACCATTACGATGAATGGAGACACTTATCACATATGGTTTTGATATGAACGACGTTTGGTTTCAACAGAATGATGCAACTTGACACACATCTCATGCCACAATCGATTTATTGCGTCAAACGTTTGATGGCCGTTTAATTAGCCGAATTAGCCGAAATAGTGATGTCAGTTGACCGGCAAGAAGCTGCGATATGACACTGATGGACTATTTTCTGTGGGGCGCTGTGAAAGACAAGTGTCATGCCGACAAACAGGAGACAATTGAGCATTTTGAGGCCCACATTCGTGATGCCATTGCTGACATGCACCTCATACACACGAAAAATTTCGTGAAAATTGATTAGAGCGATAATATTTCATTTCATTTCTTCGATAATATTTCATTTCTACACAAAAGAATTGTACCTCACAACAAAAACATAAATTTGAAAAAACTTCAAACCGTTTTTGTTTCGTTATATTTTTCAATTTAAACTTTTAAATTTCCCACCCTATATCTGATATGCTGAAATAAGTATGCCAAAATAGAAGCTTATGGTTGGAGTACCTACGTCGTAGCCGCGATCAATATTTACATGACACAATCCTTAAAATGTAAATGACAGGTATTTATTTACCGCCCTAAATAAATATTTTATTCTCTTTTGCAAATTTCCTGTGTTTTTCATTCAATTTTCGAAACACAGACGGATAAAAAATCATCCCTATAATGGTAATAAGTGGCCATTGCACTTTTGGTAGATATACACAGAGATCAGTGATTCTTTATATTTAGTGTTACCGGCAAAAGCTACAATGATAAAGAAGAAGAGAAAAATACTCAGCATCAGTTAAATGGCTGGGTCAGCCATCTTTTATTACCATTCCACAACTGGAAATAAGTAATTATATGCCTATTTTCTTATTTGTTTTAAACTTCTGCTATGTGATTAATATCTCCTATTTAAATTTCACCACGATAACTGCCCTTTCTTCAATTCGGCCTTTTAGTATTAATTTCATGTTTTTCTCCTCGGACAATACATCCTCAGTGTGCAGGCATACTATATAGCACTTCACAAAATATAATCAAATGGACAAGTTCATTTAACGGCTTGCACGAATTTTTAAGAAGTTTATGTACGATGACTCTGATTGATTTCTCATCGTTTTTTATTTCAGTAGCGCAGTTTCAATCTTAATGGGTGCAGTCTTCTAAGGTATAAAAATTACCTTTTTCGATCGGTAATATAATTTTATTTATACGTAAAAAATACTATATTTTATTTAAGAAACTTAAAAAAATATAATAAAAAATGTGTAAACTTTTTTTTGTTAAACAAGTGCATTTTTTTTACTCTAAAAAAAAAATTAAAAAAAATTTTTTAATTAAAAATTAATTAGATAATTTAAAAATTTTTTTTTTTCTGCAAATATCGTGTTTCATCATTGGAAAATGAAAATATACAAGTTAAAAATTTAAAAAATATAATATTTTTTCAATATTGTTTTTGTTATTATTTTTTATTTATTTTTTTTATTTAAAATAACGAACCACAAAAACGTATTTACATTCAATTATATATTTATATATATGTTTGCACAGATGATAAGAAACCATTTCATTTGGTAGTACCATCACTTATTGTCAACGCAAATGCCATAAGCATTACCAATCGTCAAAAATTATTTCCATTAGTAACACTGTCATTTCATATGATTCTCATATACAATCTGATGAAAATATGTATTGAATATGTATACTCCTTGTATGTTTAATATTTGTAAAAATATTTACATACATATTTTACTCATAGAAATATTTACTCATAGAAATATGAATACGGTACATATGTATGTATATAAATATAAGAAATAAAAAAAAAACAAAAAAAAACATATGATATATTAAATAAATACGAGTCAAATACAGGCGACATATAAACATTAAAAGATAATGGAAACATTTTAATATTTGTGACCTACTTATTAAATTGGTACTAGATGGGCATGCTGTAATAAATTTTGATAACCAACAAAAAAAATATTAAAATCGATTAAAATATTTATTACTATCTAACCCAGGGCATTATTCGCCACCCCTATCCTAATTATAATTTTTTACTCTTTTCCTACATTTAATCTCCTTCCGGCTCCAAGGCTAAAAGGTGTAATCTTTCAGCTGTACATAGACTTTAAAAAAACATACATATACACATATGCATAAAACACATTAATTTTTAAATATACATTTTAAAAATTTTTAGTTAAAACCCTCTTGTTGATCAAGTGCGATATGTAGATAACTTTGACAAAGAGTGCCTCGTTATCTCTTATAAAATGTAATACCCTCTCTCCTGCATTTTGGCCGGTATGAATAGATAACGAATCTTGAACTGTTACCGTTCTCCACACATGCAATTACATATTTATTATGAGTGGGAGGCATCATGCCCACTTATCCAATCTAACACAGTTATTGACTGATGATGTGTACTCGTATTGTCCAAGAAGTTGTTTAAGTCAAATTTAGAAACTTTTCTCACCGTTCTCAAGATAAACAAAACTCAATATTTACTTTGTGTGAAAGGTACCATACCCACTAGTCTAATCCACCCATTTTTAACTGATGATTTGTATTGATTACGAAACTACGGTCCAAACTTAAACACGCTCAGTTGCGTGATTATCGAGTTATTAAATAGCGAACACGAAAGACAACTTACCTATATATATTGAGTGATTTTTTAAGAGCTTTTGGATATGAATTGAAAAAAGACATAAATTTCAGAAAGAAATCTATGAAATCTTTATCTTTGTCGATAGAACGATCTACATACATATATAATTTAATATATAAAGATGGTTCATATGCTGGGACAAATTTTGATTTACTCTTCCCAACATATCGGCTGGTATCTCACGAATAAAATCTTCAATATTGGCTTCCAGTGTGTCAATCGTTGCCGTCTTGTCCAAGTAAATATGAGCTTTCAAGAAATAGTTTAAAGGCGTTAAATCGTACGATGTAGGCGGCCAATTGACTGGCCCAAAACGTGAAATAAACCGTTCACCAAAATTGCCTCTCAATTAATGTGTGGCATGTGGCACCGTCTTGTTGAAACCACATGTCAGCCAAGACAAGCTCTCTCATATCGGGCAAAAAAGTTTGTAATCAGAGCACGATGGTGCTCGCCATTCACAGTAACGTTCCTACCTTCGTCGTCTTTGAAACATTGATGGCGCCTATAACCCACACCAAGCATTGCATTGCAACGATTTTGAATGCTCTTCACACCAAATACAGCATTTGGTTTGTTCACATATCCAATTAACCATAAATGAGCTGACAATAAATGAATAAAGCGCACTTTCTTAACGGAGCATAAATTTTGATAATAAAAATCAATAAACTCCAAGCGTTGTTCTTTTGTAATTCGAATTGGTAAAATATAGACCAAGCTGAACACGTTTGACAGTAACATGTTACCAGAAAACAACTGAGCTGTCAAAAAGAGAAGGCGATTTTGGGATTCCTTATCACGCACATGCGATTTTTTGTTTCTACCAAACATAAAAAATAACCATAAATGTCCAAATACCTATCTTGTGTATAAGTTTAGTTGCAATCGTTCACAGGTTTGAGCGTAATACGGCGTCACAAATAAGCCAAAAATAGCCTCTAGTTTTATATATACATAGATTTAGATATTTTAAATATAATTAATATTTTGATATCATAAAATCCATAATTTTTGTGTAGTTAAATTTCAATTTTAAAATACTTCTGCTATATTATTAAAAGCTTCATTTACAGCAATTATAATTCGTCTATATCCTATTAATATTTTCAAATTTCTCCCCAAATATTAAATGTTTTTCATATAAAATTCATATGTCTATGCTTATAACAAACGTATGTATGCATGTAAAAAACGTGATTTACATTAAAAATAAATTCCTGTAAAATTTGTATGCTCTCACCAATAAAAAGAACAAAACACAAGATATAAATGTATATATATATATATATATATATATATATATATATATATATATATATACATATGTATTTTCAACAACAAAAACATCAATAAAAAATTATTGTAATCGTACTTTTTGTGTGTAGATGTTATGGAAATGATGTTTGTTTCTGAAATTCAATACAATTGTGTAAATGTACAAGTAAATGTAAAATTTATTTGATTTTTCTTTTATTCTTTTATTGTGGTGAAAATCAGTAGGCATAGAATTTGATTTATTTCCATTCATATGGCATTTGATATGTCTGAAAGTACATACACAAGCATACTTATTCGGATGTAAATTTATATGAATAGAATTGCCTCAAAACCTCATGTGGATTTAGACAATCATACTTAACACTTTCTTAGAATTTTTTTATGCGAAAGAATGTGTTTTAGTTTAGTCTTTCATTTTATGTACATTGCTTGTTTTATTTTATTTAAAAAAATGCTACAAACCATAAAAGATTTCAGGTACATGAATAGATATAATAGTAGTAATAAAATTTAATATTTTGTAAATATTATAAATTTAAAAGCAATTATTATTTGTAATACTTTAAAATTTTTCGGTATGTTTTTACATGTTCTTAGAGAGATTATCGAAAACAATTTTAATGAATTTATAACAAGTTTTTTAACAAATATGTTTTAAAATATTTTAATTACTTAAAAAGTTATTACCATTGTAAAATAATAATAAATTTGTATTATCAGTTTAGCGTGTATTTTGGAAGGGAAATAATAAATAAATCAAACTTTATTTGGTGAATTTTAGTCATTTTTCATTCGAGTAACTAAGTTTTTTTACATACAGTTTTAACATGAAAATTATTGATAAGACTGGTTTACAAAGTTTTTGTTCACAGTTTAAATTTGGGGAAATTTATATAAAAATTCTAGGATGTTTTTTTTATATATATATAAGACCAGCACCCAGGGGATGACGCCTACTCATGCAGTGCATTGTGCTGGTACCAGGAAAATAGGTTATTGGAAGGAGAACAGAAGGAGTAGTGTTTATGGATGTTAGATTTTAATTTATTCATGTCGTAAGTGGCAGGAAATACTTTCGCTGGAAGATTATTCCACAACCGAACAGTACGACCAAAAAACGAATTCTCCCTATAATGCGTTGTGCGATTTACTGGACAATCAACTACAAAGGGATACGCTCTATGAGAAATACGAGTACTACGTAAAAATATATGATTTTTGGGAATTAATTCCTTAATTTCGTTAGAACACATTCCGTTATAGTACCGATAGAACAATGAAACACACGCCACATTGCGACGGTGATCCAATGAATCGATAGAGTTGGCTACCCTACCGTCATTGATGAGCATCTTCACCCTCTCCTGTACGCGGTCGAGAAGCTCCAAAATAGACTTTGAAGCACCGGCCCATACATGAGAGTTGTATTCCATTTTGGGATGGATATAGGTCTTGTAAATATTAAGGAGATCAGATGGGGTGAGGTATTTCTTGCACCGTCTCCAAAAACCAAGGCACTTGAATGCTTCTTTCGACACTTGAAATATGTGATCATTCCAACGAACGTCACAGTGAATTCTCATGCCCAGAACATCAAGAGCATCTGATTCCTCAATATCCACATAACCCATTGACACAGATGACAGCACACCACCACGCCTGTGTGTTAAAAAACAACATTGAGTCGTGCATTAAAATCGACCCTGTTCGCATTAAGTTTCGAAATGAGAGCCTCGTGCCAAACTCTATCAAACGCCTTTGAGATATCCAGAGCCACAACCTTACTCTCGCCAAAACCATGAATGGACTTATTCCACTTCTCTGAGAGCAACGCCAGCAGGTCACCAGTAGGACGGCCCTTTCGGAAACCGTACTGACGATCGCTAAGTAAATCGTTGGACTCCAGATATCCCACAAGGTGGTGATTAATCATACTCTCCATAAACTTGGAGAGTGTGGAAAAAACAGCTATTGGACGGTAGTTCTCAGGGTTACTAGCCTCGCCCTTTTTGGGGATTGGCGTTGCATTAGCAACCTTCCAGCAAGATGGAAAAATACCGGCGCGATATGACGCACTGAAAAGGTGAGCTAATGGCAAGCGTCGAAGAGCACTGCTTCAGGACCAGTGTTGGTATGCCATCCGGCCCAGAAGACTTGTTAACGTTAAGATTTGCAAGAACCCTTTTTACGGCACGAGCTCGAAAGAATATACTAGGCATAGTTACTGATGTCATTTATTACGGGTGTCATAATTTTCAAATATTTAAAAAGAGTGGCAAAAATAAGAGTACCATTAGTTTGAGAATAAAGAGTTCCAACTCTTTGTTATATAAACTTGTATTTGTTTTCCTTATGACGCACCAACAATAATCACCTAGCATATGCTGGTACAAAAACCTCGTTTAAAGAATTTTAAATCTTATGGAAACCCGTCATCACGTTCGTCGCCAATATATCCAAAGTTTCTGGAAAAAGTTCAATTGGAAATGTTAAAAATGGATTTAGAGCAGCCATAAGCTTTTCATGTGACTTTTGTCCCCGATAAACTTGCACGCATTCTTACGCTCTTGCTTTTAGTCGTCAATGAGACAGCGACGTATGCACGTGTATGGTGGACATACCAAAAATTTTGTTATGGCACAAACAAATAATTTATAAAAGTTTCTTATGCTCTTGCTTAAGTTGTCATTGAAACAGCGAAAAGTCCACATGTGCAGTGGATGTATGTTGATTTAAAAAAAAATTTATTTTAAAACATCAACATTACTCTCTCTGTGAGAGTGCTATAAATCAATAATCTCTAAAAGTAAAAATGTAGTTGTCTTAGTGAGAAATGGATTTTGCTCCCTGAGAATTGAGTTGAATGGATAATTGGCATTATTACTTTCTGAATGAATTTATTTTTTGTTTAAAATATAAAAATCTTAATATTTTGTGAAAAGTTTAAGTATTATTGAAAATAACAAATAATATAGTTTAAAAAATAATATAAAAAAATAGCATACACCCGCTACGCATGTTCACTTGTCACCGTTTCATTGACGACGTAACGGTCCAATCGGTTTAGAAGTAACGTAAGCGGGACGTAAAAGAAACGTGATCAAAAGGTAAAGTATGTTTAGTTGGTGAAGTCAAAACGAGTCAGCTGTTTTCAACTATGTGTGTTTAAATAACAAAAGAAAAAATAAATTACAAATTAATTCATGTCCTTGTATCAACAACATTAATTTTTCATCATCCATTTTATTTAAATTTATTATTAGTTTTTAATTATTATAATTTAAAACATACACTTTAAAATTTTTCTTTATTTATTTCATTTAAGCGCGAATTCCTTGTTTACACTTTTATGTCAACGCAAATTCTTTGTTTAAAATTTTATGTCAGCTGAAGTTGTGTGTGAAATAAAAACCTAGAAATATTCTGTTGAAAACGTTACAGAATAACTAACCATTTAGTTATCGTATCAGCTGACACTTTTCGTTTACATTACTTGTAGGTTAATTTGGCCTTAAGAATACATGTGTATTTAGCGTAAGCAATTGTTTTTTTAAATGAGCATTACTGATTTAGATTTAAAACATACATAGTTATACCCATTTTTTTGAAATTCTTTAGCAACTCAGCAAAAGTATTTTTGAAAATTGTAGTTACTTTATTTCCTAGCAACAAGTATTAAAGCGATCCAGGCTACACCTTCATCAAATTTTAAATTAAATATAAATAATCTGTAATTGATTTAGGAAATATTCGAAAAAGGATTGCATATGTATGGAAAGGACTGTTTTGTCTTTTCCAAAGTCTACACAAAAAACGTATATATCATAAAGCTGTATCGTGTAAGTGGACAAACGAGAAGATATAGCTGCTGTCAAAATAATAACATCAATATTATATGCAAATTTAAAAAAGTAACAAAATCTTATTTATTCAAAAGAAAGCTTTGTAATTTTTTAATTAATTCAAAAAATATGACAAAAAGAAAAATAATTTAATTTAAATTCAAATTAATGCAAAAAGTTCAACATTTCACAAAAATTAAAAAAAAATATCTGTCAAAACTATAGCACTGTTCACATGAACTGAAAGCAAAAATATTACAATTTTATTAAAATCGTTTACTGCGATTGTAATGCGAGTAGCTATCCTTAAGTACTGTTTTAAATATTTAGTCGTGTTGCCCTTGTTAGAAATAACTGCTCTCCATCGTTTTCCTATGGAATTGGCAAAGTTCTTTCACCTTTTTAGTTAAATGGAGTGCCAGGCTGGTTGTACTGCCACCCTTCTTTTTTACATCAGTCCACAAATTTTTGATGGAATTTAAAGCAGGTGATTATGTATACATTTCCTCAAAGGGACACTATTGTTCGGAAACCATTTTTTAGTATTTAATGGTTGGTACGTTACATGACCCAAATAAGTGGCATATTTTCTGAACCATACGGCTCCAGTATTTTGACGTATTCTGTTATATCCATGATGGTGTTTATACGCTGGATAAGCCCAACACCGTAGTCCGATAAACAAATAAAGCTATTGTTTTGCTTTAAAAAAATGTAGGAAACATTTTCGCATCACTTTGATTTTTTGAGAAAGAAGAGTAATGGCCCTGTTATTAAGGCAAGTCGAATTTGTTTTTTTTAAATCTATTTCAGCACTTTCTTTAAATACTCCTATTTATTCAACCACAAACAGGTTTGTAAAATTATATAAAAAAAATAAAAGCACATCAACAAAATTGAAGGATGAAAGTCAATCTTTTTGTGGCGTTGCTATTGAATAAGAAACGAATTGATTTTTTGAAGCTTGTGTAATTACAATTAAAACACAAAGTATTTTGTATATCAAAGTGTCAGTGACAAATTTTTATCTATTACCATAGTAGCTTTTAGGGCAAAGTTCCTTCTGTTCTTAACGACTAGCTGTACATTAGGTGCATCAAAGTGTATTCTTTCAAAAATATGGCTTATTACCTATATAAAGATCAGGGTAAAACACTGACCAATTTTCTTATAGAGGGTCTTTTTTGAAGCCAGGTAGAACTTATGTAAGGGTTAACAGTCATACTTTGCACTTTTTGACATTTATGAATAGCAAGGAAACCAGAAATATAAAATTGCATGATTTTTCTCATGCGACTATTCAAGTCAGACGTAAGATACTTATCCGCCTTAATTTTCATGAATTATGGCATCGGTTGGTTAGTGAATATCTTTTCATATTTGTCTAATAAATAAAAGCATTTTCTTTTTAAAAATCATTTTTAAACTTTTTAGAGCATATTTGCGCAAAAATTAAGTTAGGCAAAAGACTTGACGGTAGGGCAAAAGACTTGACGGTAGGGCGTGACTCACAATTAATATCGTACATTATGTTGGGATCACCCTTTTTTAACAAAGATATATTTTTGTTTTTTTGGATCATATTTGCATATTATTATATCATATTTTATGTGCATAAAACACTTTTCAAGAGCATATTTCTGGTTTACCAGATTATTCATATTTTCTGAACGTTTGAACAACTCTACTAAACTTTTAAGATTAAAAATTTTTTTTCTCGGCAACAAGAAATTTTTCATGGTTATACGGGAAGAAATATAAAACATTACCAGTTTAGGGCAAAAATAAGCTTTCAGAAGTACAACTTAAATTTCAAGATTCATTTAAAACAGTCCTTATGTGTTCTATTAAATTTTGATTTTGGTGTCTGTTTTCAACTCATTACATATTACACAAGATTTTAAGTAAACTTCTAGCAAAGCGCCCATCAATAAACTAAATAATTTTATATTAAACGTTGTCGTGACTAAGCTTACTGGCTGATATAATTATTATGTAGAGAATCAAGGGCTCGTATATAAAGCATGAAAAAGGGCTATTAAGAGAAAAACTATTTTTCGACCTTTCACTAATACCCTTAAAATCTGAAGTTGAAATATTTTAATTTAAATTTAACTCCACTTAAATCCTCGACATAATTTATACAAGTACAAGAAAATCCACATATGGTATGAACAATTCAAAAAAAAAAAAAAAAATATATATATATATTTTTTTTTTGAATTGTGCATATATATATATATATATATATATATATATATATATATATATATACATACATATATACTCGTATATATAAAACTTTAATTTCAATTTTATTTCTTTTTCAAAACTTTTCAATAACAAATCAACCTTTTGGTATCAAATACATAGGAAATCCTTTTACTTCAGACATCCTTTTAGATTAAAGTCTTTCAAAGAATAAAATGTTTAGAAAAACAAAGCAATAAAATCAAAATTACTTTAGCTCCGAAGAAAAAAACAAATTGTACAAAGAAATGAAAACGATGATGAAAAACTTGAACAAAAAAGAGAAAATTTTACAAAATTACAAGGAAAATGTTCAACAAAATGAAACTACTTAATTAAATTCCCTGCAACATTTTTTTACTTTTAACCATTTTTGTTATTTTTGTTGTTGTTTTAGTTACCATAGCTGTTGTTTTAAGCTAACACGCGCTTATTCGTTCTTTCATTGGCATTTCTGTTTCACTCTTAAATTGTTAAATTCTTTATATGGAATGGCAACATCTTGAATATATTATTTTTCTATGCAGACATTGGCGTTTCATTATTCATTCTGTTTCATTCATTCATCCATACATTGTTCTATTTTCTTTACAAATTGTTTTATTTGGCTGTAGAGTTTTTGTATAAATTCCATTGTTAGAAAATAAGTATTTTGCCAGGTTAAACAAACACTTCTATATGTACTCTATACAATACTAATCTTACAATTGGATAAAAGTGACACTGGGTAAATGAGCTAATATTCAATATATATTTTACAGAAAATCTTATGATATACATACATATTTGGAAGATCGAACGGGTTTTATTCTTTTTTTTTTGGTTTTGTCGAATAAGATTTTTATAAAATGTAAATTTTTCGAATACCGATTAAACCGGTTATTTTAACACAAATAACCGGTTATTTTCACACGAATAACCGGTTAATTTAAATATGTATAATTTTATATATTTTAGTGCAAATATAAGTTTAAGTATTTTTATAAATTTAATACTATATAACGTCTTATTTTTATACTGTATATGACAACCGTGAAAACCATGGTAAATCAAAAAACATGCACATTTTTTTTTCATTTTATGAAAATAAATATTAATTATTTATATAGGGAGAATGATGATTAACTATAGTCATTGAAAGGGACCTACAAACGCCAGCTCCGAATGGCAGATGTCATAGTTAGTAAAGTTTTTCAAACGTAAATAGTCAAAACCAGCCGCTAGCAATGTTGTGAGGTGATACCGCTGTTGAAAATTGTCAGATTGTATGGCCTGTAATTGAAATAAGAACTTCCTGGTTGGTAGACGTTTTACCTAACACATTACAGTGGCACACACTATTAAATACATGATGCATGCATTTGCGTTTCTACAAATGTCCGTTGAAGTGCTAAAATATTTGGAAATTTATGGAATGGATGGAAAAGATAAGATTGTCCTTAAATACTAAGCTGATAAAGCTCTTCGACACAAGAAATTATTAACCACCTTAAATATTTTTATGATATTGACGCTATTGTGCAGCAAGGAAAATACCAAGTAGTCTGTAGGCGCCGGCAAGTAGAACTTACAGAACACACTGTAAAAAATGTATCACTGGATGAAATAGAACGTTGCGGTGTCGAGGAAGAAATGTCTGTTATGGCCCTAACAAAGCCGAACGTTGTTCTATCATTCTTATTTTGTAGAAACTGTAATATGGGATAAAAATTTATCAATTTTACTTGCACCTTGAATTGAGAAGAATTTTATTTTAATGACCGAAACGTTTAACCGGTTATTTGATAAATTTATAACCGAAAACCGGTTTCTTAAAAATTGCAATTTTTCGAATTATTGGAAAACCGGTTTTTGACAAAAGTCGAATAAGCGATCTCCCTCTTACATATGTATGTAGGTCATAGTCGAAGAAAAATTTTAGTTCTTTTTTAGAGAATGTATAACTATTGTAATGAGCTCTTTCGAGGACTATTGAAGATGTCGACATTCAAACAAATCTTTGGTATTTATACATATAATATTGTTACGTTTTTACCCTTTATAAACGTTCATTTAAATCTAGTATTACGTAAAAAATACCTACGTTCGGTAAATTAATATTTTGGTCTATATAGCACTTAAATGTGTTTTTAAACTTTTTATAATTAAATATATATTTAATTCACCGTTTGCAGGTTTACTGATTTCTCTTTCTAAAATAGTTAATCATATCACTTGTACTCTGTAACTACGATATTTTAATTTGTAGGGCTTTGTATGGAAGTAGTGAGTATGAAATCGATGCAACAAATTTCTTTAGAAAATGAGTGGAGTTAAAATGGTATGCAATGGAGTTTATCGAATTTACACCGTATCGTAAGAACTTCAGGTGAAAATATCGTATCCACACATCCGAAGCCAACAAAATTTGACGTTTCCAGATGCCACGATACGTTGCGGTCTGTTTTGTTATTTTAGTAAGACACCCGCCTACCAACTTAAGGGTCGTCGGTTCAATACCAGGCCACACCATCTAAAAAAGAAAAAAGTTTTTTCAACAGCGGTATCACCTCATAACATTAGCTAGTAACTGGTTATGGGTATAACTACTATTGCAAACTTCTCTAATGCGGCGTTAAACTGTAGGTCTCCTTCAATGAGTCTAAATAAAAATAGGGTGCAATTCATTGACTGAGAAAAACCACGTGTTCCTGTATGGAATGCTATGGAAATTATTATTATTATACAAATAAATATTTTTAGGGGAAAAATCGACAAAGACTAGTAAGAACCTTTCACTTTGCCCACATACACTTCTATACTAATTATTGCAGGTGCTTATCATGTAAAATATGACGATATAGTTCGCAGCTAAAGGCTGAAAACTAAGATATGTGTGGTTGGTGGGAAGTTAATCTTCCAATGTGTGACAACTGTTACGAGGATGTGACCATTGATGCACAATTGAAGACTTTTGGAGTTCGGTATTCTATTAGGCGCTATATGCCCCCAACACATGTAAAGTATGGCCTAAAATTTTGGCTGGCTCTTGATTCCAAATTAGGATATATGTAGAAAGTCCAACTCTGCCTTAGAAAATCAATAAACGAACAGCCTGAAAATCAGGTGGATCGGGTCGTTTCAGATCATCTCACTGAAGGTTTGAAAGGTCAAAATATCATTGCTGATAACCATTTTCAATTTTTGAATTAAAAAAAACTGGTTGAATATAAGCTGACATTTTTCTCTTCCACGTCTCTAGGGAGCACATTGGTTTTCCAGAAAGCATCCATTACTTAGCTCGTCTCCACTTATTTGTGTGTGGTGGTGAAGATCCTTGCTAAGTGGTAGTGATCCTTACTTAGCATTGCAGTTTATTTTTTTTCCAGTAGGTTGCGTTTTCTCCTGATAATCCGTCTTATATTTGCAGTTATCGCCAGAGGAAATCTAGAAGGTCATAGTGGCTTCTTTAAATAGAACTGTCTAGAGAGAGGTTGAAGTTTCTTTATTAAGCACTCGAAACCACAATTAAATTTTTATGTCATGTCCTTTGCGCCTTGACCACTACACCACGTCACCACCCCGTCGGTAAAATTCGAAAAAATAACACTTATTCATTCAGTATGTTTTTTTCCAAAAAAGTTCTTTATACACATCAATATTTGCTTTCAATGAAACTGTTATATTGGTTTTATTGTGCAGCATCTGCAAGCGTTGTATCAAATATATTGTCTGTTAGAAAACGAAGGATATTCAACTGCTGCAAACTTAAGTGCAACGCCTGCAACAAATTTATATGACTTGCTCTTCATTAACTAAGAAAACTTGATTTATGCACTTATTCTGTAAACCTAATTCACAAAAATAAATCGATAACCATAAATGGTTCAAAATGATCCTTTACCTAAGATTTATCACTTCTTATTTTGTAATCTTCCTTTACATCATAGACCACTAAAAATTTCGTAGGAGTAATAAATTATAAAAATACCATCTGAGCTAAGAATTTCAGTTGATATATTGAGCCGTTCGGTAGTAAAATCAAAAACAAAAAGAAAATTTATCAAAATGGTCTAAATCTAACAGCAGGGTTATTGAGTTCCAACATTGCAAATAAAATAAAAACTAAATTCTTATATTGTTTAATTAAACTCTTTATTTACACAACGGTTATACTACTGCTTACATAAATTACGTCTTTACTCAACTCTGCTTATTATGCCTTCCAACAACCTTTTCCATGGTTCTATTTGGCAATCACATGGTACTTACTTTAAGATCGTCCACGTCCTCTTCTTGACAATCATGACTTTTTTCATACAGGGTTTAGTAGATGTTTTAAGATCACTTGGACGTGGCTTAACGTAACACTATAGCCATAACCATAAACAGCTATTCAAAACCAACCCTTGTTGTATCGTATAGTATTACATAGTAGAACAAAATAGATTTAAAATTAAAATATAAACGAATTTTCGTATCACTGTTTTTGCAAAATACTTTCAACAAAATTAAAATAATTATTGAATTTCTTACGGTTATGTAATGTTGTTTCACATTGTTTTATTTATGGTATATATGTATATGTATATACATAACTAAAACTATATACATATAGTTTTATTTCGTTCAAGGCTTTTTTGTATTTGCTCTTTAGTTTTTATGTACGTTTATGTATCAGCATTTAGTCACAAATATACAAACAGACTTATAAAAATAAAATACAAAAATAAGTAAAAACTTTTTGTAAATATTTCTCTTCACTATAAGCAGTGGATCAACGATATGAGTGAATGGATAATTTAGAACATAAACAATTCAACTGTTATACATACTTACCTACATAGTTGCTACTGCTATTGCTGATCTTTTGTATTCAGTAGGTTATGCTCGGTATCTTTTTTTCACTTGAAAAAATTTGCAAAATTCAAAACTTCTATCATTTTTACCATTAATTTTTCTCGTATTTGGAAGTCCTAATGCAAAGCTAAGTGTTATTCCTAAACCAATGGAAAAGTTAGTAACTGATTATCTCTCTTTCCAGATGAATGTCACTCTCTCAGCACGGCTTTTAAGGGGAGATCGACAGTAACTAAATTTCTTGAATTTACTACGAGGATCTTTTGGGGCTTTGTTGCAAGTACTCAGACTTATGTTATTTATACTGACTTTAGTAAGGCCTTTAATATAGTTGATCACAGGATTTTGACCTGATAAGAATTCCTGATAGTCTTTATCGTTGGATAGACTCTTACAGAGTGTTTTGTTTTGGAATATGTTATTATACACGGTCTTAGTATGTTTCTTCCGGACTTGTGCAGCGTAGCCATTTGAGTATGCTTTTGTTCTTATTATTCCTTAATGATCTTCCTGATTTATTTTTTGACTGGAATGTTCTTATGTAGGTATTTTATTCCTCTGATGAAATTAATTGCAGACTGTTCTGCAACGAACTTTTGATGTTTTTGTTGATTGGTGCAGGAATAATTTGATGGATCTCAACCTGGGGAAATGTAAGCATGTAGACTTTTCTAGCAGGAGTAATATTCCTTTCCGGTATGCAATTGATTCTTACCAGCTAGAGACCGTTACTACCGTCCTTGATCTAGGTGTAGTATTGGACAGAAAGCTGCCATTTCTTGATCATATTAGCATGACAACTACTAAAGCACGGGCTGTCCTTGGTTTTTGAAGAGATGGTCCACGGAGTTTACGGATTCTTATATTACGGGGCAGTTATATATATCACTTGTTAGACCAATTTTGGAGTATCTCTCGGTTGTTTGGAATCCTTTTTATCAGTATCGTATTGATTAAATTGAATCACTGCACAGAAAGTTTTTTTTTAAGCTGTTTACGTGACTTTTGTTGGAATTATTATGATGGAGTTCATTCTTATGAGGCTAGGTTATGCCTAATTAAACTTCCTACATTAGAGCGTAGGAGGACAGTTCTGATTTTGAATTTTTCATTCTGAACCTGAATCTTAGGATCACTGCCAGGTACTACCGCCATTGCCGTCCTCTTGCACTGGACTTCTACAGGACTAATTATGCGAATTCGTTTCCCTTTCGTAGGTTGTGCAATAATTACTATTTACATTACGAGTTTATTGATTCCAACTGTGACGTGAGTAATATTGAACGTAGTTTGCTTCCTTACATTAATTTGTATATTTGATAATATCCACTATAGTTCAGATTATAGTATGTACGTGTTTTCATGCCATTTACACGAGCCCTATGCGATCGGGTGAGGGCGGGTAAGTGAGAAGTGGGACTGTTCGATTAAAAATACCATAGATGGTAAAAGTATTTAAAGTATTGTATTGAAATTAGAGGCACCTAGACGCCTATCATATAGCGGAAAGGAAGCTAACACTACTGGCATTATCGACATCCTGAATTTCGTCGCTACGACAGTTGGGAGAGATAATATAGGAAAAAACCAAAATTAGTAGAAAGTTGTATTTTATTTTCTCCGCCACTCCTCTAGCATATTGTCTCTCCACAAAGCATTAATTGCTTTGTTTCAGCTTTATTAATCAAGTTTAAGTAGATGAAGTGTTTTCCTGATCATTCGTCTGATGTTTGTTATCATTGTCAGAGTTAAACTGAAAGGTTAGCGGGGCTTCTTCTTTATATTTGATATGTAGTTGTCTGGAGGGAAGTTGAAGCCTCTTTATTAAGCTTTCGAAACCGCAAAGAAGTTTTTTAGTTATGTCCTCTACCGGGCCTCGAACCCGTATGGCTTGTGTTTGTTATGCGCGCGCTCTAACCACTGCACTACGCCACCCCTACGGTAATGGAATCCTAACTCACTCGAAATACAAAAATGGCTAAAGTGGGTAATTTCTTAATGTGTAGCCGCACTAATTCGATTTAAGGCAAATGATATATAAAATTGTATAAAAGCATCCACTGGATTGACATCCACAAATATGAAGAAATTTTTTATCTATTTTTATTCATATATATGTTTTCCAAAAGTATGTTCTGTTGGACATACGATATATAGGGTGCTATAAAATACATTTTTAACTTGTTTCAGTTTTAAACTAAGTTCTCTTAATTGGTAACCGACAACTGTGGAATACAACAAATAAAATTAATTTAAAACTAAACATTTAAGTGGAAAATTATTTTAAGAATGTAAATAATTTTTTGCTTTAGCTATAGTTTTTACTATTGTTGTTGTTGTTGTGTCATCAAACAGATTTTGCAAAATGGCCTTGTTGTGTCTAAACAAACTGGGAATCATAATCAATGAAGATGATTGGGTGGTTTGAAATTTAAAGGATTTAAAGTTTTTTCTTTATTGATTTGTTTTTTTTTTTCCTTTTGGTATTTTGTAGTGAAGAACTGTTGACTTTTACATTAAAAATTGTTTTTGTGTAATTCAATGTAAATAGAGAGAGTGAGTTGGAATGAAATAACAGCCATGTTTTGTTACTATAGCATAGTGGGTTGAGTTGGATATGCGTGAAATTAGTGAGTTGTAAGGTAGAGAAAAAACAAACTAAAACTTAATTGAAAAATTGATTTTTAAATAAATAAATTAATTAGTATTTGATTTGTTTATTGGATTATAGCATTTTTTTACCGCATTTTTATTATAAAGTTATTATATTTTTGTTAAGTAAATGAACGGGCTGTAATTGTATTATAATTATAAACTTTATATCTGTCAGTCTATTTTTGTTAAAACGAAGAAATTAAAAAAAAGGTATAAAAGTAATTATTTAAACACGTTTTCGAAATAATGAATTTTTTTATAATTAATAAAAACTATTGTATCAATTTAAATTATTTAAGACCATATCTACTCTCTTACATGTTTTATTGCTTTTATTATACTATTCAACATACACTTTATATAAGACATTGATAAGTAAGTGGACAAACTTATTGTTTTACTATAATTTATCCTATTATACACTTGGGATTATTTTAATTAAGTATCGCTTTAAACGATAATGCCTGAAATAATCTAAGGGAAATTCTTTAGTGGTTTACTTATAATTAATTAATAATGAGCTGTGAAAAATTTGCTGTTGTTTTAGGCTTTCAGCAGTCGATTCCCCACACACAATGCATTAAAGAAACAGAAAAAAAATATTTCATTGCATACTTTAATGAGGAAATATTAAAACTGCTGTCTTGCTTTAAGGTAATTTTTTTTGTGCTATTAAAGTAAACTCAAAAATTTGTAATACATATTTTTATTAAATTCTTAAGCCATGTTAAAATTAATTTTGTTTAAGCTTAAACCCATCTATAAACTCAAAAAGTTTACTTATTTATAATGGATTATGCTAGATAAGATTAAAACGGCACAATTGACTTGGCTTTAAGCAGTAAGTCCCGCTGTACTTACATATGTTAATTATCGCACCAAAGTTCTTATATCTCTTGGTTATAAACAGTAAGCTCCGTTGTGTCAGCATATGTTCACGATCGAACTAAAGTTATAATATCTTTTGGACACTTCCCGACAGGAAGGCAGTTGATTTTATAAAAGCGTGGACTTTGTTCAAATTACAAGTTCTATTCTTTTCATAAATGATTTTCAGAAATGATGAAAAGGTCTTGTTATGATCATGATCATGACAATGCCCAGTTTCAATGTTTCATGATCACACAATAGATCACACACACTGTAGAGTATTGATGCATCCATATTTAGGCCCGGTTATTACACCATCTGACAATAATTTTTTTAGCGTGTGCCAAACTTAGGCTTCTAACGTTTTTGGCTGCTTCAAAACGAACAGCTTTCAATCATTCGTTCACATTTAAGCAACCATAAGTTTTTTTAATTGAAGTTTTGTACCATCTTGTACGATCTTCAACTAAAAACTTAATGAAGGCTTCATGGCATGCTTGACAGTTTATACCGAAAATTTTCGTATATGTATATTTTTCAAGATATAGCGAAAAGACCAAGCTTTATGCAATAGAAGCAATAATTTGAATAATTTTTCAGAGGTAGAAATAATTGACCCCTTGGATGCGATGAATTCTGATAAAGAAATATCTGATTATAGAAGCGATAGTGAATTGAACAATCAAGTTATATAGTTAATGACATTCGTGCTAAAAATGTAGCATTGGGTTTAAATCATAATGCAACGAAAAAATAAATTATTCTTGCACAGATAATTACTCGATATCAAATTCCCATGTTTCTCGGATTAATTTTAGCTTTTGACCGTTAGAGGGTTAATGGCAAAAACTGACTAAATGAAAAGCAATTAAGTAAAGTCCACTTTTATTAGTCGACCATATAAAAATAGCAAAATTTCAAAGATAAAATGGTCAAATATACATGCATTTGACCACTCTTTATTCCCAAAAAAGAAAATTTAAGCTTAAAAATTTACTAAAAACTACGAACTTTGCCTATACATATTAGTAAAATTTTAATAATAACTCAATAAAAATTATTAAATTCTTTTGAGACTCTTTAACTCGAAAAAACGTTTTGCCGAAGGTAATAAAAATTTAGATAATGCGTAGATGCTAGATACTGACAATGCATATGTCCACCGTAGTCTTAATGTGACCATGAGCATATTGGACGTCCTCTTTTGATCGCTTTTGCGAATATTGTTGGACGTATGTCACGAATAGCATGAACAATAATAGCATCCAAGTCAAAGAACGTTACTGATTTTTCAGCACAAGCAAGAGACTTTGCATGGCCCCATAAAAAATAATCTAAGGGTAAAAAGTCGCATAAAATCGAACGCCAGTTGATAGGTCGATTTTTCAAAGTCAACTTGTCATCAATTTTCGATTTTAATTATTCAAAGGTTGCAGTAGCCGTATGGTACTTAGGTTTAGCGAGTTGAATCTACATCTAGTTCGCATAAATTTTGCTCCTACATAATCGTCGATTATGGTACGGCAATGACCACCATTGACTGTTATGCGAGCTATGGCTTCATTTTCGGAGAAATGAGTTATGGCATCATTATACATTATTTCTAGCATGTTAACCTCGTCTTCTTATTAACAAATCCCTAAAGGCAAAAATTAGCCTCATCGCTAAACACAATTTAGTTGTCTATAATTTGCGCGAATTAATAACTGATTATCAAATTAAATAAACTAATAATCTAGTTCAGCGAAAGTGTACTTATAATTAAAACGAACTACTACCTTGATAAAAAAGTTTCCGAAATAACCCGCGTGTGGCGGTTCTATCGTTCCGATTAGAGTTTTTTTTCTTTTATTGGGTTGGTACATCTGTTTAGGACATTCCCACAAAATCTTAGCTTGACATTTGCATTTATTATATTTGGTTTTCGATATGTCCATTAGTGCTTCTTGTGATTTTTCCATTATTTTATCTCGGCTGTTGAAACGCGTTCCCTGTAACGGTTTTTTAACTCGATTGAACACAAAGAAGTCATAGGGAGCCAAATCAGGTGAATACGGTGTCTGTTGGATGGTATTTGTTTAATTTTTCGTCAAAAAATTTCAAATAATGATGACACCGTGCGTTATCATAGTTCAAAATCAACAAGTTTTCTGTCCACAATTCTAATGTCTTTCGTCAAATTGCTTCACGAAAACGTCTCATAACACCCAAATAAAACTCTTTGTTTACTGTCTGGCCTTCTGGCAAAAATTCATTATACACTTGCATTACACCATTGTAATCCTTGATCACCGTGAGCATTGCCTTCTTTTTTGGTTGAAAGGACATGTTTTTTTTGTCTCAGCTGATCTGGTTAACGCTATTCACTTGCCTCATATCTGGATTGAGTGTCGTACTCATAAGCCCAGGTCTCGTCGCTAGTAATGATCCTTTTAATGAATGTGGTCGGATCATGTCTTTTGCGTTGTTAAAAATTTAAATCCATTTCTAAAATTATAAAAAATCACCAACACACATAGAGGTAGATGTACTCTTTGCTACGTAGCCTAAGCAAATGTTAATGTACCAATTTAAAAAAAAAAAAAAACTCAAATCGGAGCGATGGGACCGACACACGTGGGTTATTCCGAGAACTTTTTGAATTAGGTGGTTTAACTTGTTCCGCTGTTTCGAGTTAACCTGGGCAATAGGACTATCCGCCTTTGTGTGTAAGATAACCATCTAGTCCGCATTTGAACACAAGATATAAGAACATATGTCCATCATCTAGTGTTATGGTGCATTTGCCAACTTTGTTGCCATTCTTCGATTGTTCATGAGCGTTCCTCTGATTTCCATTCCTGTAGTGGTGCTGCGCTTTTTACATTATCAAGCTGACAAAGAAGAAGGAGGAGCCTACTGAACATTTTCTGGCCGACATTTTTAGGTTTAGGTTGTAGTAGATTCTATGACAAGAATTGTATTGGAGCGAGCGATCTGAACAAGGTTCTGTTAATGAGAGAAGCATCACCTGGCTATTGATGCCAACTCCCATATTGCCACAAATATTCTGATTACATAGTACCTACACGCTACTATTATTGAGATAAAAATAGTCTATTGAACATTGTCTGACCGACATTTGTAGACTTATGTAGACTGACTTCGATTGGTCCTATTAGATCCTATGGCAAAAAGGAATATTCTTTATTCTTAAAAGGAAATATAAAAATAATTAAAAATAATAACAACATATGTATTTTATATATTAAAATCTTAAATTTCTAACGTTAAAATATAACCCTTTGGCCCTTTGCTACAAAACAACCAACAACCAACATATTTTTATTTTGCTTTGCACCTAGAAACCATAGATAATTTTCTTTAGCTATTGCAGCCGTCCTAAATTACCTCTCTTTATCTGTTAATTCTTTGCCATATGCGGAGATATGCTTATGTTTATGGATTTGATTATTTTCGATATTTCATTGCTAAAGTTTTTTTCTGAACACTCTAGTAACTCCAACCGTGTATACAGGAGAATTAAGCTACGTCTGTCTATACTCATATATAAATTAGTATGTATATAGTGTTTTATAATATAAGCAGGCAAAAAATCTTTCCAATTCGTTACACTTGGTTTCAAAAGCCAATGAAACATTACCATGTTTTGCACGCCTTTACGCCACAGGCCATAAACATAATAAGTCACAAGAGAGAGAGAGATATAGAGATGGAGAGAGAGAGAGAGTGCTCAGATAGTAAGTTTTTTTTCTGAACCTAAAACTTAGGGATACACATACAAAATACCACGTTGAGAGTAGACAATATTGGAATAAACGTCTCTATACTTTGGCTGTCCTACGATTTAAATATTTTTTGTTTTTGCTTTGCTACCCCTGCTCTCTAAATACTACTGGTGTCAGTTGGTGTTTTATATATGCCTCATTGTTTTATGTTGGCACTTTTATACTTTTTATTGTTGTAGTTGTTGTTTTTTTATTTCTGCCTTAATCCCCAGTGAAAAATCACAACATTTCTTCGTTCGCTTAGGTTAATTCTTTAAATGGTAGAGAAGCCTTTTGAAAAATTCATTTCGGTGTTTAAGGAAGAGCCATTAAATATTTAATTTTCTACATAGACAACAACGACAATTTTAAATTATCATTTAGTGATTCTTGGAATATTAAAGATTTTTTTAAGATTTGTTTGTTTGTGTGTGAGTGTGGAGCTTGGTATTTTTCAAAAATTTATTTAATGAGTTGTGTGGATTTCTAGAACTTTATTTGGCCAAAGAAAAATATTTTAATTTTTTATTTTATTTTTTGCATAAATTATGAAATTTTATGGTTTTGAATTTTTAATTGGCACCTGTAACATTGCCTCATAGTTGATGTTTAAAATTTGTCAGACATTCGAATGGAACAGGCATATCTTTTTCTGCTTTTTTCTTATACACATTTTTTATTGTTGAAACGACGAAACGAAACGAAATTAAAACAAATATAAGAAATTTACTTACTATATGTTAAAAATTTTAAACTAAAATCATATTTTTTCTTTAGCAAAATATTAAGAGTTCTGTTCACTATATGCGATTTACAAGCCATAAACTATTGAGTTTAAAGCTTTTATTTTGATTTATTAAAAAACAGTTTTGCTTTCTGCGAAATCGTAGAATGTTTCTTTAATTTTAAAGAGCAGGGTATGTCATTGACAATGGTAAACAATATGAGCCAAATGGCGCTACGGCTACATATCCTTATCATAAAACTCTCTATCATCAGTTCTCACATTTGCGGCCTTAAGTCCTCGATAACTTCTCGAATATTATCTTTGAGGTCTTGAATCGATTATGGGGTATTAGCATAGAGCTTATCTTTCAGGTATCCTCAAAGACAGAGATTTAAAAGTATTAAATCACAAAACCTTGGTGAACAATTGTGGTCGCACTTCGAAAAATTACACGATCAGTAATTACTCATGCAAAATAAAAATAGTATCGTTATTTTTGAGGCACGTAGCGTCATCTTATTAAAAATGAACGTCTTCGATATCAATAATTTCAATTTGACCCTACAAAATCTTTAATCATTATTGAATAGCACAATCCATTTGCCAGACCAAAAACCATACCCAACGTCGCACATTGAAGATGACGAGTCTTTTCAACAATATTTTTTTAGCTTTCTGAGTCTTAAATTGAAAACGAGCCTCATCACTCAAATTGATTTTTCGATGAAATTCCGGTGCAGTTTGATGCACTTCAAAGACCCAATCAGCAAAGACACTAAACTTTTGATAGCCGGCAAGTTTGTTAACTGAACTTGAAAAGCTCTAAGACGTAAATAATTATGCAAAATACGTTGCATTATCGTTTGTCCAATTCCGAAACCATCAAACTAGGTGGCAGCACAATCGAGAGTGTGGAATCATCTGCTATCTATATAGCACAATAGCAACTAAAGGCGAAACTGCTGAAGACTCAAATGCCTAATTAACAATGGCCTGACCGCAATTAACTCACTTGAGAAGATATGGCGATAAAAATTTATCTCAAGGAATTAAAAAGTTCTAATATTTAACGCCAGTATATCATAAAGTCGGTAGTACTTTATGGCTGCTGACGGAGAACTGCAGGCTCTTTAAGCATTTTAAATCGATGTTTAAGAAAAATAACGCTCATCCTCTAGCTGACTGCGATCACCAAAGAATCTTTATGGTTCCCACATGTTAGCAACCAATAGTTTTAGAAATCCGACGACGAAAATGGTTGTGGATTGGCTATACTCTCATGATAAAATCACACACACAGCATTTTATTGGAATCCGCAGAATACTCGTAGAAAAGGAAGGTCGGCAAACACGTGGATACGACTGGTAGATGCAGAAGCCCGAAAAGCTGACTACAAATGGCGTCAAATAAAACACTGAACTGTCCCATGTTCCTTCAAGAAACCACGGGAGAATATATATAGGTGTAGGCTATGTTCTTAGTTGATCTTGATCGACGTGTTGTACGACTTAGGTTCTTTATACCACTTACTCGTTCCGACAGCTCAAATATTTGTTTCAGTCTCACAAATGTTGGTCGAGACGGTGCTTCACGATGATACTTTAGTTTTACGAACTGTCACCGCTAAATTTACACCATTTTAGAAGTGGATTTTAAAAATTATAATGATTTGTTGAAACATATATCATACAATTTTTATTAATGACATAGTATACACTTGTCATCTATCAAGTAGTTGCAGGTTGACTTACCCACATGTGATTTCCGAAAACAAATGCGTCCACAAATATGTCACTGTGTGGCAAATCTTGGGCTGGAGGCAAACCTGCGCCATAATTTTTTGAAAACGAGACTAGTCAAGCAGTTACTGTTACTAGTTCTCGATATCGCGATATGATAACACAGTTCTTTTCGCCAAAATGGCATGATATTGATGTGGCCAATATGTGATTTTTAATTACTGCGTTAAACATTTCCAGGTCGTGTACTCTCTAGTTTAGTTGATCAGAATTGTCCCCCTAGGTCGTGTGATATAATACCATTAGATTTCTTTTTATGAGGTTATTTGAAATTAAAGATCTATGTCATCAAGTCAACAACTACATTAAGGACGGAGATTAAACGCTGCATCAACGAAATTTAGTCACATTTGTGTAAAATAATCATGGAAATTTTCGAGTGCGTATGTGCATGCAAAGCAGTGGAGCCCATTTTCCAGATGTGTTATTCCATAATTAAATAAATTCTAGGCAGTAGGCGTGGTGTACTGGTTATAGCGCACAAATAACAACACAAGCGACCCAGGTCTGAGCACCAGCAGAGGACATCAAAAAATATTTAATTACGATTTTCAAGTGTTTAATAAAGAAACTTCAACTGCCCTCCATATAACTCCATATAAAAAAAATAAAGATCTCCCAGTTGACCTTTATCGATGATGACAAACATCAGACGAATAATCACACAAAAAAAAGAAAAACGCAACCTACTGGGAAAAAGGATTAAAAATGCTAAAGTAAAGATCACCACCAATTAGCAAGGATATTCACCATTACAGAATCATATGGGGGGCTACAGTGGACTATCATCTACTTAGCTTGAAAAATCAATTTGATTACTTAAACTGAAACAAAGCAATGGATGCTTTCTGGAAAGCCAATATGCTTCCTAGTGGAATTATGGAGAAAAACATGTATTTTATGATTCAATAGAAGAATAACAACCAAATGGCTAAAAACTGTGTTTTTCATTTAATTCATATCTTGTGTTAATATTGGAACACCCTTGAGTAGCAGAATATTAATATCAAATGAAAGAGTCTGAAAAACTTTGTTTTAATCAAAAAAGTTATATTGGTCCGTCTGTATTATCATATAATTTGAAAAAAAATTATTGAAAATTCGTACAAAAATTATAATCAATTTATGAATATTATGGCATTTGGGTATGAGGTCATATAGTTTGGACACCTGCTGCTAAATAACTTTCTCGAATTTATTTCCTTTAATTTATTATTTTTCTTGAAATATATATGTATGTATGTATAAATGTATATGTTTTTGTTTGTTTCTCTGCAATACACTTATCATATTCCCATATAAAGCGTGGCAGTGATTTCCTATATTAAATCTTTATGTGAAGAATAAAGCCTTATTATTCATCCCTCTAATAATGTCTCATATTTCTGCAGGTTATTTAACATTTCAATTCCATAATTCTTTAGAATTTAAACGAAAAAAAAAGTTTACCATGCGCATAGAGAAAAAAGAAAAAAAATATAATTTTAGATCTATCTTCCCTTCCTTATGATGTCTATCAACAACCTGAGAAATTGTTATCATTAATCACTTCCCGGTGTGCAGGATGTCATAAACCTAAATAAACCAACCAACAAAACCAAAGAACATCATCAATTTTGAAATTAAATTTGAACAAAAAAATGAAGAAACGAATCTCATATACCTCACAATAATAAATGAAGGCTAGGGTACGACGAGTGCCAGTGCAAGTGAATAAATGATTCTGTTGTGAGTAAATATGGTAAATGCAACATCATATTGCCATAAACACACTGTATGTGATTGTTTGTTTGTTACAAGACCCAACAAACAAGTAAACACACATGACGAGCACAATGATAATGACGATGACGTTGACAATAATATTGTTAATGATGATAATACTGTTGTTGATGATGAAATGTCACCCTCTAACATAAGACAAGACATAAAACAATGTCATATGTGTGAATAGATATGCAGAGCTATATGAACAAAAAACGAAATTATACAGAAACAAAACATTACGATAAACCATTGAACAAAAATGTCAAGTTCAAATATGGGAAGCACAGAAAAGTATCTACATAAGCATCACAATTTAATGAGAATACAAAATAAATAAAAGCACATATAAATGAAAAAAAATAATAATAATAAAATAATATTTTAAAAATATGTACTTATTTTATGAAACCATGACAAACGTATTACACATACAAACATAGAAATAAAAAATGTGAAGTCTCATTTGTATGCAGAGCCTTAAAAGAATAAACTATTTTAAAAATTGACATTTCGGAAATTATTTGAAGTGAAAACTTTTATTAAAATTACATATAATTTCTAGAAAAATGTGAGTTAAATAGTTCATTAATTATGCTAGCCTGAAGGGATTGACTAATAAGAAATCGCGGTTGTTTAAGAGGTTAGTGAAATCGTTCTCCAGTACTGATTACGAATTATTTTTTTTATATGGAATATTTGGATATGCTCAAGTCGAAGTCATCTATGAATTCGTTCGTGTTAAACCCAAATCATCTATCTTTCATATTTAAATGTTCTCCGACAAATATATTTGCTGACTTCTTTCAGTCTTCCTATATGTAGACTCAGTCTCGGATTCGGGAGAAAATTTTTCGTATCCATATTCTGAAGGAAGCGTGTCAATTTGTAATATTAATGAATTTGTTGTTGAATCTGTTCTTAAGTCTTTGCCTAAGCTAAAATCTAATCACTTGTCAGGAGCTACTTGGGTTTTTGTCTCTATCCAGAGGTACACTGATATCGTTGCAAGTGGTTCTGCTACAAGCTTTTGAAAATATTTCATTTTCTTTTGCATAAGTCGGTTAGTAGATTGAATATATCGAAACATATGGGTATTTGCAAGCCAATGGAGAAACTGGTGATTGATTACACTGGTCTATAAAAAAAAATGTTTGGCCTTTAAAGAATATTGATATATATTGACATAACTATTATATTGTGGGCGAAAAATTTGCCACGCCCATAAAAAAATTTTAGTCCAATGGAAAAAAACTGAAAACGGATTTGAATTCAGCACATCAAAATCATTACATTCCATGTAGTTTTGTTTAAAGAGTTTTATTTCTAGATACCAGTGTTAGATCTCTTTTTAGACAAAACCTATAATGTCACCCTTTCAGCATCATTTTTTTAATGGTAGATCTACAGAAACTAACTTTCTTGCTTTACTACAAGGGTTTTTAGAAGCTTTGTTGCGAGTGCTCGAGCTGATGTTACTTATACTTTAGTAAGGCCTTTGATAGAGATGATCATAAGATTTTGACTAATAAACCTGCACTATATCGTTGTATAGGCCTTTATCTCTCCTTTAGAGCTCAGAGAGTTATGTTTTGAAATGCTTTATCCGCTTTTTTCTTGTTATTTCTAAACGATTCTCCTAATTTTGTTTCTGATTGTAGTTTTTGTATGTACGCTGATAATGTAAAATTATTTTATACTCCCAATCATATTTTTCAACAGACAGTCCTGCAACGAAGTATTGATGTTTTTGTTGATTGGTGCTGAATTAATTTGATGAATCTCAACCTGCGGAAATAAAGACATATGGTCTATACCCCATAGAGTAAAATTCCGTTCTAGTATGTAAATGGTTTTTACCCGTTAGAGACCTTTACTACCTTTCTTGATGAGGGTGTAGTATTGTCATTTATTGATCACTGACATTATTCCGGTAGTTATCAAATCTTAATTTTATGAGATAATTATATATTTCACTTGCTAGGCCGATTTTGGAATATACCTCGGTTGTGCGGAATCTTTATAATCAATATCATATTTATTTAGTTGAGTCTTTGCAGAAGCAATTTTATTATTTTATTTACGTGCCTTAGGGTTGAATTATGTTGATAAATTTACTTCGTATGAGGCTAGGTTGGGCCCGATAAAACTTCCTATATTGAAGCGTAGAAGGGTAGTTTGGGTATTTGTTTTTTTACAATCTTATTGCGGGTGATATTAGTTCTATGTTTTTACTTTTAACCCTGAATTCATGCATCCCTGTCCGATTTTTCGTTTCCTTTCCGTAAACTATTTCAACTTATAACTCATATTACTGACTTTAAGTGTGGCGTCTGTAAAGTTAAATGTAGTTTGCTTTTGCAAACTAATATGTATATTTATAATATATATGTGTTTTCATAATTAAATTCATTGAGCTTTTTATTAGATTTAAATATGCAATTGCTTATTTCATGTCCAGCTTATGACTGAGTTCTAAGTTGATTCGTATTCTAGTTGCTATAGCTTATTTGCTTGTATCCACTATTGTTCGGATTTTAATGTGTACGTGTTTCTACGTCAAATAAAAAAAACATTCTTTTTTGTCTCTGTAGTCACTATGCTAGTAAAACGCTTCAAACGAAATTCTCTATGCACGTTTTCTCTTTCATTTTTCATTTTTACATGAACTTGGTCCTACCCATGCCCTCATTTTACTTATGCACCCTTGCACACATCAAGTAATGATTTTTTAGGGTAATTTTTCATCATACATGTTGGTTTCATACGTTGTAAAGATGCCAAGTCATAAAAAAAGAAATAGAAAAATCTAAAAACAAACTGTGATGCATGATGTGGCAACAATATTTACAACAAAGCCAACACAACAGATTTAGTGACATTTGTAAAACATTCATATGCATATAGTTTTGTTGTAAATAGTTGATTTGACTTTGTCTGCCAAGTGATATTAAATCGTTTTTCACACTTTTCTATAACAACAGCAACAGCATAGTACCAGGCATAATCAGAACAAACATACCATTTTGATAATATATAGCAACTTTAAGAAATTTTAAAGGCGTTGGCTGTTTATGTTACGTACTTCCAACAACAACAGCAATAGCAGATAATAAACCATAAACATACAATCAAAAATATTATGAACTAAACGTTGATTATATCTTAACATTCATCAATATATTTCTTGTTAAAGTATTAGGAAAAGAACTGAAAAAGTGAAGAAAAAATGAAAATATTTAATAAAATAAAACCACGACACTGGGGTGAATGTGTAGCACAAAAAAATGTTATAAAAATTGTCCCATTAATCATTTTATGGCGTACCGCAGATGTGATAAAACTCAAGATGTATAAGAAGAAATGTACTCTTCAGATTCGCTTTTATACATACATACATATATTAGGGTATTCAATTAAACGAGAAATGTTTTATAAGGGCACAATTGCGATTTTTTAAAACATGTTAACGAAAACTTTGTATAAAATCAAACGCGAATATTTCGATCAAAACAAAAAAGCAATGAAACTACCGTCACTCATTAAATTCCTTCATGTGCAAAAAAAACACCATATTTTTAGTTTAAAGTATGATAGATTACGAGTTCAACATCAAAAATATAAAAACAAAGAAAAAGTTTACTGGACTATTTTTTAATTTACCTAAATGTTTCATTTGACACCATTTAAAGAGTAACAGGAACGTCTCGTGTAACTGCTCGGAACGTTATTATTTCAATACTACACGACTTTTATGAGAGGAGGTTTAAAGTAAATACATTCATAGAAGGGTAGATCGATGTCAAAAGTTAATTGTCTGAAAATCAAATTACAGTTATGGGCAATTCACTGAGTTATTTATCGCAAAAGGAACTTTGACCTAACAAAGGTACAAAAAGGAGTGCTTAAAAAAAGTTTGTTATCTTTGTACGAAGTTTACTCTACGTCGCCTATAATCTGACCTGACTTATCAACAATTTAGTACTCCTTTAAAACAGAGGAATGATTCAGGCAATATAACGTAAGATATGTTGTCAAATTTTTAATCTACCAAACTGGCCTGAACTTCGTCAGATGTAAAAGCTTTGGGCTAAAGAAAAATCAAGACTTTGAAAATTTCCAAATAAGGCAAACTTCATAACATTTGTACTTCAGGTGGAATAGGGTTAAAAAAGTGTTTAAGGGGTGGTTTAAGGAGTAAAATACGTTCATACACCTTTTCTCTTAGAAAATTATATTTTGTTTGTTTGTTTTAAAATCTTTGAAGAAATACCTTTAATTTTTAACATTAATTTGATTTCCATTATTTTTTTTTATTAAAATATCAATAAATAAATATGTAACAAAATCTTGTTTTACTTTATATTGACAAAGAATTGGTAAAATTTATGTAAATATATTTGACTGTGAGCATCAAGCACAGAAAAGGCAAATAAATATTTGATATGTTTTATATTTATAATAACAGAATATAACTTTCGACTTCCTTTCCTATCGAAACATTTGTTTCTTCAATAAAATAAATTGTTTAATTACACAAGATGATGAGAACAAATTTTAAGGTTATTTAAGACGCTGCATTCGAATCCGGGTTTCGTTTGTAAAATATGCTTTAGTTTTCGAGTTCCTGGATGTTGGTTCCTAAGGCCCTAAGCTGGAATAAAGTGCCGCTATTCTAATCTTTCCTGCGCCAAAAGTTGTACTTCAGCTCAGGTCCTTTCCAATAGAGTTCACTTATTTATCAATCTGCCTTCTCCAGGTATTGAACGGTCTAGCTCTTCTTCTGCAGCCTTGGGGGTTCAACTTAATTACCGTCTAAGCTATATTCTCGTTCACTCTTTTCAAAACGATCCAATCCAGTTCAATTTTCTTCTGGCTATTTCAATATGGATTGGCTATTCCTACGCGTGTTCCTATAGGTCACTTTTCGGTATTACGTTTGGCTAGAATATTTTTAGTATCCTCTGTAAATATCACCTGATAAATATTTGCAGAAACCGTATGTCCGTTAGGTATTGCACGTTCGCATTCGTATAGTAACACAGACCGCACTTTGGAGGAAAGGCGAAGTTTAGTCTCTTTATAAATTTGTGAGTATTTCCACACTTTCCGTAGAGATCCGAAGACCTTGTTTGCCTTTTTTGTTCGATTTGCTACCTCCTCTCACGATCCTTTAGTAAAGAATATGACACTGCCTAAGTACCAAAAATATCGTATATCTTCAACCCCTGTGCCATCCAATATAAGCTTCGATGTATTGGTTGTGTTCAAACGTTAAACTTTTGTTTATTCAAAGTTAATCTGTTAGCCCATATAAAGTGCAGCAGTGTATAAACTGAAGTTTGTCTGACATATCCCTAAAATTGAGTGCGTGAAGAAATATGTCATCAGCATACTTGACATCTTCTAGGCGGCTATTCAGGCAACAAATTATACCCCTACTGATATTGGCCACTTGACCCATTAATTCATCAAGTATTATATTGGACAATAGTGTTAGCTGTTCACAGTCCTGTTGTACTACTGCATTTACATTAATAGTACTTCTCAAGATGCGGCCGTGAAACACTCTTCATATCGAGTTCTGGTTCAGGGCAGCTGTTGGCATTATCTTAAAGATCTTAATTTTACTTGTAAAGCTTATTTTTTGCTACAAACCTGTGAGAATGCAAAGAAGAAAGTGCAAGTATTTTTGCTATGTTATACGATACATATTATATGTAATGACATTTTTGCTTGATAAAGGTGGCCTATCTAAATGTAAAATAACTAGCGACATGTTATCAGTGTCCAAGACAGTACCCTCTACGAGCCTATTTGTCTAGGTATGGGTGCAAACTACTTGGAAAAATTCAGTTCATCATCGACCAAACTATCGTACACTAAAATCAAAGAGGAAACTTATGTCTGATCTGATATTTGAATATTGACGACTGACCGAAATTTTATAAAACGTTTAACGTTGAAGAAGCAGCATGGGCATTATTACAACATGTTCACAATTTTTCCAGTAACCACAAGTCCCAGGTTTCAAGTATATAATCAGCAGTTTGTTGCAAAATTATCACAAGGTTGGAGGTTGAATATCTCCCAAAATAAATTTTCTTCATTGCGAAGAGCAAGGATAGCGACTACATTTTTGAAGAACGAAAGATGAAATCAAAGATTTTGGGACTACTGGATAATGAACGACTACTGTTGGTCTGTTAAGCGTGAAACAAATACCGAACAACTCCAACGACTTAGCCGTCATTTTTATTTTTTCACTTTATATTGAATAATATGAAACACTAACTATTAAAAATTTTAAAAAATATTTAATTAATATCTTGAAAACTAGAACCAATCTTAAAAAATTGAGTTCATGCTTGAATTCAGCGAAACAAATAAGCTTAGAAATAAATTTTAGTTGCTCTGATGCAAAACTATTTTTAGTCTATCTTAACTGAAACTAAGTCTGCTCTAAAGACATACCTATTCACCATAAATGTTAATTCTATCGTCATTATAAATCGAAATTTGATGAAAAAGTTATGCTTTTAAACACATAGACGACAGCGAGCAGCGGACAGCAAGATGACGAAATTAGAATACACCCGTTTGTATGAGAATGATTATTTTGCCGGCAGCATGAAAAAAGTATAGATATTAACCTTTGCTGCTGCTGCCCAACTTAGGCTAATTTCTTTACCCGTTCTTTATGCAAATTAGTAAATGCGAACACCCTAATAGACATACAAACGTGTATTAAATTTGTTTAAAATTTTTCAAAAGACGAAATATTACTAATCGATTTTATCGTTGAAATAATTTTTGTTTTGAAATTTGTTATGACAATGACAAAACGTTGACAAATCTGTTTGAATGCAATTATTCAAATTTAGCGATGCTGTCAAAGTCGTTAAGAAAAAAAAAAAAAAAAAAAATTGGGGCTTGAAATAGGTATGTGTGTTTATATTTTTTTTTTTTTTTAATTTAGAGATAATAAATATTTTAATCTTGAGAATTAAATTAAAGAAAAATTGTGTTAGAATATGATATTTTATTTCAGTTAGAAATAAAATTAATAAATAAATTAAATTAAAATAGCCTGCTTTTGGCCTTAATTATTTATAGGTATACTCAGTTATTATTATATTATTATTATTATACTTGGTTATTTATAGCTATACTCACATAATCCATTAAAACTGTGGTACAGTACTAACCAGTGCAATATTACGCCAATCAATAACCATTATAATTGCTTCCAAAAAGATTTCTTGGTAATTTTTGTTTTATCTCCTTGTTTTCAAAAAAGCAAGTCAGTGACCTCATCGCAATAGACACTTTATCAAACAAAAACGCAGTTTTATTATGACTTTTTTGACCCTTGAGATGAAATCATATGCTATTTTTGATGATCGTGTATATACACTGCGTAAAGCTGAACAAAATCGATTTTTTTTAAGACAAACTTCCATATACGAGTACATAAAATTTATGAGTTATCTCTAGTAAAAACATAACAAACCTTACAAGACTCTTTACCTTATTCAAAAATTAATTGGTTATTTACTTATTTGTAGTGTTGGAAAATTACAGATATTTTTTATTAGAGATATTGCTGATTTTATATGAATACATAATCAAATAATCACCGTGAACAAAGCTACTGTATTTTTTTATGAACATAGGCCTAGCGCTACATTCATTAGTTTTCATAAATCATATAATAAGAAAAAAGTATGTTAGAGTCTACTCTTGTACATGGTTTGATCAAATTAACAGACTTTAGCAACTGCTCTTAAATTTGAGTTTTGGATATAAATAAATTATAATTTTGTTTGCTTATTTATATACTAAATTTTCATCCACAATGTATATCGGCAAATGAGTTTCCTTTCATATATCAATTTACAATATATTAATTACTCGTAAACTGTTATAAATATAGTCTCTCGTTTGTGATGTCAGCTGTACAAATATAGCAAAAAAATTCGTTCTTTTTTTTTTGTTTTCAGTTTATTAACATCGTAGATGCATAAGCAATTTGTAATTGTATTTACAAGTACCGGCACGTGTACAAGTTCAACACACGTAAGTACTTAACCAGGTGTAGACTATAAATTTCAAACGAAACAGTATTTTAATTGCACAAGAGTGTATCCTATGTAGCATCGTACGCTTTTATCAATTACGCATTACATTAATATCCAACATGTTCAATTTATTAAAATATAATATAATAGAAATTTGCTATATCACAGCAGAAAATCGAATAGGTCACATAATTATAAGCAGGAAATGAAGAGCTTCGTTTTTGGGTGTGTGCATCAAAAGAGTGACGGACAAACTTAGTGGCCATCATCTACATACGCATACTAAAATCTTTTATACAGATTCGCGTAGGTACCTCGAGCTGAAAATTGTTTTCACTGATACAGCTGCACGACACTTATGGCATAGAAATTATGGCCGCAAATAATGTATAGAAAGCTGTATAGAAAAGAAGGGGCGATAATGCCTAAATACTAGTCGATCCCTATCCAAAAAGGCCAAACAAATAAGCTTGGCCCACATTGATTTGAAATGGAGACACCTATCGCGCCATAATAATCGATTTTTTGTGCCCGCTCTTTATGGAATTGATATGAACAATGTTTGGCCACAATCGATTTATTGCGTCAAATGTTTGGGCACAATCGATTTATTGCGTCATATATTTGATGATCGCTTAATTAGTCGAAATGGTGATGTCAGTTGGCCGCAAAACAACTGCGATTTGATACCGTTAGACTCTTTTCTGCGGGGCACCGTTTAAGACAAGTGTTATGCCGACAAACCAGAGACAATTGAACATTTAAAGGCCAAAATTCGTGATGCCATTGCTGTTGTATAAGTAGAAGTTAAATAAATAAGTGCATAAAGTAAAACAAACGTGTTATTTATTTAATTTTAACGCAATTAAAAAGAACTCAAACGTTTTAAAAAAGGCTAAAACGTAACAACATAAAGGATTGGGTAACATTTCTCCTGAATTACTAATAGTTAATTTTACTACATATCACTGATTCTCAGAAGGAAGAAACTCTCTCGTATGATCTTGGGGAAGTGATGTTTTTTAGCATCCCGAAGATGGGCGAGCGTATCAACCGAAGAAATTGAAGGAGCATAACACTACTAATCATGATAGATAAGGTAAAATCGCACACAAACTAAATAGGATATCAGTTTCCAGTCTTACAACTTTTCGTAGGTAATAGTCAGGCTTCTGTACTATCAAGTCATGTATCGATCTTCTCATTTAGTTGAATGAAGATCTAATCTATAACATACTTTCTTAGGCTTTGAAAAGACTTTTAATACCGTCAATCTCATCGAAATTTCAAACTGATTGTGGTACAACGGCTTTCCCTAGAACCTTATACAGCTCATATTGCAAGTATATAACAATCTCACTTGCTGAATAGTGCACGAGAAGCAACTAAATAACAAAATCCCTTTCAATAACGGTGTAAGGGAGAGTTGTGCATCTTTGGCTCGTTGATGAGAAAGGCTATAACAGTGGAAGGAGTCATAACTTAGTATATTTGTGATAAACTGTAAGCTCTCGACTATGCTGGTGATATATGCCTTCTGAGTCACAGGCACAGTTGACACCGATTAGTGAAATGACACTTTGTGGGACTTTAGACAAAACATCCCTAAGCAATACGAATTAACTCCAATGTTGACCGAACGTATGACCAGAATCCCGACGACTCGAACACATGTTCTATAAACCTGCAGGTCTAAAAGTAAATACTATGGCTCTTATTAACAAAGCTCTACAATTACGCAGCCTACTTAAAACTGTTTGGTAATGGACATGTACATAGGAGCGTATTAAGATATGCATCCAATGTTAAATCCACACTTTTGTATAGGTGTGAAACAGTTAATGTTTCGAACAATAAATGTTAACACAAAATTTAGGCATATTCTGGTCCACAATAATAACAAACCTGTATGTAAAAAAAGGGTTCTTCAATTTGTACTTTTAAATTCCTTGTAAATTTACTAGTATCTTATAATTATTACGAAATAATTGTTCTTTAATCCTTATGTGAGTGATAAAGGCTCCCGCGTATCAATAAACTTTGCACGCTTTCCTAAAGCCCGTTTGTTTTCATTTCAGTAATAAGAGATTCTCGTTTGTGCCTATCCCACTAAAAAAAATATTATTCGTAAATAAAAAAGACATTAATATGACTTTCATTTGTATAAAAACTGCAGAATATTACCAGGGTTTGCAGCCCACTGGGTAACACAATTAAGCCCACCTGGGTTTTATTAGGTTTTATTTAAAGATTTTGTGGTTTAATTACCACAACAAAATTAAAAATTTACGTATTGGGAGTAAAAATTTAGTTCGCCCCTTGTTTAGCTCAAAAATGATAATGAATTAACAATTTTATTTAAATAAAAAATTAACAAATCACTGACTTACATCTTTCCCCCGTCTTAGAAACTCGTTTTCGAGGCAATCCATTTTGAAGCCGATTTTATATTTCTACAAATGAAGTGATTAGGTGACATACTAATAGATATTGCATCCATCGAAAGCCAATAATTAGAAGGAGCTATGTTTGAAGAATTTGATCGTTTCCAAAAGTTGTTTGGAAAATATGCCACGAGAGATCCAGCGTTGTCATGCAAAAGGAAAACTTTATATGTCTGTCTGTCTTTATATTCTCATATATCCTTTAATCTAAAGAAAAAAAGTGCTGTAGGAGTTCTCAAGAAGTTTTGGCTTTCTAGATAAATAACTTCTCTAACCCTGTCACGCCGTTGAGAGTGTATGATAAAATCTACTTTATTGAGCCATTGCTACATGATTCAAACAGCTACAATAGATTTTATTTTAAAAAACAATAGAATAATAGGAGTTCTTACGTTCTTAGTTTTCTTCACCAATAGCTTCTGTAAGCAATTCATATTTAAAAATTTATTAGGTACCCGGGTACCCCGTCACTCACATAAGGGTTAAATAAAGATTGGCAATGTTGCTCAATTTTCTGAAATAGACGCATGGAAATATCTTACTTTTTAGGGCTAAATATTAAGAGAAATATGACCGTAGAACGCCTTTGAGTGAAGCTGTAACTGAACGAACACATATAACTGTTCTGAAGAACTGCTTTACAATGGACCAGAAAATCGAAAATTCTTCGAAAATTCATTTTAGTGTTCCCAAACACTCTAAGCTCTTGAGTTTACTCTTGCTGCGCAGTAGCAATTCCCCGTATGAATTTAATACTTAATCTTCTCTATTTATTTACTTGTCATTTTACAATAAAGAATGTGTCTACACAGTTCTGGTGACACTTAACAAAATAAAGTTTATGTTCTATCAGAAATTTTTAATATGCTTTTTCACTTCTTTTTAAATTCAAAATATGACTATAAACATTTAAATACAATTTATGACATGTGTAAGATTTTTTTGTTCGTTCCAAAATTGTGAAATTTTTATGTTAATTTTTCCCCCATTGTTTCCTACATTTTTAATATCTGGTAGGAGGGTGTGGGATTTTACGACGCGCGACAATTGATTTATGTTTTAAACACTTGCTATAGGGGACGCTTATGTAGGAGTAAATATAAAAGCGGAAAAAGGGGATTTATGAAGTAGAAAAAAAAAATAAAATTAAAATTCATAATTTTAATAAACAAAATTTAGATTAAAAAAAGAAACAATAATTCATGTGCATTTACGTACATTCATATGTATACATTTTATGGAGCAAGAGAAAAACATATTTATTTATGTTTTAAATAATTAAATTAAATTTTTGATATTTGTAAGAAAAATAATTTACAAATTCTTATTTGATATATGTTTTTTATTTCATTCTCATTTTATTACAAGGTGACAGTCGAAATTTTTTTCCAGGCAACCAAAAAAAAAAAAAAAAAAACTTCAAAGTAGTTCTTTTCTCTTCTCTACTCTGTTTTTAATTAACTTCATACTTAGTTACAAATGAGTAAATGTATCAGCTTTGCCCATAAAAAAATCTTATTTTATTTTTTAGAATTTTTGCAAAAATAAAGGAAAAAGTGTAATGAAAATAGTCGTAACAAGGAACACAGAAGTAAATCTCCCCAATTTAGTTTACCATAAAATCGCTTTCATTTGATCTTCAGACTGTTTAATTGTCTATATGATACAGCGTCACAATTTGGTTTTGTTTTTAATTGACATCGTCATAGTTGGTGGGGATTATATTATGTTTTTGGTTGTGTTTGCAACAATTTAGTCATGGATCCATATTTTATATTTTTTAGCTTCTTAAAATTGAATATGCTACTTTATATATTGCTAGGTATAAAGACATGTCAGCTCGTACTAAAAGAGAACTTAAAGCATCTACTACTATTGCTACTACTACTACTATCTACTGCTCTGTGTCATACTTTTCTAAATATGCCACACGACAGGGTGTCATACAGTCGACCATGACCGTTTTTAAATTACTTGCCAATTTAATTTAAATTAAAATCATTTTAAATGTGAATGAAGTTAAAGTTTGCACATTTGTACATTAATTAGTTAACATTTTCGTATGAAACTTATTTCATTTAACGAAAAGCGCTCCATGAAAAGCGATTATAATTTTAACAAGAAAAGAAACAGAAAACTAAAAAATAGCTGAGTTAACGCTCTAATTTGAATTTTTTTAAAAGTACTACTTAACTTTAAGCAAAGTATTATGATTATTCCATATAAAAGCGATTAATTTGTAGAATAAAATAAAAATTTTCTTTAATATACAAAAAACTAGTTGTGCTACTACGGCATAGTAGGCATTTCAAATCTACTATTTCGAGAAACTCTATTGTAGTAATTAATTGTTGTATATTCTAGGTACAATAACTTATAAAATGGGCTTTGTTAGATAGAAAATTTTAAATACGATTTCAGCAATAATCTGAAACACCACAAACTTTTCGTAGCGTATACAGCCATATTTCGCCAATAATTCTTCGAATGTTGATTGTCACATGTTCAATTGTCTTTGGTTTATCGACGTAAAGAAGTGACTTTACATAACCTCAAAGAAAATAATCCATGAGGATTCTATCACACGATCCTGGTTACCAATTATTTAGACCGTTACTTGAAATTACTCTTTTATTAAAAGTTAGTTAGTTTGGTTGAGTGGGTACGTATTCAACCAAAAATAGTCTTCATCGGAGAACAAAATCCTGCACGTTAAGTTTGACGAACAGAACTGTTATTTTGATAAGAGATTTTAAGAATTTGCAAGCGTTGCTCTAGTGCAAGTTTATGCATATTAAAATGTCAAACTAAACTGAACAAAAAGGATGTATCAGCTTTTAAGTCGTTCATCAAATAAAGCAGTGTTGCCAACTCAAAGCTTTTTTTTTGTTTTTTCTCCGTCATTCCTCTAGGAAGCATCTATTGCTTTGTTTCAGTTTATTTAATCAATTTGATATTTTGATTAATCCGCTGTAGCTTCTCTCATATGATTTTTAGCGTAGTGGTGGAGATTCTTTCTTATTGATGGTAATGTTTTTCACCATCGCCAGAGGTATGCGGGAAGTTCAGGGGGGCATTTTTAAATTTTTTTCTTTTTTCTTTCTTTTCTTTATTTTTTTTTTTAGATCGTTGTCTGGATGGAAGTTGAAGCGTTTTTAATATTAAACATTCGAAAACACAATTAAACTTTCATGTCCTCTGCTAGGGCTCGCACCTGAGTAGTTTGTGTTGTTATGCGTATGCTCTAACCACTACACCACGCAACTCCCTCAGTGTTATTCACCTCTCAAAAAAAAATCAGCCTATATACAGAAGGGTGCACAATTGAGTGCATGTTTGGAAGTTGCACTGAAAAGTCGCAGCAAAAATGTTAATATGCAATCAAATAAAACAAAACTTTACACATTTATTTATTGTTAAATTCTTTAAAAATAACTTTTACAAATATAGGGTGAGCCATTTAAAAGTTAAAATTTTAAAATGCAATAAAACAAAAAAGGTTTGAAATTTTGCCAAAATTTATTTATTGTTGTGAAGTACAGTTGTTTCTTTTAGAAATGGCGTGGCTGGCCTCACAGTACTCTATTCGACCAGACCATTTTTCGAGAATTTTTTCGAGTGTATAGGGTCAAATGATCAATTGTCTCTGCTTTTTCGGCAGAACACTTGTCAGCGTCGCACAAAAAATAGTCCAACAGTGTAAAATCGCAGCTTCGTGGTGGCCAATGTAAATTTCGGCTAATTAAACGGTCATCAAACGTTTGACGCAATAAATCGATTGTGGCATGAGATGTGTGGCAAGTTGAAGCATCCTGTTGAACGTTTGGTTTCGGTTATCATGGTGTGATAGGTGTTTCCGTAGTGGTCCTCATTTTCAAAGAAGTATGGGCCAATGATGCCTCCTCTCTACAAGCCGCACCAAACAGTCTCTCGTAGTGGGTGCATTGGCTTCTGTAAGACCACGTTTGGGTTTTCTGAGCCCCAAATACGGCAATTTTGCTTATTAACATACCAGCCAAAATGAAAATTTGTTTCGTCCAAAGAGATGACTTTCTGCATTTTTTTTTTTTGATTTCTTTTTTACAATTGTCTTTGTTTTGGAAATAAATTCCCAATAAATTTCAAGGTTTCTCAAGGCGTAAATCTCATCATTTCGTTCAGTGGACAAAATATACTGAATCTTGTGACTGAATAGAATGACGTAAGTATTGCCAAATTCGAAATAACCGCTGGTTCAAATTTAAACAGATAGGTGGTCCACCATATTGTATCAAATTCAAATGCAGGAATGAAAGAAAGGCAATTATACTCAGTTTCGCAACAAACGTTTGCATACTGACATAACCATTTAGAAATTCTATTTAAAAGTTTTTAAAAGTGTGGCGAAGGTTAAGTGCTTGGTTTGGTGAACATATGGCACACTTATTACCATTCGAGCCATATAAATTAAATTTGGATTCACAATAGTTTTTGTGTTATGGTCGAATACGATAAGCCTTCTCCTATTTATATCTGCATGAAATTGTACTCATTGTATTTTTTTGCTACAGAAGACATTTTGAAAGGAGTGTTGACCCACCCTATTGTGGATAGATGCGGTGCGTCTTCGCCTGGTTCGATTAACCGCATTTTTGGATACGGAGAACATTTCTGTGGGGAGTTAAAGTGCAATTTCTAATTTTTTTAAAAAATCAACGAAGTTGAAATATCTTTAAAATAATACTACTTTTCTAATAGGCGCTGTCGAGTAGAACAAGGATCTGTTTTTCGAAATCTCAGAAAACCCAATGCGATGCAACTAATCCCAATGCGATATTCAATAGTTCCTCATATAAATCTAGCGCTAGAAAATAAGCTATCAGTACTAATTGTTCATAACACTTGTATTGCACTGAGAGCATTTTAACTAATATTTCAGCAATTCGTGAAGTATCAGGAGTGTGAAAAAGTGTCCTATCTTAACTAGGAAGCAAGCAAGTTATCCTAGTGGTTCAGTGTGCGCAAACAGTCAAGTAGAGTCGAAAGAACTTCGTTATGACAAGACTACACTACCTATCAGATGTGTTGCCATTTACAACTTAATATAAACTAATATAGTATTGGACCCAGATTGTAACCACGAGATATCCAATTATGTTGTCTAAGCCAATACAACAATTCAAACATATATAGTTTTTATTGAATCTGTCTATTTTGACAGATATGGCTGAGGATTTTCAGAGAAAGTGAAAGATAGCTTTCAGTTATAGTAGTTGAAGGGAAGTCCCAGTCGACTCTCATGCTTACCTAGCACACAATGTTCAGTTATTACTCCTAGCAACCGCTATATATTCCTTCTGCACCTGTTCTAAGGTGCATAGAGAGTCACTTGACTACTTAGGGTTTAAAATATTGTTTAACACAATTTCCCATTACTATATAGTACACCCCCTTAGTCGACTTGTTGTAATTAAAGTCTTTTATTTTTTCTATTTGTTTTAATTTTCTCTATATTCATCTTGAATTTTATAGCTGAATGTCAACTCAATATGCAGCATTCTAAATAAACTCGATATTTTGTGTAGATTGTTGTGTGTGACTGTGGATTTTAAATACTTTCGGGATGTGCGGTTATGCTCTTGAGTTTATGGCAAATTAAATTTAGTTTTTATTTAAATGCGTTCTAGAGATGTTGCATTTACAATACAATTGTTTCTGTCTTTTCGTAATATAGTTTTGTTGTCATTTTATTATTCTCTGCTTTTAATTTCTTTATGTAAATTGTGTTAGTGTCAATGCTGCATTTTTGTGTATAAATGTAGATCTAAAATGTAATTTAATAAATTTGGTTGTAATGCTTGAATAACTTTCAATTTAAACAAAAATATTATGCATAAATAAACACATACGTATTATTGAAATTTAATAAATAAAAATTAAATTTATTAAACAAATATGTATAATATAAATAAATACATATAAATGTAGGTATGTGAATAAATAATTAAAATTTAGTTTTTATTAAAACAAAAATTATTACTATTATAAAATACTATACCCAGCAAACAATTATTAATAAATTCGGAAGAATTAATAATAATAATTATTATATTTTTGTTGTATTTTACCGCTTATTGTATATTTTAACAATAAAATTTCTACAAAGAGTCGTTATGGATTTTATGTTTCTATAAATTATTTGTAATAAATTTTCAAAAAAAAAAAATTTATTTTAATTAAATATTTTTATGTTCATAAAACTGGGTATATAAAATTTTAACATTAATATTAAATATTTAACTTTATTTGTTATGCATATTTTTGTATAATTATTTGTTTAAAATTAACTTTATAATTATTTTATTTATTTTTATTTTATTTTTAGGAATAAATAGTAGCAACAAAACGGCCAAAGCATAAAAAAGGTAAATTTATTTAAAAATATTTTTATATTAATAGAAAAGAAATGTAAAATTAAAAAAAAAATATTAATAATAATTAAAGTAAGAAAGCTATAGCCAATCTTGGCTAATAGCACGGTAAGACAAAAAACAGTACCAGGGAAGTTATACCGAGTAAAACAATAATCTGTTTTTGAAATTTTCCAAACACCTCCAAACTTTTTTGCTTATAAAAATCCGGTTTTTCGTAACTTTGTGTACTTAAGTTAATAACGTAGCTGGGTATTAACCGTTTTTAAGTTTCTGTGAAGATTGGGAAAGATGGGAAAATATTTCAAAAAATGTGGAACTAGATTAGAAATGTGTTTGCTTCAATGTATAACAGAAAACATATTTTGAAACGAAGGTTTCATACCTAATAATAGCTGCGTAGATCAGTCCAAACCCTACGTACAATCATAGATCAACTGTTTGTTTATTTCAAGAAAGTATTTGATACCATCAGACGGACTGCAATACGGAAAGCACTAAGAGTAAGCGGAGTACCCCAAAATATAATTCGAAGAATTAGAGCGATGTACAAGGATGCAGAACTTCACAACGGGAACATCAGTCAATTCAACACAAATGCTGTAGTTAGAGAATGATGCCTACTATTACCCCATTTAAATATAACGAGCAAAGTCTGTTCAAAGAGAAGAGGAATAAAATGGAGCCTCCCAGCCAACTCGAAGATTTGGACTATGGAAATAAATGCAAACGAAACTGGACGACCTAAAAAGATTGGTTAGTAATGTTGGATTTGAGATAAGTAACAAGGAAGCCAAACCCATGAGAATAAACAATACTTGAACGGAAAACATCATGCTACAAGGAAGAACAAACGGCGGCGTAGAAACAGATGTAGACAACAGGCTTAATAAAATATATTATTCATCAACAGGTGCCTCAGAATCATATGCGGAATATTCTGGCCTAACACCATAAGTAACATAAAACTGTGGAACACGACTAATGAGGAACCCATGCTGAAGCACATAAAGAAAAGGAAATGGGGATCCAAAAAATCCTGCTGGTATCATCAGAATGTCAGGGCTCAGAAAATCGAGGTCGAACAGAGAACATCTGGATACGTACAATTATCCAGAATCTAAGACAGAACAATCTACCACGGGAAGGAACAAAATGAATGTCGGTGAACCGTTTAATATGGAGATGTATTGTGGAAATTATATGCTATAGGGAAATAATATTATTAAGATAGATTAAGTCTGGAATGTACTTATTTTTGCAAAGCTTTTCATAGCGGCTTAAATATATAATTAGATATTATGACTATATAGTGCATCCTGCTTATTAATTTTTAACTCTTTAAATAATTTCCGGTCGTATTCTTATAATAACTTCAGGCCGTATTTTATTAACTGTAAGCATAGCACTTGGATCAACGTACAACAGAGAAAATACTAAAAAGCATCTGTTTCGTGAAATAATTTTATCAACAAAATTTTATTTTAAACGTTCAATGGTTTCGTGAGATGCACTGGCCAGTTGAAATCACAAGTTGTTGATGTTTATCTCATTGATTTTTTAAAATGAAAATTTATTGAGCAGATATTGAACATATATGTCAATAATAGAGTTTACATTGGCAGAGTGGTTACTGATTTTTTTGAATAATATCAAAATGTGTTTCCTCTTAAATTACATGAATATATTTAGTATAAAACTCAGTTTTCTTTTATATTTGCTTTGGAAAAAAGTATGAATATATACAGTAACACAACTACACTTGGTCTTGCCACCCGAACCGTTCCACGACTGCTAAGTAGCATAACATAAACTTGAACTCTTTTTAAGGAAAAATCTTGCTTAGTCATGAAGCTCATGTTCCACTTGAGTAACATACAAAAATGACGAATATGAAGATAATAAAATTTTATGTGGATGGTCAGTCAAATACATTTTTTTTTGTTAATTTAAGAATAAGAAATAAAAAAGTTTTTTTTTTTTTATTGTATAGTACATAAATAATTAAGTACAAAAATAACATATTTAATGAAATACCCTACAATCTACTAAAACACTGTAATAAATAAATAGAAATATAGCTCAAGTATAGGTCAAGTTACTTGGCAGTTGTAGAACTGCTCGCATAGGGCCTGCTCTCTTCATACCTCTTCACAAAACACTCACAGCTCCTAGTGAGCCCCTTTCAGCCAGCCAAGCGCTGTAATGAAGGTGTGGATCTTATCCAAATCGTCTGTAATAAGAACGTGCTTGTAATGCCTAGGTTCAATACCAGGCCAGACCATATGAAAAAAGAAAAAGTTCATGGTATCACTTCTCAACATTAGCTAGTAACTGGTTATGAGTATTACTACTATTGAAAACTTCTCTACTGTAGATCTGTTCCAACCTTATTTGTCGAGATAAAGTGGTATTCAAATGCGTAAAAGCCTGGTTACTCTTACGTAAATGTTGGGGACACAAAAACTTTACGGTCGATTTCAATTGTTGATAGTTACTAAAAACACGCAAACGTTTTATATGGTTTTGAAAAGTATCTTATTTTATCCTTTATCTTTTTGAAATAAAATAGAAAATTTTTTATAACAATGATTTAAAAAAAACAAAATATATAAATTTAATTTTTTATAAATATAATTTTTTTTTTTCAAAACAAATTAAAAATTTTTTGGCAGCTGATACGTAAAAGCGTAAAGAATTTTTTTTTTAATTTATCCACAACGCAACGTTACGTAAGAGTATCTATTTACACATAAACTTGGTAAGGATAACAAAACAGCTGATCCGCAACTTCTACATTTACGTAAAAGTAAACAGGCCTTAATTTATCAGACCGCAGTTACGAACAATGTCGCCATATCCTGGAATCCATTTGATGGTAACCGCCCAGCTATCTTACCCAAAGGCTCCCGGGATTCATGATCTTCGATGTGCTATGCACACTCTCCTAAGACTTATGACCGCCCAGCCGTCACCAAATATGAAGATCTTAATATTCAATATCACGTAATACTGGAAACACTGTGCGGCAATATTTGTGGATATAATCTTGGCTTGTAGAACACTGCAAACAGAGCACTGAGTTTTAAAATAAATATCCACATTTGGAAACATTCCTGAAGCATAATCTGTTCATATTGATTAGCCAAAACTTACTAAAATGAAACGTTAAAGCAAATTTCTGTAAAGAACTTTGCATAATATATTTATAGTTCAATTTTTGTTTATATAATATACTTAGGCATTAATATAATTATAATTACTTGAAATTTAACTATTTATTTAGTTATTTCTATAAAACTCTTACAAAAAAATTCATTTAAAGTTTTTAATATATTCATTCCTTTCATTATAATTATTATTAGTCTTTTTTGTTTAATTTTGAATGATAAAACTGAAGACAGTAATTCTGTTATGCCTTTTTTTTAACACAAAATTTATTGAAAATATTTTTCCCCCATTTTAAAATTTAATTTTAATGATAATAATATGATATAATGCTTGTATCATCGTTTCTTTTGTGTAAAGTAATTTCACACGAATAATTTTCTTTCCAATATCGAAAGCAAAATGGATTAAGAATTATATTTTCCATTGAAAAAAAAAAAAAAAAAAAAACAGGAAAAAAGATAATTATTTATTAATTGAGAGATTCCAGGAAATGTGCAAGCCAGAAAATGTAAAGAAATAATAAAAAATATTTATATTATCGCGAGATTTTTTAAAATTACTTTTTGACAGGTTTTGTTCTTAATACATGAATAAAGAATAATAAGGATAATAATAATTAAACCAACTTACTTACTGAAATTTCAAGACAAAAAAATGTTTAAGGTGCTACATATTAAGTTATAATGAAGACATAAATCATTAATATACTCCATGACTTTTCGCCAAAGAGGACCTGCGAAAATAAGGTTTAAAAGAGAATATGTTAAGAAATAATAAAAAGGAAATAAATAAAATACTAAAAAAAAGTCAAAAGAAAAATTTATTGATTATACACAGCCTTATAAAAGTATACATACAAATTAATATTTTATTAAAAAAATTATTACAAATATCAATTAAACTCTTTTGTATTATTCGTTACCAATTTGTGTATTTACAAACCTTAGTGTATATACTTATATACATACGCACATAAATTGCAAAATAATAATTACAATATTTTTTTTGATTTGCTTTAAATCATAAATTGAGCTCAAAGTTCTATATGTACTATGTAGTTATCATAGCATAAAATTATTAAAAAATGTATAGCCAAATATAATGGATAATGGCACAAATTTTCTAAACTAATCGAAAAACTGTAATAAAATTCAGAAATTAAGATAATTTAACAGAAAATGAATATTACCTTTGTGCAAGTCTACTACAGTCCAATCAATTATAAAAAGTATAACCGAAAGCCATAATTTTAGTATGACAATGTGTTCGTTCCTATATACATAACAGATAGGGTCAATTTTGGATTGCCATGAGAAAAACTAAAGCAAGGTTAACTGTAATCAGTACGGAAATTTTAAAATGTTATGGGAGTAACAATTTTCGATTATATGGGAGTAACAATTTGCTGTTGAGAAATAAGTCTAAAACAACAAGGTATTTGTTCAAAGCTGCAAATGTTTAAAAGAGCTTAAGGCATCCATAAAATAATCAAAATTTTGAAAGGACCCTGAATACGTCCATGAATTTTTAAAATCGCCGCCTCTAACTTCACAGACAACACTTCTCTTGTTAGCAGGCATCTATTTCCTGCCACAATTTGAGCAAGCGGCGTCATTTTGTGTGTACTTTACAGCCATTGATACCATAATATCGCATGATATGGGGTTGATAAATACTACGGGATCTTTACACCATGGTAAAAAGTTTTAAATATCGGATGAATTTGAGAAAACCATGATCGGATATTGAAAGCGCATGAGATTGGGTATGAGGAAGTATGTATGACAAGTTCGTTGTTCCACCGCAATATGGACGAGTTTTTATTCCGTTCCGTAACCGTAGATGCACAGCAACACACCATAGATCAAACAGCAGTAAAAACAGTAGGATTCTCCGACACAAAAAAATACAAATTTGGGTTTGTCAGCCAAAAAATAATGGTGAACGTTTTCCCCGAAATCCATGTTTTAGGCTACGAATTACTGCCTGTTTTTTGTGTGTGCCGTTGTTGTTGTATTAGTTAAGTCGAAACCATTTGACAATTTTAAACAGCGACATAACATTTGCTAGCGATTGGTTATGAGTATTACACTATGAAAAACTTCTCTAACTGATGCATCTATCATTCGGATCGCTTTTAATAAATATAAAAATAGAATCGGGTGCAGATCATTAATTGAGAAAAGTCACCCTTTCTTACAATAGAGATGTTGTAGGAATTATGTATGTATATGACTATTTCTTGTTTCCAAGCCTGAAGGAAAAGCTCGGCGGAACGAGATTTGACTTTAACGATGAAATCATCTCACAAACATATAGGTATCTATTTTGATGCCCTCGGCAAATTTTATATTTTTAAAGGGCTGTAAAATACTAGAGAAAGTTTAGTTCATTATTTCCCAACCGGTGACTTGACTTATCAGCACGTCAAAAAAGTAAACACACATATCCTCTAGAATTTAGTTTTCATTTCAGCCTTTAAAAATGCCATAAATTTAAATATTTTATGTTTTTTAAGACTGTACTTAATGCTTTTCAAAATTCGAAAAACACAACAGTAAAATTTGTACAACAAAAACGAAAGGCACTATATTTTTTAGTCAAAAAAAGTGCACAAGGAAAAATTATGTTTCAGAAACGAATAGAGTAAAAATACTTGGAAAGTGATACCAGTTTTTGATAGGTGCTATCGACAAGAATCTGTATTTGAAGAACAGACCTTTAAAATAGCTTATACTTTACTTAAAAGAACTTGTGGAGTACATGTGCATTGCTTAAGAAAACGCATTTTTTTCAATTTACTCCAAAGAGTTCAAGTTTAGAGATGTTTTTATACTCTATTTTATATACGGACCATAAGGTTTATGAATTTATAAAAGAAGTATGTTTAGTTATGATTGATTGATTCCATATTTCGGTGGACATTCCTTAAAACTGTTAAAGGAAAACCGATTCATTTTGGCATGGTATCTGATTTCATCTAAAGGATATCTTTACAACTTAAAACTCTGTGGCAAATTAAGTGGATTAGGAGCAGATATTGTTCTCTGTTTGCTGAGAGTCAAATCGCCATAGAATCATACTATATGTTTTGACAACTTTTTCACATCAAACCAACAGGATCTTCACTACAACGCATTTGCTAATTATAGAATTGGTCTGTAATTCAAAAACTGGTGGTATACATTAGTTATAAATTCCTTTGGAAATATAATGGTAACCTGGTAATGGTTACCTATACAAGACCGCCCGAAAGTGAAGAACTTTCACTATTAAGAGACCCTATGTTGCAATTTCCTATTCTTATCAAAGCAATTCATTCACTTATTTCGACACTTTTTACAAACCCAAGACTCTGTGTGAATTATCAACAAATACATTCTACGTAAATATAAATATTATTGTTGACTAAATTTTTGTGTATTATTCCAGAAACACTTAATATATCAGCCCACTGGTAAATAGACTTACCATCTCACATCCCAAAAACCCATCGTTCCATTTTGTTCAAAATTAAAATGAGTCTTAGTTAGACATAAAATCCACTACGTACAAACATTTTTTTTTTTAAATTGGTAAATGTTTTCGGGTACCGGACAATAACGGATTAAAAGGCTAAATAATTTTAAAATTATATTTTATTAAAAATACTTTAATTTTTTAAACGTATGTATACTTTTGTAAGTTAGAGTAGTTTTTTTGAGCAGAAATATAATTATGAGGTTTATGATTTTTTTCCCTCACTTCTCTAGGGAGCATATTGGCTTTCCACAAAGCATCCATGGCTTTTTATTCCAGTTTCTTTAATCAATTTGATCTTTCAAGCTAAGTAGATGATTAATCCGTTGTTGCTTCTTCAATATGATTTTTGCGTAGTAGTGAAGATCCTTGCTAATTGGAGATGATCGTGGCGTACTTTCCTTATCATTCGTCTGATGTTTGTCATCATCGCCAGAGGAATGCGGGAAGCTCAGGCGGGCTTCTTCTTTATTTGTTAGATGGAATTGTCTGGAGGGAAGTTAACAGCCTCTTTATTTAACATTCGAAACCACAATCAAGTTTTTCTTCGTTATGTCCTCTGTTGGGACTCGAAACTGGGTCGTTTGTGTTGTTATGCGTGCGCTCTAACCAGTACACCATGCCACTCCCAGTTTATGATAACACTTTAAAGAATTCAAGTTTCCAGAAAAACTTTCAAATATTTAAGTGCTGTTAGTATTTTAATATAAGCATTTATCTTACAAATTTTTTTCTATTCTTAAATTTGATGAGATTGCTATGTTAAAACATCACCGCCTTATTAAGTACGAGTACGTATTAGTAAAGTGAAGGTTTTGTTCTATAGATCTTAGTAAACATTTACTCTTAAAGCAATAAATACATAACCGACAGCAAGCAGCAAGTTGTTGTTGTCATAAATATTTTGAAAGCAGCAGGTGCAATAAAATTAGATTCCATTATCATCTGTTTTATTTGTCATACAAATATTTTTTATAGAAAATATTTTTTTGTGTATTTTTTATTTATTTATTTATTTTTTTTAATATTTTTCTATAAAAAATATTTTTCAGTGTGGACACTCAAGCTTTTTAAATTCACCAAAATAAAATCGCTTATTATTCAAAATTATAAAAATTGATGAAATTATGTGTTTAAAACTTTTTAATTATTAACATAAATGTCGTTTGATATAATATTTTAATTTTATAATATTGTTTTCTGATAAAAAAACGATTTTCACGTTTTTTTTTTTATTTAAAATTTTATATTCTATTGGTATCACTAATTTTTGTTTCTCTGCCTAAAAAATAGAAATTATTTCTGTCTAGCAGCAGCTGCAAAGGTTATTGTCTAGGCTATAGCTGTGCTGCCTTTAAAATTATTGTTTTCATATAAACCTATGTATTCTAGTTTCGACATTTTGCTGTCTGATGCTTGCTGTCGGTTATGTGCTTAATACTTAAGACTTTTATTTCTATTTCAGTGACATCAATATATTGGTTAAAAATTGCTTTTTATTAAAATGCTTTAAACCTACTTACACACATTAGTGAACCTCTTTATGTCCCTTTGTAAGCCATCTCATTCAAAACCCGCTGATTGCACTGTCTATCGAAGAATTAATTGTGCATTAAAACTACTCATCAAAAGCCCACAATAAGAAAAGAAAAACAAAAAAGAATGAAACTTAAGAAAGAAGTAGGATATAGAAATATGAAAAAAAATTACTTACAAACTTATAACGAATAAAAAAGCAAATTTTGTAGACACACCAGCAGTAGTGAACACAATTAAAATAGAACGCCAAGAAAAAGAAAACTGAAAATGGAAGGAAAAAACTGCAATTAAGGGGAAAGTATGTTAATCATTATTTAAACTAAAAAAAGATAAAAAATCAAGCGAAAAAAGATAATGGAAAATACGTAAAATATTTAAGACAATTTTTAATAAATATTAAATAAGCAAATTTAGCCACAAAAAATGTTTGGTTAAAATTTTGCCTGAAAGAAAATTTAAGACAAAGTGTTTTTGTTTATTTTCTTAGAGTATGTCTTAAGAAGAAAAAAATGGCTCTTAGGCATAAAATTGCTTTATTTATTTGAAGAGGGCGTTGATAATTACTAAAAGAAAAACTACTAATTTACAAGAAAACAGCGACAGTAGAAACCATGACGGCATAACAAAAATATTTCAACAGAACCTAATATAACTAAGATTATATCCTACCGTTTTTTGGTATATAACGCTCTTTTGTCTCCAACCTCCCCATATCACATACATAGCTATATTCACAACGAACGTCTGTCTATTTAATAGTTATTGCTGTAAGAATGTTAAAGTCCTTCGAAAAGAATTGAAAGATTTTCTCCTTCACTTTGGCCCCAAAAAACTACCATTACAAATATTACAAAAAAAAAAAAAAAACAGAATAGCAAAAAGTAAAAGTCTTTTGGTGAAGAAAATATTCAAGTTGATATAGATGGCTTTCAACATCAAGCTTAATGAGCCAACTTTAACGCTTCAATTTTTGTTGGTTTCCTTTTATACGTTTTTTGCTTTTATACCACTGAGCACTAAATAAATGTAATTTTCTCGAATACGCCTAATTATCAACCAACAAATTTAAGTGGAACTATTATTTTAATACAAATTTGTATTATAAGGCTTAAACGAGGATGGTTGGAAATATTTAATATAGAAAGTAAAAAATATATATATATATATTTATTTATTTTTTTTTTAAAGATACACGTTTATATCGGGTGGTCCATTAAAAAGTTTGAATTTAAAAATGCAATAAAACAAAAACGATTTAATATATTGCCAAATTTATTTCTTTGTTTTGAAGTACAATTGTTTCGGTTAGAAATGATATATTATTTTATTCAGATAGCTGTGGCGGCTGGCCTCATATTGCCCTAATCGGTCGGACCAGCTCTCGAGAACTTTTTCGATTGTATGGGTTCGTATCTCGGCAATGACATCATGAATGTTGGCCTTCAAATGCTCAATTGCCTCGGCATAACACTTGTCTTTAACGGCGCCCTACAGAAAATAGTCCAACGGTGTCAAATCGAAGCTACTTGGCGGCCATATGGCATTACCATTTCGTCTAATTAAAAGGCTGTTAAACCTGTGACGCAATAAATTGATTGTGGCATGAGATGTGTGGTAAGGTGCACCATCCTGTTGAAACCAAACAATGTTCACATCAATACCATGAAGAGTGGGCACAAAAAATCGGTTTTCGTGGTGCAATAGGTGTCTCCATTGACCGTAATTGTTGCGCCGCCTCCTTTTTAAAGAAATATGGGCCACTGATGGCTATGCTCTACAAGCCGCACCAAACAGTCACTCGTAATAAGTACATTGGCTTCTGTAAGACAACGTTTGGGTTTTCTGAGCCCCAAATATGGCAATTTTACTTACTAACGTACCCACCAAGATGAAAATGAGCTTCATTTGAAAAGATGATTTTTTTTTGGCAAGATCAACATCACCGTGCAGTTTCTCGTTGGCCCATCTAGCGACATAAACTGGTGCGTGAAATGTTCAATTCTTGAGAACAATGACGACTTGATGTTGATAGATTTTCACGCACACTCACAGTTACAGCTTCGATATTTTCGGGTGTATGCACTATACGAGCACACTTACGTCTTGGCGCGTCAATAATGAAACCAATTTCACTAACTTTAGTAATAAACAAGGGTATACCGGGCACTGTTGATCCTTCTATGCGACTAAATTTTGTACGACATTTTTGAGCAATTTCCGGCCAATTGTCTTTGTCTTTGGAAATAAATTTCCCATTAAACCTTACGTTGCTCAAGCGGAAATCGCTTCATTTCTTTCAGTGGAGATAATATACTGAATTTTGTTACAGAATTGAATGACATAAGTATTTCCAGATCCGAAATAACCGCTGGTTCAAATATAAACCGACAGATGGCCCACCCGATACAAAACTACGTATAAGAAAACGTATACAAATTATTTGATCCAAGAGAATATGGTGGCAATTCTTCATTCCTTAAGTGTTAGTCAAGAATGATTTGAATATAAAAATTAAAAATATATGCAAACTTTAGATTTCTATTTATACTCTTATCTTTTTAATTTTCTTTCATCTCTCGTATACATTTCTTTCGCTAATGCTTGTTTAAATGACAATTAAATATTTGTCGAGGTTGTGTTTGTGGGTGTTCTCTTGTATAAATACAATCACTTTTACATCAAATAAATTATATTTATTGGTCTTGCGTACAGTTTAGCATAATTATGAAGTTATAAGTGAACAATTGTGGTTTTGGGTTAATGGAAATATATTACAATTTCGGTATTTTATTAGAGCTAATTACACTTAATATTTGGCATCAATAATAACCAAAAATTAGCAAGAGGTTTTTAAATTTACTTTTTTTTTCATAGTATTAAGAAAGAAAAAATTAACCATAATAGCGAGTTTAAGCTTCAGTTTAAAAACTCAAGAAAAGATAATTCAATAATTAGGCAAATATACACGGTTTTGGATCAGAGCAACTTAAGTTTATTACTAATGCTATTTGGGCATTTAATTCAAATATGCACTGTTTTTTTTTAATTGGCTCTAATTTTCAACATATTAAATAAAAGAATTTTTACAAAAATTTTGACAATTAATGTCTAAAAGTGAATATATATCGAACTGATTGTCACTCATCATGACCTCGTCCCAAACTCTGATATAATCTTTCGATTTTACCCAAATCTCGATGTAGTCGCTTTCCTTGCTCGTCGCCCGTATCACCTAATTTTCACGAAAAAATGTAAATGGGAATGAAGAAAATGTATTTAAAGAATATTAGGTCCGGCAAATATTCCGTCCTTAATTTTGGTGTATGACAATTTGGAAATAATTTGATCAAGTATTTAAACCATTCATGCACCAACTACAAAAAGATTATAACTTGAAACGAATTGTTTTTTTAGTTAAACTGAATTTAGTTTGTTGTATACAAACGACAAATGCATGAAAGGGTTAATAGTCGGTCCTTTAGTGTTGATTGTTTTGACTAAGATTTGATAAGGCCAAAAGGTTTATCGTACGTGCAACTGGCATTGACACTGATGAAACGTCGGATTATTTGTACCGCTTTAGATTTTCTTTTGCATTTAAACCGATTAACTAATTCCAAAACTGCCAGGTATTTGTAAACTTGTGATTTTAAGCAGATTAATAGCTCCAATAAAAGTATACATTAAAATAGATTTAGTGCAAAAGCTTTATATTTTTCTGCCCTTAAAGATAGTCTTTGTATGTATAGGCTTCTAAGTAACAAAAATATTTTGAAATAAGCCGAGAACGAATTATCCAAATTGTTAGTATTAATTAATACTCTAATTGTATTACAGTGTGGCTTACAGAAAAAAATTAGCCTGATATCCAATTTTAATCGGTTTTTTGTCAAGCATACAAAAAAAGTAAACAGCAAAGCAAAGTATGCTCGCCATTTTGTAAATTTTTCTGAAATGTTTTATATTTTCCTTAAGTTTTCCGTCCGTTGTTCTCAATTATACAATTTAAAAACATCAAGAAAAAGAGGAAGTTAAAGCCCTATTTAGCAAAAAGTAAAAATGGAAGAATAACTATTAATACTAATGATCATAACAATGTGAACAAGGCAATCCGTATAAGTAACTCAAACAGCAAACAATGTAATTCGAAGTCTGGTGTTAATAGGTTATAAAAAGGTGTATGGTCCATTATCGATTGTGTGCAGCTGTATTTCACCAATGGCTTCACGAATATTGTCCTTTAAAGCGTCAATTGACTCTGGCTAGTTGGCGTAACACTTAACTTTGACGGCACCCCACAAATAATAGTCCAACGGTGTCAAATCGCAGCTCCGAGGTGGCCAAACGACATCACTCTGCGGCTGATAATGCGATCTTCAAAAACAGGGCGCAAAACATCGAGTGTAGCTTCGGCTGTGTGGCACGTAGCGCCGTCCGGTTGAAACCAAATATTGCTAATATCCTCCTCTTCAATTTTTGTGAACAAAAATTCGTTCAACATGGCCCGATAACGATCGCCATTGACTGTAACGGCCACTCCTTGCTCATTTTCGAAGAAAAATGGCCCAACTATGCCTCTGGACCAAAATCTGCACCAAACAGTGACTCGTCTTAAGTGTATCGGCTTTTCAATATATGCGTGCGTGTTTTCTGTGCCCCAAATGCGACAATTTTGCTTGTTTACATACCCGCCAAGATCAAAATGAGCTTCATCTGAAAAGATGATTTTTTTTTGGCAAAATCTGCATCATCTGTAAGTCGATCGCAGGCCCACTTAGCGAAGCGTATACACAACCATATTCGTTTAGCAGAATAATAAAATTAATTATCTGCAAATCAGATATGAATTAAGTGTTACCATTTACGAAAAAGCACTAGTTGAAGAAAAAACGTTAGATGGCGGACTCTTTACTACCTTGATCAAAAAGTTTCCGGAAAAATCCCCGTGTGGCGGTCCCATCGTTCCGATTTTGTTAGGTTGGTACATATGTTGTTGATATTCCCGCTAAATTTTAGCGTCATAGCTTGGCATCTGCAAAATGTCTAACAAAAAAAAAAAAAAACTCAAGTCAGAACGATGGGACCGCCACAAGGGTGTTATTCCGGAAACTTTTTGACCAAGGTAGTATATCGAGATGTTCCATAGAGAACTTATGTTTTTCTGTGTTCTGTCGAACAATTATGTGGTTTTGAAAAACAGTTTTTGGTTTTCGTGAAAAAGGTTTAAATAACTAATTCAAGTTTAAAACAATTATGTGGTTTTGAAAAACAGTTTTTGGTTTTCGTGAAAAAGGTTTAAATAACTAATTCAAGTTTAAAATCGATAAATATTTTAGTAAGCCAGTTGGTCGTTCAGCTGAAAACAATATAATACAATATATAGATAGACTTATTACTTATCTTAACAGCATTGACAAAAAATATTGCCTTAAGTGCTAACAACAGCAATATATGTACAATAAATAGTGCTAGAGTACAAAAAAGGTCCGTTATTCTAATCAAAATTTTACCGAAACCACAAATTTTATATTATTTTTGAGCCCGATGTCAGAAGATGGCCTCCTATTTATGCAATGCATTGAGCTCGTGCCGGTGCGGTGCCGGATTGATAAAGATTGAAAAGAGGAAGAAGTGATTATTAACATTTAATGACTGTCGTAAGTGTTAGTAGTTAAAAACTTACGCATGAAGATTGCTCCAGAAATGAATGGTGCTTTTGAAAAACGCATAATTTTTGTAATGCAATAAGATTATGTATTTGTAAATCGCAAAATAGAGTGAAATATATTTTTCTCTGAGGAAATTCAATGATTTGTTCTATAATCGAAAAATATGCTTGTTCCATCGAGTTGAATGAATTTTCATGACCGGAATATCAAGATTATTTGATCACACAATATTTGCATTACTTACAATACATACCTCGAAATCATGACCACAACTACGTATATGCCTCATACTGCAAAGCACAATGTATGCTTCAAATTATGTCGAATCTTGGGAGAAAAATTTTCCAACAATGATTTAATGTTTTAATAAAACCAAAAGTGTTCTTAAATGTTCACATCTTCACATCTTCAACTTTTTTGAAGAACATCTAAAAGCGTTTTTTCGATTACTGAAGGAAAAGTTAGGTGTAGAATTTTTATATGGAGAACTTACCTAGGTATTCACCATGAACAAAGATGACGCCGATAGGTTTTCAAAATAATTTCCCATGCGCATGTACGTCATAATATAATAAATTTGCCGGTTTTACATGAAATTTTAAGGAAAATTTTAAAAAAGAATGTTATGTTTTTTTTCGTATGTAGCATATAAAAAATTTAATAAAAGTTGTTAAATAAGTTATTATTTATTAAAACGTAATTATTAAATCCATATGTATAAAACAAAATATATTTGAGGTATGTTTTAAGAATATTTCCTTATGAAAAATTGTAATTAAATACACTTAAAAATCATTCAGAGTTTTATTAATATATGGTCTATTTAAAATTAAGTTATTGTTTTCTTAACTAAATTTTTCTGAATTTTTGAAAACTCAAACAGTACAAGTTTAGCCCATTTCAAAAAACAAAACACTATTTCAAGGTAACAGAAAAGATTATTGAACCCTTCATAATCATCAAGATTCACATTATTGATTTATTAGAATTTATTAATTTGTTGACGGTAATTAATATTAAATATACCGTATGTTAACAAATCTTCTCGGTAAATTTTTTTTTTTTTTTTTTGTAAGTTTCTCTAAAGATAATTTTTGCAGAAAGTGCTAACTTCTTTTTAAATAATACTAAAAATTGAAAAGAAGACTTTAACTTTAAAACACTCATTATTTATATTTTATATGACCTTCTTTTGCTTTAATTATAACCTGGATACTTTTTGGTGTGGACTTTAGTATTTAATTGCAGAAGCCTGCACAACGCAATGGAAATTGCACGTTTAACTTTAACTTATACATGTTCTATTGGGTATATGTTCGGAAATTGGGGTGACCACTCGATTACTTCGAATACGTAACTCTTAGTACAAGTTTGGAAGATGATGTCCGAAACACTTTTGCCTAAAACAATGCGACAAAATATTTAGATCTTTTTTTTTGACAAGTAAAAAAATTAACAGCGTGTCCCACGATGTCGAAAGAAAATGTTTTTGATAGAAAGGCTGTCACTTACTTTCTTTCATAACAGCGGCCTACTATCTTACGATTTATTGTTTGATTGGCTTTACGTTTCAAAAGTAAACGAAATAAATAACTGGATCGCTATAGCGTAATTCCACAAATAAACCGCCAATATACACAAAAAACGCTTAACCGTAGAAATTATGCATTGCAAAACAAATAAATATATATTGTAACAAACTAAGATACGGTGTAAATAATCCTTATTCGTACCACCTTCAAAATTATTGTCCTGAATTTTGTTAATATTAAAAACAAGCATATAATTAAAACAGTCTCTTTAAATCGTATAAAATATTAGTTTTACTTATTTATGTTATTTAAAAATGGGTTTTGAAAGGGTGTACGAAATTGATTTTTCATACTGTAAATCAATGAATAAATAAACAAAGAAATTAATAAGATTTATGAAAATAATTTGTCCTTCTTTTATGCGACAAACTGAAGGCTTTTTTACGGATCACATACCGAACAACGAAACCAGGTAAAAGAAAAAGTATTTCAGAGCGTTCCATTGAGCATATCATAATGCAAATGACAATAAAAAACAAGTGGGTGATTTTGACATTTGTGTTCGTACAAACATAACAAAAGTGATATAATGCACCTCACATTTATATTGAAATGATTACGTTGTCGTTCGCATTGATTTTCTTTCGACTACAGCGTATTCGTGTGCCTTAGATCAGCAGTTTGTCGTTCGAAGCGATAAAGTTCGAATTTTTGTAGTTTTTTGAAATACTTTTCATACTTCAAATTATTTTATAATCAAAGATTGAAACACGTCAAATAGATTTTGAAAAAAAATTTAAATAACAGTTTAAATTTTTAAGAAAAAGTTAAACGGTTTAAGTAAGAGACGAAGTCAAAGTGAACGTTGCATATACGTATTAAGTTAATAAGAACAAATAAAATAAAATTATTTTGCAAAACTTCGTTGTTATACATTCTATAGCGGAACACCTCAATTTAATATTTAATTTTGTTATTTTTATGGCATTTTTTATAATTATTGATCATTTTATTTAATATTTTAGTATAAAATAAACTATTTTGCTTTAAAAACCAAACAATAGGATCTTAGCTTACGTCATGCACACTCCCATCCCAAAGCGTAATCTCTAGTTATTTGATTCATACGATTTGGTTTTTCTGGCTGAAAATGTTTAAGAAGATATACTTAAAATAGAAATATCGGAGTAAATATATTAATTTAATGTAAACAATATTAATAATATTATCACACTTGATAATTCGCTGACAATGACCAGACAAAGAAAATTTGCCACTATAATGTATATTATCACTTCAAACGGTTGCAAGACATATGTCAGAAAAACTGGCAATCCTGTTGTACATATACATTTTCTACCATTGACAGTGATCTAATAATGTGCTCTCTGACAACCTTGAAATATAAAAGTCGTAAGTTCGCACGGTTGTAAATATTTTCTGTATAAATGTTAAGTGTATATTGGTTAAAAGAAAGATTTTGACAATAAAATTATGGTACTAGAGCAAAATATGTAGAGATATCATATAAAGGAAAAACAACATAAAACAGAAAACAAAGCAAAGGGTTAAAAACTTATGCCAAATTGTCCGTTGTTCTAGGGCATACTAATTACAAAATTTATACTTATTACTATTGCTGTTTTATTTACAAAAAAATATTTCTTTAAAATATATTGAAAAGCAATAATCATTAAATGTTTAATTAAACAATATCAATAAAAAGGCACAAATCAATTTCTGGCAATTAATTTTTGTTTGTTAAATATAAAATTGTTTATGCTGTAAAGTTCATATTCCCATGTCATTATCAACTGACATATAAATACACACATATGTATGTGAAAACGTCTATATATGTACATAAAAAGACATATTTTGACATATTTGTATAGTAAAATACAATAATTCAATATTTATTGTGTAAGTAAATTTTGTAGATAACAAATCTTCTAAATTCATAACAATATAAACATACACAAATAGATACATATGTAAAAAACACAAATATACAAATAAATATTTATTAATATTATCAACAAATAACAAAAAGTAAATAATATTTAATGTTTAATAAGAGCTTAAATGTTTCGAATGGACAACAGCAATTACTTACATATCTACGACAATGTAGGAGTATGTACATAAAGTAATACAGTTTTCAACAGTCAGTAAAAAGCAAAAGTGACAATTTGACAAATAATAAATTTGAATGTAATAAATACATACATATGAACATGAATTTCTTTCCAATAAAATATGCAATAGTTACTGGCATATAAAAAAAAGAAATTCTTGTAGAAGCACTAGACATAATATTAAAGATTACCACATAGAATGTAATGAAAATTTTATTATTTGTTTCTCTAAAGTAATTTTAATATTTAAATACAGTTACAAGACACAAGTGTCAATAAGTGGAAAGAAATGTTTTTAAACAATTTCAACAGTATATTGCTTAATAAATAATCTAATTGAAGTTAGTAGATATGTCATATCAATGTCTTTTCTTTTTTAATTTTTTAAAAAATACTCAAAACATTTAAAATATAAAGGGTCCGTCAAATAATTTTATTTTTTTTGAAAATGCTATAAAAGAAACTACCGAATATTTTCTCAAGTTTTTTTTTTTTTTATTTGAAAGTACAATCCTTCCGGTTAATAATGAAAAATAATTTTATTCAAATGTCTCCCTCGGCTGGCCATGCAGTAGCCTACACGATCGGTCCAATTTTTAAGCAAATTATCGATTGTGTGCAGCTGTATTTCACCAATGGCTTCACGAATATTGCCTTTAAAGCGTCAATTGACTCTGGCTAGTTGGCGTAACAATCAACTTTGACGACACTCTACAAATAATAGTCCAACGGTGTCAAATCTCAGCTCCGAGATGATTAAACGAAAACAGCTCTGCGGCTGATAATGTGATCCTCAAACACAGGGCGCAAAACATCGAGTGTAGCTTCGGCTGTGTGGCACGTAGCGCCGTCCTGTTGAAACCAAATGTTGCTAATATCATCCTCTTCAATTTTTGTGAACAAAAATCGTTCAACATGACCCGATAACGATCGCCATTGACTGTAACGGCCACTCCTTGATCATTTTCGAAGAAAAATGGCCCAATTATGCCTCTGGACCAAAATCTGCACCAAACAGTGACTCGTATTGGGTGTATCGGCTTTTCAGTGTATGCGTGCGGGTTTTCTGTGCACCAGACATTTTTGCTTGTTTACATACCCGCCAAGATTAAAATGAGCTTCATCTGAAAAAATGATTTTTTTTGGCAAAATTGGCATCACACATTTTGCAACATTACCATGATTTTCGAAGTAATGTCGCAATATTTCCCAGCGTTGTTCAAGCGTATACACAACCATATTCGTTCAGCGGAAGGATAAAACTAATTATCTGTCAAATCAGAGCTAAGTGTTACCATCCACGAAATAAGCACTAGTTGAAAAAAAAAAACGTTAGATGGCGGACCCGATATGTACTTGCTCTTAAGTGTTTTCAATTAAGAAATATCACTGATTTCAAATTATTGAACTTTTTGTGAAATTAATTTAATTTTTTTCTTATTTAAAATATTTAATGAATTTTTGAAAAGGATTTAACAATTACGTAGACTAAGGACCAGGTCAAAGCATAGCTATATAGAATTGGCAGCATATAATCTAATAAAAATAAGTTATCTGTGGTAGAAATTGAGACTTTTTCTGCACATGCCTTGCTTTTGTCGGAATTAGGACAACGTTGATAGAGAAAACCTTAAAAACTATGCGGCACAGACACAGTTTCTCAATGGTGAACGATAACTGCATACCGATTATAAATTATTTTCAAATCATCTATTGTATGCGAGCGCACAATTGGCTTATTTTGCTTTAAGGGTGAAGTTTACTGACTTGAGACAGTGCGACTATATCTTCCTATATACTTGAGGCAAAGTAAACTACTAAAAAACTTAAACTTAAGAACTACATTAACCTTGCTATTGGGCGAATCTTAGGTAAGGTACCAAATTTGTCCATATTGTTTTTTAAACAATAATTTCACTTAAACTAAACTAACTTTTTGTAATAAAATATATGTGTAATTATATTAGCTTGCAGGGTTATATTGATTTTTATTTGTATAATTATTCTTAACTAGTTATTCATACCACTTGAATTCTGTGACTCCGATATTTCAGTTTGTCGGGCCTTGAGTGAAAGTATTGAATATGAAATCAGTACAATAAATTTCTTTAGCAGATGAAGAAGATGGTATCATGCGGTGATGCATAGAGTAAAAAATGGAATGCAATAGAGTTTATCTCCTTAACACTGTATCGTAAGAAATTCAGGCGAGAATATCGTATTCTAATTCCGTGACCAACGCAATTTGCAGTTTTCAGATAACATGATATATTTATTACATTTTGTTTTGTTATTTTTCTCACAAAACTAGAAAACTAATAACTGAAAATACAAACAAGTACGCGAGAAAAGAATTCTGAAAAAATTGACACTTCAAGCCACATATAATTGGTTACGGCTGTTTAACTCGGATAAATTTTACAACTGGGAATTATTTATTAATACTACAGCTAATATTCTTAAAGTAAACTATAAAACGTCTAAAGATGACGCGATTCCTAATTAGACTGCGAAAAGTTTTGAGAAATATTTTTAAGTTATTTTAAAATAATAAATGGCTTTCACGGATAAGTGGACATATTCCATTTAACTAAAGTTGTCATCCTTAGTTTATCAGCTAAATTCTTTCTAGAGTCTTATATTCCAGTTGAATGCTCATAGAATACTAAAATTTTTAGATTATTGTTCAACAATTGAAGGACCTCTAATGCCAAGGTGTCTTTGAGGATGTTGTAAACGCTTTTATAGCGGTTTCTGAACCGGTAGCGTATTTAAGCAACATTTGCACTATGATATTTTCATCGATTAATCACAGTCACATTATCAACATCACAGTGTGTCGCTGTGATAAGGTAGGTAAGTCACCGCCTACCAACCAGAAGATCCTCGGCACAATAGCAGGCCAGACCATCTGAAAAAAGAAAATTTTTTTTCAGTAGCGGTATCACCTCGTAACATTAGCTAGTAATTGGTTATGAGTATAAATGCTATTAAAAACTTCTCTAATACATTTGTTGTTCGGAGTCGATGTTAAAATGTAAGTTCCTTTCAATGAGTCTGAAAATGAAAAAAACGAATTATTTTTTGATGAAGAGTAATAGTTTAAAAATTGTATATGGATTATATTATGGGGATGATTTGTAACCGAAAATTACAGAATTATTTGGATATTGACTTTATTATGTCAGTTTGTTTATATTTTTTAAATTAATGAAATCTCTCTTTTCGAAATTTATGATATTGAGTATACAACACTTAACGAAAAAAAGACATATAAATTTGCAGAAAATTTTATTTTAGACATCAAAAAATTACAGGCAATACTTCTAGTAATAATAGATACTATACTCTTGACAAAAATCTTCTTCAGGAAGCTCTTTTTTATTTTCAATTGGTCATTTCAGTACTTCGTCATAAAATTCAGTAAATTCTGCCTGTTTATATTGCTTGAGTTTTACAATATCTGCAATTTTAAGATAATTAATAAATACTTTGTCTCTATAAGCTCGATAAGGAAAAGAAGAAGAAATAACAGCTTTGCGCGTTAAAAAAATGGGGTGCTGTATTGCATTTTTGTGTACTCTATGTTTAAACAATAATTTCAAAAAGAGCACGTCTTTTAGAGTTGTGACCTATTTGCCATAACATCTAAAGTAGAAATGTTAAGGGTGTTAGTTTTTCAAGCGTAGTAGGCAAGACAAATTAACTTCTGTTATCTATACAAATTTTAACAATTACTTTAAAACGTCATATATATACCAAAGAAAATTGATCCTCAGTCATCCATGACTTAACTATTTTTAGTGTTTGTCAGGATGTTTCACTATAACATTCGTTACCGGGAAGCTACATATTCACTTTGACGTTTAAATTAAAATTAAAATTTAAATTCAAATGACTGTCAAAATCACAAAATTCTAAATTTTGTTTGATTTTAAATATAAATAAATAAAATAAATTTTTTAAAACTTTTTAATTCATCAAACTATTTTGTGTGTTTTAATTTCATCAATAATAAAGCTTAGTTTCAGTTTTTATTACACTTCCACATGATTTTAATCCCAAACCCAATACGCTTATCACATTGAACAGTTTTATTTAAAAATAACGTTTATATATACACCAACAGACATATTTCAACGTAAATTTAGTATATTTCTAACAAACAAAAAATAATAATGGAGAGAGAAAATTTATAAATAAACTTTGAAATGTAATTAAATAAAACTGCAGAGAGAACACATTGAATTGGAAGAAAAAATCAATTAAATTTTTATTTCTTCTCTTTTTACACATCAATCATTTAGTAGTGTCATGGGAGATTGTAGTAAAACAAAAAACAATTTTAACTTTATTTTTTAAAATAAAAATACAAAAACCTAAATCAAATGACTGATTTGAGATTGATTGTATATCACGTGCAAAAAAAAGAGAAAAAAATTAAATCAGACTGATAAAAGCATACTGGAGATTTTATGCAGATTAAATAAAATGTGTCAGTAGTAAACTACTGTGTTAGTATCTATGTTTATATGTATGCCTGAATATATACATATATATGTATACATTTAAATAAGTATGGAGTATTTTTCAGTTTCATTTTAAATTAAGATTGACAGTATTTGTTTATATATTTTATTTGATTGTAATATCATTTTTTTAGGCCAAAGTGAAGCTTAAGTTAAAGTATTAAATTTTAGACTATTTTTTAAAAATTTGAATTATTTTTATAACATATTGTTTCGTTTCTACGTTTCGTAGATTGTAGTTATTCAACACAGTTTTGTGCACCACTGCTTGTAACCTTTTTACAAGCAATAACAATTTTCTATTCTTAATTACTCTGTCTGTCTACAACTTTATAAACAACGACAGTTGCTCGACAGATCTTTCTACCCAAAGATCTTCCAACCCGATCGTAGTTATAACTTAGGTTCGATCACAGCCTTTTTAACGAGATCTTAGCTCTCTTTACTGAGTTAGCTCTAACTAAAATGTTTTTTTTTACCTCACGATTCACTTCACGAGTTTTTTCCTTATAAACTCTCTCTCACACAGAGTTCAAACAAAAAAACTCTCTTCGCACAAACTATACTCGCTGAGTTTAATAAAAAACTAATTATTGTTCGCACCGATATGCTTTTTATACGGCTGAGTAAAAAATACATCGAAAGCTCTCGAACCTATCGATATTTCAGGTAGATTCATTTCTTTCTTTTAATTTCTTTTTAGTTCTTTTGTAGCCATGCGAATGTAAACATCTACTTCTTTCAGCTCTTAGTATTTGTCGTTGCTTGTTATTGTCTGCTACTTCTTTTCCTTTGCTGTTAGTTTTTGTTGTTGATGTGTTATTTTTATTTACTTTATTTCCGCTAATGTTTGTTGTTGTCGATTGTGGCACGTATAGTTGTTCTTGCAGCTTCGGTTTAGGTGCCCAACCTGATTTTTGTAACAATATATTAATTTTATTTCCTTAAATAAGAAACGAATAGAATTTTCTAAAGCAGTATATCCTGGCTCACGATTTCGAACGTTATCGTTTCGAACGACAAACAGCTGATCTGCAGCACACTAATATATTCTAGTCAAACAAAATTTAATGAGAACGATAACGCAAGCATTTCAATACAAAATTGCGGCTCACTTTTTCGTTTTTCTTATGTTTGTAATAACATAAATGTCAAAATAACTCATTTGTTTTTATTATTGTTTTCACTATGAAATACACACTGGAGCGCTCTAGAATGCTTCTTTATGTATCTGGCTTCATTGCTTGATATTTGGCTTCAATTTGTATTCACCATAGTATAAAATAGTAAAAATTATTTCCATATCTATTTACTTATTTTATTTTTTTTAATTTCGATATTAATTAACTTACAGTATTAAAAAATCAATATTCATTCACACACATTTTCAAAAACCATTTTGTAATAAAATTAATATTTAAAAAATATACGTCATATAATAGGCGTTATTAATTAAAAGAAATACAAGGGGGAATTTTCATCACAATTTTTTTAAGTAATAACCAAATTCATGACAATAAATTTTTAAGCTTGTACCAACACGGATTTTTGATACTGTATTTTAGTTTGTTTTCATTTTTTACCGTTAATTTCCAAAGTTATATTCTCATCGAAAAGTTTCTACATTCAAGCTTTTTTGTTTTTGTATATTGGCGATTTATTTGTGGAATTACTATATGACAATCTAGTATTTATATGGACTACGCTTGAAACGTGCTGCTGCGAGAGAAAGTGAGTGACTGCCTTTCGTTCGAATGAATTTTTTTTCGACATCTCGGTCCAGGCTGTTAAAAATTGAAATACAGAGGGTTCTTCAGTTAGAGATACAATTTTGATATATAAGGCAAGCGATATTTTTGAGCGAATCCTCAAATGCTTATTTAACTGTAAAGAGGAGGGTGTGCAATTAATAATGAAAGACTTCGCTTCCTTTCGTAGTTCTTTTTTTCTTTACATAAAATGATCTGTCACCAATTCTCACATAACTCTCTGGATAACTTTACAAATTCCATCTTTGTGGTTTGATTCCCACCTATTTGCATACGCCTTAACGTTCACATAGCACCAAAGAAAAAGTCTAAGGGTGTTAAGTCACAAGATCACGCTGACCAATTGTAATCGCCGCTGTGAGAATTCACATGGACAGTAAAACTTTTCACGCAAAAGGGCCATAATATCGTTACTTGTGTGTTACGTAGTGCTGTATTGTTGAAAATTAGCATAGTCCATATTAATATTTTCCGATTTCAGGCAAACAAAATCATTATAAATACATTATTAACTTACCGCATTAGATTTCTAAGAAAAGGTAAGATTCAATGACCCCATCAGACCAAAATCTGCATCAAACAGTAACACGCTGAGGATGAAGAGGCTTTTCAACAATTATTATAAGAAGATAAGATTAAAATCTTGCATCAATCTGGCTAAAATAAGCCTGAGGATGACAATCGGCCTTTTAATCGGGCATTGCAGATCAACGAAAATTTGCATTGATAAGAAGCAGTGTTATATACAATCATCAGATTCTGTATGGAAGAAACCAAATCACAAGAACACATATTTGGTGATTTTTTGGCACGAATGTATTTCTGGACGCTTATCAAGACAGTGGAGAGCTACCACTACTAGCACCGAAAATTATCCTTTAATTCGTCAGTGTATCGGGATTGAAAATAATAATGATTCCAATACCATTCCGCGAAACACAAGGACTTCTCTTAGTCAATGAGCTACACCAGATTCAATTTTATTTTATACTTATCACTATTCTATTATTATTTATCACTCTTACGAACGTTCTTACGTAGCAATGTGACCACACTGTTCTTTTGCCAAAAAAAGAAAAAAAAAATTCGAAAAACGTTTAAGCTTTATTTAAATGCAATTTTATTAGAGAATTTCATTTCTTTTACTTTATCTAATAAACTAAACCGTTTTTGAGTTACGCGGATATACCATATGTTGTGCAACCTCCTTCATATTCTAAATAACGATATATCTCAAAAGCAAGTGCTAACTTAATAAACTATCAGCTTTACTGGATACAGCGTACCCGAATTGAGTTTACTCACCCAAAGCCCTGTTTTTTGAACTATTGCTGTGTTGTTAGTGGAGAGTCATCAGTTCTTTTGTTACCTTAATTCTAAAAGCCCAAAGACCTAATTTTTTATGCAAAATACGATGTAATATCGTTTTTGTAATGCCTCATACTGAAGATCGATAAGAAATGGACAATATTATCGGTTTCTATTGAGCGACGTGGACGAGCTCGGTTCTTCACATCAGTAACTTGTCCCATCAACTAAAATTTGTCCACCAGTATCATTATTGCTGACAAAGAAAGTTCTTCAGTACGACCCAACATTGCGTTAGTTTTGTGAACTGTGTTCCATTTTAATTAGCGGCGATGTTTTACTTGCCATCTGTCAAGTAATTACATAGGTAGACCCATGAAAACTGTAAAAATGGCTGGCTATTGAAAATTAAACGCCCTATTTTACTATCGAGTGTCTAGAATCTTAAAAAAATAATTATTTCCCATTATATTTTTAACAACCTGCCATTTCCTTTATAAGTTTCTTCTCACACTTACTAACTGCTCTCATATTAAGAAATTTGAATTCTTAGACTTCTTTTTCTATCTGTTGCACTAGCCAAACCATTATCATTAAACCTAGGCTTTTTTTTAACAAAAGATGAAAAGACGTAGAAAAGAAGTAAGACATGCAAATGTATTTTTTTTTTAATTTTTCTGTAGCACAAGAATAAAAGTAAGTATGCAACAAATAAGAAATGTTGTTGGATAAAGAAAGAAGAATTTTAAGGAAATTGTTAGTGGCTTGTTAGGGGAGGTAGTCACTCAGCCATGTCAGTCAGCCATACAACTGTTGTAATATGCATATCCGTTAATATTTTTTTTTTTTTTTGATTTTTCTGTTATTTTTTTTCTATATTACATTTATGCTCTGATGCTTTCTTCCATTGCCGTCTTTCGTTTAAAAACTACGTATACTACTAATATTGTTGCTGCTTTAAACATTATCTCTTTTGCTGCTATTTCGTTAAGTAGTCTAAGAAAAAATTATTAAGCTACAGAAGTCTTAGCGTGTGTTGGTAAACATTTGTGTGATTAAAATTTCAAGTAAAACTTGAAATAAAAATTAAAATGAAGAAAAAACAATAAACCAAATGGACTTTATAAAGGGAATGAAATGTGTAAAAACAGGGGGAAATTTAAACATTAATAAAGAGTTTGAAGATTTCAAAAAAATTGTTGATTAAAGTACATATTTGAAATGCAAGAAGGCACTTATTTAGGTAGTGCTTTTACAATTCCAAAGAGTAGTTTTGCTGATATTCATACTTCAAGAATTTATATAATTTCAAAATGATGCTTTTTACTTTGGCGAATAGTTTCCCTGTATTTTTTTTTCTCTTGAATATTTCAAGCTTTTATAAGCAAAATATACTTTGTGCAACTCTTTTCATATAAATATTTTGTAAAAGAGAGTTTATATAAGGTTTTAACAATATATAACATTCTTTTCAATTTTGTCTGTTGCATAAAATGATATTAATATGCATACAGAATCTGTACGTATTTTTTACTCTTAACTATTTAAAAAATTATTATGTCATAAAACCCAATGTGAGGATTGTATATATATTCATATCTTTCCTGTTGTGAATATAAAAAAACTAAATATAACAGTCTTGGGTCTAGTTGTTTTGGGTACCTTGACACTGGTATAGTTGGTAATGAAACAGCAGATGATAGGAATGGTTCCATTACACCCTATATTGGTCCGGAACCTTAATGTGCGGCACCACTTACCACCATCCTCAAACAAATCAAAGATTGGAAAATTAACAAATGCTTGGAACGGGTGGCGATCAGCCCGGAATTTGAATGTCACTCTGAGATTCCCAAGTATGGCAGGTCAGTCTGTGACTGTATTTGCAGACATCAGAGACAGCGGAACACATATTATGTAAATCTGGAGTTCTAGATAGATTTAGATGGAAATCTTCAAGGTGAATACATTTTAGTACTTCTTCCTTTAAAGAATTTGTTTGTTTAAAAGCACCACAGTAATTAATATCTAAAAATAAGTCTGTTGATGGAATTTTCAAAGAGGTTTTTGTACCATATTAAGACATATGATTGCTTATATTGTACTTTAGTTTAAGTGGTACCCTCGAAACAAAGGATCAATTATAACATTATCCCGATTTTATATGTTATACCTTACGTTGTATTCACACAACAACATTTTGCTCGTAATTCTCTTTCTCATTCATAACTCAACTATGAATTAAGATTCGAATTTCATAATTGCCCATACAAAAATTTAAGAGCGGTTCACCCAAAGTAGTTTGGTTTCAATTACCATGTGAGTTACCAAAAATAATGTATATAATTTTATTTTTACTCAGGTGTTTATTTAATTAATCGGCTTCCCTAACCCTCCATTCAGTTAGATATTTTAGTATTAAGTTGCTGAGATTTGGTGGTAAATTTTGAATCAGTTTACGTTTCAATCCTTCATACCATACTCTATTCAATGACTGTGAAACGTCGATAAAGAGTGCGAAGCAATATTTTTTATACTCAAAAGCCCTTCTTATGACCATAACTAGTCTATGTGTCTTTGCTATTTTGATATGCTTGCTTCTAAATCCAAGTTAACTCAGCATTTTATTTAACTCCTCAATAAGTTCTTTGTCGAAGAGCTTGAATATATAAGAAAACAGGCTTATTGACTCTATTTCTGACTCTATTTTCTGTGCTGTTGATAATATTCAAAGCGCAAAAGGGCATTGAATGTGAGGAAAATTAAGCAAATTAGACAAACGAGGCATCCTCCTAATTTTATTGCTGATTACACAGTGAGCGAAATTGAAATACGTGGGAATTAGATTACTTTTGTGATAGGCGCTATCGAGTAGAATTATGATCTGTTTTTTGAAATTTTTGGGACCTTCATGCGCTTTCAAGCTAATAACTTTGCTGAATATTACCCAATTTTAAGTTTATTCGGATTTGAACAGAAGAGATACAGGTCGTTTAAATTACATATTTGCAGTTGAAGTAGCCTTGAAAAATCTTGGTGTATTTCTCAAACGAAAACATTTTTCATCTAATCTTTTTCACATTTTTAAAGTTTAGATGTACTTTTGTGCCCTTTTTTTATATAGGAACTGTACTATTGATGAATAGTTAAAAAATTATCTTAAGTTATGAATAAAATGAGACCTAAGGCTTAGAAAACCGTTGGAAATTGTCACAGTTATCAACCTTTTTTGTAATGCAACTCATGAAAAAATCATAAAATATTCAGCAAATTGGTATCTTTTTTATTACTTTGAAACTCTTATTTAAAAAAAAAAGTTTAAAATTTTATAATAAAAGTATGATTTTTTCATTAGCTGTTTTACTAAAAAATTGAATTATAAAATAAGAAACTTCAAATTGGGTCATATTCAGCTAACTTGTTAGCAGAAAGATTCGAAAACCCAGCTTTTACATGTAACTCGAGATTTTGGAGGTGTTTCGAAAAACAGGTCCTTGTTCTGCTCAACAGCGTTTATCAGAAAAATAGTATTACTTGCCAGGTATTTTTTTGTCGCACCGTTTTATATATACACCGGATGACTTCTTGAGGTTTAGATCATTGTTAAAATTTTCAATGTCACGCATCTCATATCTCAATGAAAGGCTGTGCTAAGCCGTGACACTAAAGTTGGCAACTTTACAACGTCAAACCTGCTTCAAATTATCCAATAATATTTTACCTTTTCCAGATAATTGCTAGCCCAGTATTCTTTTGACTTTCACGACAGAGGTCTGCTTACAGCTGTTTTTTTAAATTTTTAAGTGCGCACCATAAAGTATAATCTGAATTTGCAGTCACATCCAGATTTTCTAGATACTTGTTTCAAGCAGAAAATGTTTTTAAATATTGAGTGTTTCTTAGAGGTTCATAGCTTTGAGTTGGAAACTCTGTTTTATTTGACAACCGATTTATCAGATGATAGTCCTTTTTGTTTAGTTTGGTTTGATCGTTTTTGACAATCGTCTAGCAACTTTTGCGACGTGAGGCCGAGCGTTGTCATGCAAAGGAATAACTTAAGAATTTCTGTCTTTGTATTCAGGCCGTTCTTCACATAATGCACGATATATTCGAGGTAATTGCAGTCTGCTTTAGCAGATCATAGTACACAATACCACCTTGATCCGACCAAGAGTGCAACATTGAATTATAAAAACAAAAACAATGTAATCCTACTAACAAATAATATATAAAGTCTAATTAAACGAAATTAGGAAGTAGATATAAAACCAAAAAAACAAAAACAATAAAAGCCAGGGGTTGGGTTTTTTTTTAAACTACTAAACGTATTTTAATGCAAGTACAACCAAACGCTTAGAAACAAAATATCCTATAAATAACTTTAAAATATATATATATTTTTTTTATTTTCAGCAGTTTCGGAGAAAGTTTTTTGCGCAAAATTAGAGCAATTTTTCAGAACAAAAATTTTAGATGTCAAGAACGTAAATTAAATCTTAGAATGTTGAGAATGAAATAAGCTTTGAATCATGAAATAGGTTGGCTATTGCTGATTTTATTCAAAATTAAATGCAGGTACCTAACTTTGAACACAATTAGCGAACAATTTTTTATTTTTTATTTTTTTTGCAAAATTGGTGGACATTTTTTTCTTTTATTCCCAAAAAGTTGTAAGAAAATTATTAGAATATAGATTTTACGTTTTAAGGATTAAAGTTAAAGACAGATATGTTGAAGGTAAAATAACCCAGCCAGGTACTAACTTTAGCAAAAAAATTTAATACATTATTAGACAACACACAAATATAATGGTTGGAAATACAAATAAATAAAAAGATGTTCAGGTAATTTATAGAAAATTTTGTTCCTAGATGTTTTGTTGTACGTGCATTAATAGGTCAGATCGTTTTCAAGTTATTATGAAATATATTGACATAACTACCATATTTTGAGCAAAAAATTTGCCACGCCCATAGAAAAAAATGTGAGCCCGATGAAAATAAAACTGAAAACGGACTTGAATTCAGGACATCAAAAGCATTATATATCATATAGTTTTATTTAAAGACGAGAAAATTTTTTGTTTTTTGTGGACCTGTGTAATCAACCAATGTATGCTGGAATTAGTAGCACAAAAAATCATTTTAATGACGTTGGGAAAAATTAATTTTGAAACAGTTTTTCGTTTTTATTCAAGTAGAATTTCGTCGGAGAAACATAGATTACTTCTCTTATAAATATTTTGTATTTTTATTGATTCTTTAAAATACTGACATTTTACATACTTTTAAATGTGTGTTACATTTGGTAGAAATGTGTGCGTGTACATTTGCATGTGAGCTTAATGTGGTGTAAATGTATGTGTTTACTTTTATAAGTGTATTCCATATACTACTTGGGACCGAAATATAACATTTTTATGCTTTCATGGTTCTTCCACAAAAAAAAAATAAAAATTTAAAAGCTCTTCACTACTTTCTCCATTTGTCCCAAAAAACAAAGTTTGTTTTTTTGGTATGTGTACAAAAACACCCATATTCTTATCAATAAAAAAAAACAAAAAAGAATTCTTTAGGAAAAAACTTATTGTTGTGTTATAGTTAAAGACTTGGCTAAAAGTTTTCTTTTATAATTTTAAACATGTGCATAAACATTAAATGTGTCAAAAAGAATTTTACTTTAAATAGAAAACAAAAAAAAGAAACTTAAACTTTTTTTTAATTATAGTTGTTTAACCAAGGAAAAAAAGTTAAATCTTTTTGTAAAGAAAACTTGAAAACATTTTAAAAAGTATTCAATGCCAAACACAAAACATATTGAAAAGACTACAAGTACTTCTTAAGTAAAGTTTTGACGATGTGTAATTCTTAAAGATATTTTAAATATTTAAAATACTTTTTTATTTTGCTGCGGTTTAAGTATTTATAAAGAAAAAATTTTAAGTATTTTTTTAAAGTATTTTGAAAACATATTAAAAACTAACTCGTTTAGCTTATCAACATCAGATCCCAGAAAAAATCGTACAAAAAATTTTGATGTGAACAAAAATATAAAATTTCTATGTGTTTATAGTACCAGCACTTACAAAATTTGTTTGGAGTGAAAATAAAGTAACTGTAAAATTCAATAAAATGATAATTCGAATTTAAAAATTATTTATTATATAAGACAAAGGCTTCAACAATAAACATTCTTACATATGTGTAAAACTTTATTACAAAAAAAGTGTGGTTTTGTCGTAGTACTTGCGGAATCATATTTTTTTCCTTTACCTTATTCCTATAGGAAACATAGGACTTTTAAAAGATTCCTTCTACTTCTTCTGCTTCTATTGCTACAAAGAGTTTTTTTTTCACCTCATGGCTGTTTCAACTTTCTATCTTCTTCCTGTATTATTAGGCTTCATTTGTTTGCTGTCCTACCACTTCTACTGCCTTGCGAGTACCTATCGAGCGCTATTCTGTAGATACTTTGGCTAGGTTTACGGACTGTATATCCAATTCATTTTAATTTTCTTTCCTTTATTTAATTTACGATTACAGTTACGTTTGTTTTCCTCCTCCACGGAAGTGCAATTAGCTATGGTATTTCGCCTGTATATACGGCGTATAATTCTTAAGAATTTGTTTATTTCCTATTGGATTTTTCATACGATTTTGTTGGACGTGAGCCAGGTCTCACTCCTCTATTATATATCTGAGGAGTTTTTACACATGCAGTGGATATGTGCACCGTGGCTTTGTCTGGCTTACATATTTTCTAGTATATCCCTTCTTCAATGCCACCATTTATGGAGGTTATATATTTTAGATAAAAAAAGGTATATACAAACTCTATTCCCTGGATCAGGTTCTGTTAAGCACCTTGCCTTAGTTTTCATTATGTTCACTTTTAACTCAACAGCTTTGGGGAGAATCAAAAGCTCATTTCTGTCTGTGGGAGATTAGACATATATCATCGACGAATTCGAGGTCGTCTAGCTATGTATTAGGCTTTAAGTTATTCCTCTTCTCTTCTTCCCGAGGTGACAGCAAATAAGGAGGGTGGTTCTTTTATCCAGAACTTCGTAGTGACTGCTTTAGTGTAGTACATTTTCATAGAAGCATTTGATAATATTTCGGGGATATGCCCTATTCTGAGGGCTTTCCATATTCCCCCCATGTTTAATGGTATCAAATGCCTTTTGAAAATCAATAAATACAAGGTAAAGAGAGGATTGCCAGCCGATGGTCCGGACTATAATAGTGCTCAAAGTATTGTCCTGGTCAACACAGCAATCTTGATTGCTCATCGGAAAAAGCCTGCTGAGCACATTTCAATATCTTGTTAATTATCGTTGTTATTAGGTTATCTCCTGTATTTAACCGTAACCTTCCTAACACAGTACCCGAACGGTACCTTAAATAAAACGAAATACAGATTTCATGTTCCATATATCACGTTCTTCAGCTAAAAATTTTCAAATTTCTTGTATCCTCACTTTTTTGGAGAGCTAATTATTTTGCTAAGCGTGCTGCATCTTGGCTATTAACAGACCGCCTAGGTGTATCTAAAAGGATTGCAGCATTTTGTAAACCACGAAAAGTGATGTCAGGAATTCTCAACAAGAGCTCCGATTTTACTTTATTTTTTCGGAGCTTGGAAGGAGACATGCAGTCATTTATCTCTGGAATACATGCCTTGTTTTGCCGAAGAGTACCAAAGAAACTCATTCCTCTAATTTGAAGCCGTAAACAAATTATTTGTTATCACATTAATTCCACATTGCCTGTAGAAATCAACCAAAGCTAAAAAAATATTTTTTTCCTCTACTTACCTGTCGCTGGCCACAGGTAAATGGTTCCATTTAAAGGATAGTTATTAAGCGTTTTACACAACAGTAAATAAAATATTCAGTAAAACAGCTTCCACCTTTAAATATAAATAACTATTCATCCACTGTCACATTGTCATGTGGATAATAGCTTACAGATTGATATTGACATATTTCAAATATCGAAGATTGGATCGGCTCTGTCTGTTTGTTTCATGCTGATCCTGTAAAGGTATTAGTAGAACTTATTACTTGTCGGTAGCAACTTAGTGATGCCTTATATAAAGGAGGACTGTAATTTCCCCAGAGATCTGAAGCATACTTGGTGGTCATGACCAGTAAAATTCCAATAAACACATGAATTTCTTTAAAATTTAATAGGTTTTATCTTCAAAACTGCAGCATACGCTGCAAGCACACACGGGTACCCGGGTACCCCTGAAAGGAGTCTACCTGTTTAAGTGCTATCAGTATGAATAGGATAAACGGTGTAATGCCTCACCAGTTGTTGCAGTCATTTAAATCATCTTTTTTGGTAATTTTATTATTGTTCTCCTTGTCCATTTATTCTGAAAATGTTTACTCTGTCAGGGTTTTGTTGAAATAGTTGGATCAATTTGTATAATCTTGGGAGGTATACAGTCATCCCCTGGTGCTTTGTTTTTCTTTAAGTCAAAGATTCATTAGTAAGACTATGCGACAAATAAAATACCTGGCATGTGATACTATTTTTCTGATAGCACTGCAGAGCAGAAAAAAGATCTGTTTTTGAAATTTTCGAAACACCTTCAAAATTTCGAGTAACGGGTAAAAAACTAATAACTTAGCTGAACATTACCGGTTTTGAGTTTCTTTTCGGATTTGGAAAGACGAGAAATAGACTTTTTAAGTAATATATGAGTCGTTTAAGTAGCCTTGAAAAATTCCATCAACTTTTAACGGATTTCAAATCATGAACCTCATTTTATTCATAACTTAAGGTAGTTTCTTAATTAATTGAACAATAATACGGTTTTTGTGAAAAATAGAGCGTAAAAACGCACATAAACTTGAAAAATGTGTAAAAATTGGATGAAAAATTTGTTTGCTTGAGAAACGTCATACATAATATTTAGCTCTTATACTATCGTATAAGTGCGTGAAGGTTAGAAAAACCAGTTTTTTATCCGTAACTCGAGATTTTGGAGGTGTTTTGAAAATTTCAAAAACAGATATTTGTTCTACTCTACAATGCCTATCAGAAAAGTAATATCATTTCCCAGGTATTTCAACTTCGTTCATTTGTATAGCACAGTGTAATTTGCTCTTATTCACCTTCTCTATTTCGGATTGGCTCATGAATGAAATATTGCCTTTGTTGACGGGTAGTATGTTACTGATGGTTTTAAAATATTTCTTCCATCTGTGGTAAGCAATTGCCCGTTACAGTTTTCCGTTCTTCCCGGTTATTATAATTTTTGTAATTATTTTTCAATACTCGTATAAAATGTGCATAAATTTATTTTATTAGTGGCAAAATTTGGTTTAAAATATTTTAGTATTTTAGTTTTCCTTTAAATATTGTTACATTTTAACTGATTTCAAACTTAAAATAATGTACACATATGATTATTTATTATTTTTTAAACATTTTTTTACAAGCAAACAATGTCACTTTATATTGTATTTAAAGAAAAAGATTTTCTTTCTTTAATTTAATACTTAACCATCTGCTGCTACATCTTAAGCTAAAATATTTAAAGTTAAAATTTTGCTTTCTTTCCTAAAAAAACATGCCATTAAAAGCAACTGGTATCTGCTTAAGCACTTATGTATTCTCTTCATGCTTAACTTTCGTGTTGTTTCCATATTTTTTTTCGTTATTTTTCTTGAAATGCTAATGCCTTTCAGGTTTATTATACACTTAAAAACAAAAAAGAATACATATATTTTTAACATTAAGAAAGAGTATATTTAGTATAATAAGCCTCACAGATTTCACATGCTACTCTTACATACATATATTGTATTTTAAAATGTTCCTTTCTTTTTTGTTAGCAAGAAAGTTCATTTAGAAAAATAGTTGTTAACAAAATTTTGTTTTAATATTTATTGAGACGACATGGTTTTAGGCTACGAAATTACTTTAAAAAGTGCACCATACTATATATAATGACACTAAATATTTTTACATACTTATAAAGAGTAAATGTGCCTGTTTAATAAAGACAAACTAAATTTCTAGATTTATTTTGGGTTGTTGTATTAAACATTAAAATAAAAACGGCAAAAAGATGTGATTGTTCAAAAGTTTGACAACGCTTTACTTCAAAGCCATGATTCTCTTTTGATCTCAAAAGTTTTTTTTTATTTGAAAAATTATCTTCAAACAACACTTACTATACTGTTCTTTTAATGAAAGAAACGTTAGATTGTTAAAAGTAAAAGAACTATTAATCGATTAAATACTTCTAGATAACCCAACCTATCTGTCGGTTTAAATTTTAACCAGCAGTTATTTCGAATCTGGCAACACTTATTTCATTTTATTCTTTCACAAAGTTCAGTATAATATCTCCACTGAACGAAATGTATCGATTTAGGCTTGAGAAACGTTGGGATTTATTAGAAATTTATTTCCAAAACAAAGACAATTGGTCGCAAATTGAAAAATCATCGAAAATCATATTTTCGGATGAAGCTCATTTTCATCTTGGTGGGCACGTTAATAAGAAAAATTGCCGTATTTAAGGCTCAGAAAAACAAAACGCGGTCCTACGGAAGCTAATGCACCCATTACGAGTCACTGTTTAAAGCAGCTTGTGGAACGAAGGCATCATTGGCGTATATTTCTTATTTCGCAACCATTACCGTTGTTTGGTTTCAACAGAATGGTGCAGCTTGTCACACTTCTCATTTTACAATCGATATATTGCGTCAAACGTTTGATGGCCGCTTAATTAGCCGAAATGGTGATGTCAGTTGGCCGCCAAGAAGCAGTGATTTGACACCGTTGCACTACTTTCTGTGGGGCGCGGTTAAACACAATTGAGATACGACCCCATATACTCCAAGAAGATCTCAAAAATTGGTCCAATCGAATGGGGTATTGTGGGGCCAGCCGCGGAGCCATATGAATGAAATAACATTTCATTTCTAAACGGAACAATTGTACTTCACAACAAAGAAATAAATTTGGCATAATTTCAAACCGTGTTTGTTTTATTGCATTTAAGTTTAATTTTTTAAATGGCCAACCCTATACTTTTATTAAATACATATTTAAGATCTATTGTGTTACACGGCAAAAATCTCAGAATCGTATTTTATATAGAACAATTTACAAAACTACAACTGATGCAAATAATATCTGTCATTATATAGGTCTAAGAGGGCAGGTCAATAAGTTTCTTGGATAAAAAATTATTTTATTTTTCAGCAATGTATCCTTGGAGCTTAATACAATTTTTCCAATTTTTCCCAAAGCTTTGTTTTCTCGAGGTCATTAAAATTAATATTTGTTTGTGAAACGATGTCATCGTTGGAGAAAAATTTCTTTTCGACAAACCATTTCTGTAGGTAGTTACTCGCGAAGAAATCAGGAAAATAGGCCGATGAGAAGGGAATCCGTAATTCAATTAATGAATTTTTGCCATGGTATCTGCACATGTGTACACCCGTGGATATTCCTAGTGAAAAAACTTTTTTTGAATAAGGTATATATTTTTTTTAATCCTTATTACATAAGCTCATTAAGTAGACATACTATGTTAAGCACATTGATCGTATTACCCCCTTTTGAAAGTTTTTAATTTGGATTATACCACATACATGCCAAAAAAGGGTAACCATGACTTTATTAATTGACAAACCCATCTTGGGCTTTTTTGGCACAGATGCACTCTGATAAGCCTACTGTTTTACTATTTTTTGTTCTCTGATGTGTGGCAGAGTATCCTCCTTTCATTTGCAGTTACGAAACGAAACGTTCATATTGCAATTGTTAATTCCCGTAACATTCCATGAAGGAACATGGGGACTTCTCTGAGTCAATGAGCTGCACCCGATTCTATTTTTAAAATCATTGAAAGGGACCTACAGCTTAACGCCGGCTCCGTACGGCAAATGCATTTGGAGAAGTTTTCAATAGTATTTATAATCATAACCAGTTACTAGCTAATGATATGAGGCGATACCGCTGTCGAAAAACTTTTTTTCTTTTTTAAGATGGTGTAGCCTATTGAACCGATGAGCTTCTGGTTGGTAGGCGGGTGTCTTACCTACCAAACCATAGCGGCACTCTATATTGCAATTAAACAACTCCAAACTCTCATATAAAGTTTTTACATAATTACGTTGGCGATAATAAAGAATAATGCAAAATGAACATATTGAAACCGCTTTTTTCCATTTTATGCTCTAATCACGCTGTAGTCTGCTATCAATTGATGTCAAACAAAAACTCAATAACGAAGATTGTTTAAATTTTGAAAGAGTCAACTGACAGGTGTCTATTGTGAGAAGCAATGTCCTATGTCCAGCGATTAGAACCTCGGTACACTCTGTCCACTTCCCATATTTTGTACCAGCTACATCGGTATATGCCTTCTCCCAACAAGTTCCTTACGAGCGTATTGTGTAAACGATTGAAGTCAGCGCACTGATTGGTCCTTACTAGTGCCGTTTTAGACCTGGTAAGTTCACCATTGACCATATATTCACACTACGATAATATTTGGGAGAGACTGTATCGTGTTCTGCAGTGCAACGCAATTGTATCATATTTTATAAAAGTGTTGAGATCCTTGCATAGGCCGACAATGTTAACATTTTGGGCGTACCAAGCCAGATGTCACTGCTGTCTTCAATTTCATCGAGACAGAATCTGCCTAGAGGAGTCTGGCGCTAATTGAGCCCAAGACGAAGCATATGTTGTCTTCAAATAGCCAATTGCGGTTCATAACAATACATTCGATTTAATGAATGAATTTATTTATCATGGCATTGCAATTACCAGCGGCAACGTCTTTACTCTGGAGATCAAGCATAGAGTCACTCTTGCTGACAGATGTTATTATGGTCTCAATTGGCGGTTAAGTAGTAGAGATCTTTCTTGCGTGACTAAATTGATGCTGTAGGAGTCGCTTATACTCCTCGTTTAGAAGCATGGACGTTTTACGCACCAATGTGGGTGTATTTGAGAGAAAAGTTTCATTCAAAATCTTTGGTCCTTTGCGGTATAGTGATGTATTCCGTATTCGAAGTACAAGAAGTATAAAGGGACATATACATTGCTCAGCGCATTAACTTCCAGCGGCTTGGACATGTCATTCAAATAGATGCATATGCTCAAGCGTGAAAAGTATTTGATGTGGAAGTCAGTGGGCGTCAAGCCGAGGAAGCTCTGTCTGTTATGAGAGCGATCAATTGGGAGCAAAGCTGGCTGAAATCCAGTAAACAGGCTGCAAATGTTGTGTAAGTTAATTCCTTTAAATAGTTTTCTAATTTAATGGGTCCCTGTTTTTTTTCTTTCGAATTCCTCTTTAAGATTTTATGTTGCAATTTTCATTTCAGTTTGCTGTCTAGAATATGATTCAGTTAAATGGTTAATACATCTTAAATACTGTTACGTTTTAACATTTTTAAAACGTTAGAGTTCTTTTTAAGTCAAAATAAAATAAATACTATGTTGTTGTTGTTTTACAATTTTTATTTGTTTGTTACAGTTTATCTTGCACTTAATATTCGTTTATACAACACTTTTATTTACGCTTAAATGCTGTCTTTAAGACAGCAAAACGATAACTATCGACATAGGCAAAGCAGCTACTTTATGTGCCTAATTGCCTACAGTTGGAAAGTTCCGAAAATGTTTTAAACGCTCTCAAATCCACTATTTTATGCCGCTAATTTTAAACGTATATGATTCTGTGCCCAAACATGATCGAATTGGCAATGCCGTCAAATACACAAATCAGTACGGCATCACCAGGAAACCATTAGACTAAACTTCCACAATACAGTCTCTAATGTGGTGTATTTTCTTTTTATGCTTTTTTATTTTCGTAATAATACCATACAAATATTTACTCTGTAAATGCCTTAAATGAATGATGAATATTTCAGTAAAGTCTAGACAATTAATTAAAATTTCAGTTTGTTAGATTGTACTTTTAATTTTTGGCCTTAATGCAGAACAAAGTCAGACATATCCACTTACATAACATTTATACTTATAAGTAAAACTGTATACGCAATAAACTTTTTAGTAAATTATATTTAATTAATAAGTAATAATTTGTTGTTAAAAAGAGGAAATGCTTTAATTCAACTCCAACCAACAATAATTGTTTACAAATTATTCTCCTTAATTATCTACCCAAAATCCGAATAAATTGCAATTCTTTCAAGTGGTGTTGTTGAAAAGTTTGTTAATAAATTATTGGGTATTTAATAAAGCTATTAAACATTTACTTTCATAAACAAAAAGATATTCAATACATACTACAAGCACTTTAATCACTGTAATACGTCCTCAATGCTTTTACAAAAAGATTTTCTTAAATGCTGATTTACTCGTATTCAGACATTTGTTTTAAATATTATAAAGCAGTTTTAAGTTCATTGCATTATAAGTGCATAAATTATACATAAATGCATACTTCAAGCCAAAAATTCATGGTTATGGCCGATAGAATCGTATACATTATATTGTCTTCAAGTGTAGCAAAGAGTAAAGTCATTAAGCTGTTTAAGCCAGGAAGAAAAAAAAAACATATTTAAAATGTACTCGTATTACTTCTGGTTTCTCTTATTCACTGCAGTAACTTTTCTACAATTGTAAGTGCCTGAAAAATGCTAATGCAATAGCAAGAAACCCTTGCCCCTACCATTTTGCAGTAAAAATATTAAAATATTGTTACATGGTTACAATATAATTACAATAATATATAGGATTTTAAGTGGTTGAAATAAGAAGAAAATTGTTAACAATAAAAGAAAATCTTAAGAAAATTTTAAGTCTGCTAAGATTTCTTTTTAAGTAGAAAGTACAAAGTGGAATACACAATTAAACAAAAAATAAGAAGAAAAAAACTGAGAAGCGAAAAAAGTATGAAAAATATAAAAAGTGAGAAGAGAAATAAAGGAAGGGTCAAGTAATTTGATATAAAATATAACAAAAAAGTTACAATTTCTATAAAATCTTAAAATATTTTTTGTTTTGGCATTAAAGGTTTTATTATTTATGTAATATATAGTATTTAATTTAGGAAAAAAATTACCTTTGATTTACCAAATTTCTCGCAGTGCCAAATTTATCTAAATTTCGATCCGTTAACAGACTTATAACTATTTTGAAGTTCATAATTTAACCACACATTTCCTCAATTAAATCAATATCGAAATTTAACTGTAAAATATCACATGATTTATTACACACTCGAAAAACGGTTTAAGATGAACTGCAGAAACGACAACAAATAACTTGACAAAAGTTAATGAAGGAACATTTTCTAAAGCATTGCAGAACAACTTACTAATAGCATATTCACACCATAATTCGAATTACTTTGTTCGCTGTTGGAATTATCTTTAAAAATTACCCCGCTCAAACGGCACCTTTGTAACTCATTTTGGTTTCGAGGACACCTTGTGTGAAATCATACAGAGCTTAGATATTAATTATGCAGAAGCCTTGCAGGGAGATCTTGGATCTGTAACCGAAGAATATTATACTGGATGTATAGCATGATAATAAGACAGATTGTGACATGTGTGGTCGTGGCATGCGCGGTAAGAACGAGTTTGGGAACAACCATGCAGAGTTAAATAAGGTAAAAAGATTAGTGTGCATAAGTAAACTGTGGCAATGAGAAATTGTCACACAGCAGTCGAAGTTCTATTGGACTTTAGACCGTTGCATTTGACAGCGAAAAATAGTGTCATAGACACCATGGCAAGGATAATGCGAGATGAATTGGATACAAGGTTCTGCCGGGGTGATGTTAACCCGGATGAGGAAATCGAATCACCAGAGCACATACTGAGTACGTATGAGGCACTCTAGTTGGAAGTATCTAGGTGACTATCAGAAACTAAGTGGGGAGTTATAACGGTTGGTACCAATTAAAATCCTGAGGTTCACCCGATCTACAAGATTGTGGGAGATATTATAGGGAAACCTATATAGATATTGCAAAATCCGCAGTACTTTTACGCCTCAATAATAATAATTATAATGTTCATAATCATTCCAAGCGGTGACATATTGCAGTGGTTAGAGCACGCGCATAACAACACAGGCGACCTAGGTTCGAGCCTCAGCAGAGGACGAAATAATTTTATTGTGGTTTCGAGTACTTAATAAGAAGGCTTTAACTTCCCTGCATACAACGCCGTCTAAAAAACTAAAGAAAATTCCCCCTGACCTTCCAGCTTACATCTAACGATGATGACAAACATCAGGCGAGTGATCAGGAAAAAACGCCACCTACTGGAAAAAAGTTGCAATACTAAAGTAAAGATCATCACCTTATAAAGGATATTCACCACTTCACAATCATATGGAAGGGGGCTACAGTGGAATAATCATCTCCTTAGCTTAAAAAAACCCTCTTGATTAATGAAACTAAAACAAAGCAATGAATGCTTTGTGGAAAACCAGTATGCTTCCTAGAGGAGTTACGGCAAAAAATAAAATCATTCCGAAAAGGACTACTAAAGGCAAAATAAAACTAGTGCATAATATCACTTATTAATGTCACGAACAGAGTTACTGCCTAAATTATAAAAAAACTTCAAACTTCAATTCAGTTGTGTTTGAAATTTCCAAAAATATATCTAAGCCCGACTTAGTTACGACATGCGTATGTTTCCTAGCTCAAAAAAATTGTGATATGCATTATAAGGTGAATTCTGTACATGTATATGCTAAAGCGAGAATTATGCATATTTATGCTAATAATACTACAAGCCTTCAAATTATAAAGCATAGTTTGGAAGAAGTTTTGTACTATTTTTAACTCTCATCGTAGTAATTTTAATTCATTAAAGAAGTAAATAGTATAATAGTCATATATAATATTTATTTTAAATTTAAAATTTATTCTCAATACTTTTAGTTAAGAATTTAAATTTAACTCTTAAGATACTTAAAAAAATAATTTCATAATGAGCCCTAAAAAATACAATAAAAAAGCCAACAAAATACTTAAGGCCTCTTAATAGTTTCTTTACTTCCGTATCATGTCCTTGCATAGTTATGCACTTCAAATATTGTTCTTTTTAATTGTTTTTCTTAAGTGTCGTTTGTTTTGTGTTCTAGACACATCCTTATTTGGCGTATAGTGTATATGAGAATACATATTTATATATTCTTTTATTTTTTCGTAAAAATCATAACAATTTGTTGCTATTTTATTGTGTTTTTTTTCCTCTACTGCCTACTATTTCGATGTACGGTTGCTTAGTTATTTTCTTTTTCTAGTCTTACACTTATTCTTCTAAAGTCATTAACAATGAAACAAATATTTCAACAATAGTTTTCACTTCAAATACTTGGCATTGAATAGAATACAAAAGGAAAACATCATTGTAAAACGTATGGATATATATTTGTCTGTGCAAACGTATTTCAAGATATACAGTATAATATGCATTATCAATTGTAAATAACAACAGCTTAAAAGGACAATTGTGAAGTGCATATGTACTATATAAATGACAATAGTTAGAAAAGTTTACTAGCTGATATTAGCACATATTATTTTAGAAACAACGAAAGAGAAAAAAAATCAATAAATTCTTAAGAAAAAATGTAGCAGCAAAAGAAGACAATAAAACAAGAAATTATGAATATGATATTGAATTCATAAGAGTGCTTGAGTAGGAAAATAAAATACTGAATATGATATATAAGCAAGGATCGTAATGTAACGTAAGGTGAAAAGTAATTAGTATCAGCAGTAATTAAACTCTGCACTATCATGTTCAATGGATATATGCACTTTGATTTGGTACTGATTTGTGTTAATAGAGTAACAATCTGATTTTTATAAGCGTTGGCGAATAACATTAATAAATATAATTCTATGAGTAAATTGTATACTAATAACACTTATTTAGAAGGTTTTTGAAAGTTTAAAACATGCATAAGTCTATTAATTAAGGTTGTCTAACTTTGTGAAAAATAGTGAAAAGTCTAGTTCGTCAAGATTTTGAGATATTTATAAAGAACCGGATAAAACTCGGTGTTCACCGCCAAACCCATCTTAATTATTATATTATATGTTATTTTAATTAGATTTTATATATTTTATTCACCTTTTGTCCCCTTTCGAGCAAAGTTTATATATTTAAGACAGCCCATAGGTGCTTTCTTTATTCAATCTTCAAACAAACACTTATTCACTTTTGTGTATAATATGCATATATAGAGAGCTTCTATCAAGTGTACTTTCTTCAATACCCGCTTTTTGCCTAAAGGGGATAGATAATGCGGCTTTAATTGTTGCCGTTTTCTACATAAACAAAATTTAATATTTTGTATAAATGGAAGGCACCTATTTAATTCAACTTATTACTGGCCGATGATGTGCGTTTTTTACGACCTCTACTATTAACGTTCTCAAGATATACAGAAATCAATGTTTATTTTGTAATGGAGGTACCACGCTCGCTTGTCCAATTCCGTTCACTTTTTTACTGCTAATTTGTGTTGACTATGAATATATTTGGGCAAAATTGAGAGACTTTTTCTGTTACCATTTTGAAGCTATAGCAAAATATTTACTTTGTATGAGCGTGGCATGGAGCAACATGGTGTAGTGGTTTGAGTGTACGCATAAAAAAAAAGCGACCCATGTTAGAGCACTAGCAGAGAACATGACGAAAAAATTTAATTCTGGTTTCGCGTGTTTAATAAAAAGGCTTCAAGTTCCTTCAGACAACTCCATCTGAAAAATAAAGAAGAAGCCATCCTGATCTACGAGTACCATGCGATTATAACAAGCACCATACGAGTGGTCAGCAAAAAACGCCATCTGCTGGGAAAAAATTAAAATGCTACATTAAGCATCATCACTAATTATCACAATTATGCAATCATATGGAGGGGTATACATTGGATTAATAATCCACTAAACTTGAAAAATTAAATTGATTAATGAAACTGAAACAAAGCAATGGATATTTATATATCCTTATATATATAATATAAATATGCTGAAGGTTGTGCATGAGTAATTTATTTGGACTTTAAAAAATTTATACGCTTGTTACCAAATGATATCACTTTTTTGCCCGATATCTTTTGGTAATTGTATAAATTTGCAAACACAATTCTAATTTAATAAAATTGTCACAAATTTGTTATATTAAGCTTTTCTTCACATATAGAATTTTAACTTAAAAAGATAAATGTAAATATTTAAATAATCCAAGTATAAGCATATTTATACTTAAATGTATCACATACAAATATGAGATATCATTTTAATGACGTAAAAATTTGGGTTACTCAAACAAAGAAGAGATAAAAATTAAATGCAATAAAATATTTAAAAAAATATATGAACTCTTTCGAATAGAAACCAAAATCCTTCTTAAAAATAATATAACAGCACAAGCAAGAGGCAGTTATGTGACAGTATAATAAAAAATTGTGAATGATTTATTTTTGCTTTTTAGCTTTGAAAAATGAAAGTCAAAAATAAATAGTAAATATAATTCTAGCAACTAGTAGGTTTAACACAACTGGAAATACCCATAATAAATGTTTTTGTGAGCACCTAAATCGATAACTTTGTGTTATATTTTAACTCTTATGCGTAAGACCAAGTAAAACCATTTTCAGCGTGAAAATATAGCCAGTACCTAAAAAATTTTACTGTAATTGCCAAAAATCCCTTTGAGCGTATGAATGATATTTATGAATTTAGAAAAAAATATATTGCTTATACGACACCCATTACATACAATTTCAACAAAAAAGTTTTTATTTTAAAAACTAGGTACTTCCACTTTATTTGGAATAAAATATATTTTTCTGATTGATTTTTAAGAATTATGGTTTATTTTATTTCTTTCGTGCAACTTTAAGAATAAATAGTAAAACTGGCAAATGTTTGTTGCTTTCCATTTTTTGTGAATTTTTGGACACCAAAAATATCATAATTTTTAAAAAAAAAATTTTTTTTTGATGATTTGTTTCTTAATAACTCCAAAAATACGGGTTATATCAAAAATAATATTAGAGTGACTTAAAGCGGATATAATTTAGAACTTTTGAATATATGACTTAACGAAATTGTATAAGTCATTTCAAAGTTATCATAAGATGTATTAATCAGCTTCTGCAAAAATTCCACATTTTAGAAACAAATTCTAAAGATGGCTTATCCATAGAATCTGAAATGCAGATAATTTTTCAAGTTAGGTGACCATAGCTTATCAAAAAAAAAAAAAAATATAGTGGTTATCCAAGGTCAGAAATGTTTTTCCACTTGTTGCATAGTGTAATCATCTATAGAATTAAATATTGCTAATTAGTTAATATTTTCTGGTACAGGAGTCATTCATTAGGACGAATGACCTCTTAGTTGCTTACTTATCAACAATCTTATACTTTCGGATGCCTCGCATGCGGATTGTCCAAGTTGTCAGCCAATAGTTAAAAGGGACAAAGTTTGGATAATAAGGCGGTTGCGGAATTTGATCATTACTAATAATTGTTTGGCAAGTTTTTCGACAGGGGATCGAGCGTTGTAATACAAAAGGAAAACATTATCGCTTGGTCTGTCTTTATTTTCCTGCTGTTTTTCTCATAATATACGAAGTAATTGCAGTCTGCTTCAAAAACCGAGGCTTAGCAGCTCATAGTACACAATGCTGCCTGGATCCTACTAAGAGTGAAAAATTGCACTATAAATACTAAAACAACGTAACTTTACGAACAAACAAAAAATAATGTCGAAATGAACGAAATTTGGAAGTCGTTATAAAACCCAATAAAACCCAAAATAAACCAATCAAAAAACTCAATAAAGCCCGGTAGATTGGGTTTTTTTTAAAAACTCGGTATTTTGTCAACCCTAATTATTACGCATTTTTGGCATGGTTTCACATATTTAAATACAATAGTTTTAGCCAATTTTTATTAATGAAAAAAAAAACAGTATTTGACGAAAAGTTAAGCAGTCTTTGACCTATCGAACCTTTTGCGCAAAATTATCGTATGTTACAGAAACTACATTTTACTGGAGAGCATTTTTTTAATTTCCTTGCTTTGGCTGGTTACATCAATACCAAATTTTAAGTGTGGTACAGTAATGTTCAGAATACTGTAATATTCAGAATATTTTTTTTCCCACAAAGTTTTTTTGTTGTATTGACAAAGTTGTAAAGCTAAAAAAGTTTGCAAACATGGCTTTTACACTCTTGTTGCGGCTCTGACCGACGCAACTGCCACAGTAGCTAATTTATTACATATATTTATGTATCTTATACTTATTTAACTCGCACATAAAAGTTTTGTTTTTTCTTGCGTTCTGCTTAATCTTTCAAAAATAGTTTTTTGCTCTTATCTTTGTCTTTAATATGTGTTATACATTCTTCAGTAATGATGAATTGTTTTTTTTTCCTCTGCAACCAAAAATTATTCTTAATAAATAACACAAAACTAATGTTAAAATTCAAGGTGCACAATCTTCTTAGACTATTAGCACTTGCGTTCTAAAGAAAAATAATTGAAAATTATTATATACCTATTATTATGGTATAGTCGTTGATGTTTGACACACTTTGCTTTGGGTAAGAGTTTTAAGAAGCTCCACGAAGTTTAAGTTAAATTCTTAGTAGAGAGAGTCCAAAACCATATTTAGGGCAGGTTAGATGATTTCTTATTAAGATTCTTATATGATGATTTCTTATTAACATTTTTGTTTCATAGATATTCAGTTAAATGAATTATTCAAACAATTACTGCTAATTTAAATGTGCAACTAGTTACTTGTTGTTATCTATGCAAAAAATAATTCAAAAAGAACGCTATAACGAAAAAGGCATGCCCAAAGGAATAGTAAAAACAAAACTTTTCATTTTTATTTGTTCGATATATTATTTGTATCCAGGCATTTGTATGAAACATATGATAATTTTGTTCACAGGAAAAACAACAATGATACATACGATAAAATTAACTTACTAATATATCTATAAGTTTAGCGAATATCGATATAATGTTTTACTAAGTAATGGGTATGTGACATTAGAATACATTTGCATCAAAAGGTAAATTTTGTAAAAAAATATAACATACATTATAAGACTTTAGGGACAGCCATTTTTCTCCACACCTAAAAATTTTTTTTTTAAATTTTTTTCTGTAAAATATTTAACTAACTTCTCTTAAATACTAAAATAAAGTTATTTCAATAAATTTTCTTCCATTTTCAATTTTGGTTAAAACGAGTTAAATCATCAATAAATCAGGTTAGTAAGTTGAAATAATATTCACCATTGATTGTTTTACCCTTTTGAAGGGAGTCAATTCACGCAATCCGAAAAGTACTCGCCGTGACTTTGCTGGGTAACAAACCGGCCTTGGTCTTTTTGGCACCGATCTATTGCAAGAAACCCTATGCTTTGACTGCTATTTAGTCTCTGATGTGTTGTGGATAAACAGTCACGAATTGGCATAAAAACTATTTTATATTGCGGTATATAAAGGGTGGTCTAAACAAAACCTACGATGTTAATTGTAAATAAGAAATCAATTTTTAGTGAATTATTTTAATATTTTTTATTATGATATGGATCTATGACATTTATGTGTGAAGCAAATTATCAGGCAAATGTTCTACATGGTTTCGGCGGCACAGTTCTATCCGTTGATCCATATTTTCAATGACTCTGAAACTTAATTTAGATTTAGTGTCGTTAATGTGCAGAATTATCACGTCCCTTAGCTCTTGAAATGTTCTTGGATTATTGACATACTTTCTTTTAAATATCCCCAAAGAAAAAAATAGCCGTAAAGAGGTCCAACCGTGTCAAAGCACATGATCGAGACGGCCAATTAACATAGCCACGACATAAGATAACATAGCCATTGCATTTCTCGTGCAAAAGGGCCATTTTTTCGTTATTTTCCAAAAGTACGGCTCGATTACGCCGCCAGCCTATAAGATGCATTAAACAAACTGAACGATCATGCACAGACGTTCCTACATATTTTACGTTTGCTAAAATTTGCGTACGATTTCCCGATTGTGGGCACATTTGTTCGATTATGCTGACCAGAAAAATCACGAAGTGTACGAAATACATTTTGATTTGAACGCCCATTTTTGTAAAAGGCTTCAAGAATCTTAACGCGCTTCTCAATTGTGTACCTCACCGTGGTTGAAATTGTCAAACACTAAAACAAAGGAATGTTGAATTAAGTTGGGCAAAAAAATTTAGGTTACCGTATGACTCACATTACATTATGATATTTTTTTTATAAAAATAATAGTTTTTTAGTAATAAAATATGATAGAAATTAAAAAAAGATTGGGAAATTTAATAAACAGACACCCGATACATTCAGTCGTTAGTAATTAAAACTGAATTACAAACAGGGTGGGCAAATTTGAGGTTAGGGAGTAAATTGCCGGTCAAATGATCAAATGTCTAGAAATGAGCTGTTAACCTTTGACACCGATTTAAATTGGGAAATTTTAACTATGAAACGCTACACTCATGAACAATGAGCTTTAATTATGAAAATTTACTATCAAAAACGCGAAAATTTTACATTATCACTTCGAAAAATTCGAGCAGCTTTCCCTTGTAATTAGATTCCTTCTGAGACCGCTGCGAGTAATTTAATCGCTAAGTTCGAGTCTCACGGTACTGTTGCTGACAATAGATCAAAACAGTATGCTCGTAGTGCCCATAGTGATGCAAACTTTACCGCTTTACCGCAAAGTGTTGAAATTGAGCCTCATAAAGTTCAACTGGTTCAAGAATTAAAGCCAGCTGACCATTGTTTGCGTCAAAAGAATTGGCTGTTTGAAAAACTGAACAAAAACAACACATTTTTCAACAAAATCATTTTTAGTGATGAAGTCCATTTTCATTTATGCGGTTATATAAACAAACAAAATTAACGAATATGGGGCTCACAAAATTCACAAAGTTCTCTAAAAATCATTAGATCCAAAGAAAGTGACCGTATGGTGCGGTTTGTGGTTAGGCGGCACCATCGGCCCGTATTTTTCGAAACTGAGCAAGGAAATGCCGTTACTGTGAATGCTCTGCCATACCAAATCATGATAACCAATTTTTTGTGGCCACAATTGGCTAATGTTGACATCAGTGACCTTTGGTTTAAGAAGCACGACGCCACAAGCCACACAGCCAGCCAAGCAATTCAGTTATTGCGTGAGAAATTTCCCGGTCGCATAATTTCTCGATTTGACGATGTCAATTGGCCTCCCCGTTCTTATGATTAAACGCCGCTGTGCTAGAAGTGGACATTTGCCCGACATCACATTCCATTATTAATTCCCATATATCTATTTTATATTGGTATGAATAAATCTGAATTTGTCAAAAGAAAAAAAAAAAATGTGTTTTCAAACCAATTTAAGTCATAACCTCAAATTTGCCAACCCTTCACTAACAATTTGGATAATTCGCTCTAAAAGGTTTAATGCGGAATTCTGTAATTCACCTCATATTTAGAGGTTGAATTACGAATGAGAGAGCGGATTACGAAAAACAGTTGTCGTGTTAATATGGAATTAATAATGTTAAAGGTTAATTGAACTGCTGTAAAGCTTTAGTAATTTGAAATTTATTTAAAATTAAAAGTTCGTAAAAAATCTCATTAGAGTGGGTTATGAGCTTCTATAAAAAAACTTAAGTTGAAAACGCTCGGGTTTCTTGGTGTGTATATATCGCTCTGGATTATCTAATGAATTTTCCATTGTTTTATTTAACTTTCCCGAGCTGTTGCTATACTTCTTTCTATAGAGTTACAAATATTGATGAATTACTTCTTAAATCTCTAAAATTGCTTTAGAAAATGAGTAATCATAATAAGAGCTTTATATAAAATAGGTATACATGTAATAAGTGGTAGTTTTAACCAATAAAATCTTTCATATTGATTTGTCAATCAAATTTTATTTTATAATTTTATACTCGTGTACGTTCCATTAATATTTTATTAAAACCCAAAAGAATTTAATTCTTACCAAAAATTTATGCTTCTTATTACAGGCCACTTAAGCTGCTTCTCTTTTGAATTTAGGTTCTGTTTGAATAAATATGTATAATTTCATGCTAATTTATGACCTAGTTATTGGGTTGGCTTTCTTTGTGTTGAAGATGATGCGGAAACCCATTGTAATTATTAGGAAATAAAGTTTTATTTTCAATTATACTACTAATGATACACACAAACAAAGAAATATAAGAAAGAAATAAAATCTACTTAAGATATAAAAATTATAAGAATAAAACATACAATTTCCTGTTGGTACGAACACAGTTGAATATAAATCAAAATGTAGCATATTGCAGGAAATTACTTAAGAGGTAAATAACACATAAATTACTAGGAATTACAACAAGCATAACAGCAGCGAAGACGACAATACGTCAATAACAATAACAAGAACATAAACAAAAAATTTTGGTAAATTAAAATTTCGTAGTTGTATCTGCTTTTTCACAAACAAAAACACAAACAAATATTAAAAGTAAAATGGAAAAAAACAATATTTCTTCGGCAAATTAAGCTTGAGCAGCAAGCAAAGAGTTTTCAGATTATAGCTTTTTACTACCCCATGACTTACACAAATACATATATATTCAAATGCTTTTATGCTCAAATAAATTAATCATAATAAATTATTAGCAATTGCAAAAGATATTAGAAATATTAAAAGAAATCGTTTGGAAACAAATTTTTAATTTTCAAAACAAATTATTTATGAAATTTATTTCATTTGTGTATACATTCAATTTCACTGTAAATCAAGAAACCCTAATTCTTAGCTATAGATAACTTGATAAAATGCTCTCCCCTACAATTAGAATGATATGTACTCAAAAGAAAATCTTGGTATTTTAGCTTTTTGCTGAAAAGAAGACAATATAGCCAAAAATAATGCCATAATTTGGACGAAAAAGAAAATGAGAATATTTTTTGTAAAAAATGGCTTGGTTGGTAATAATTTTGAAATAAATATAACACACATACACTGAGGAAAAAACACAGACCAATACACGTTGTTTATATGCAAGTAACATAAACATACTTATAAATTATAGCACAACAAAGTCTAATGAATCTCAGTTTTGTAAAATACACAAACATTTGAAATCATGATATAATGCTAATACACAACACAAATAAACAAACTTAAAAATCTACACATAAACTTACATATAGTAAGTACACCCATACAAATGCAATGACTGTTATAAATAAACAATTGTATAAAATATGGTAAAAGGACACAAAAGAACAATGAGAGGTGTACGAGTACTTTAAGGCATAATAAAATATGTTGGAATATTAAAAATATAGCCACTAGCAAATAATTAGTAATGCGTGTAGGTAATAACAGCTTAAATTTTGATTTGATATTATAAAAATCTATACGCGTTATTAAAAAATTAAGTAAGAAAGTTTCGGTTGTTGAAACCAAACTACTTCGTATAACAGAATATTCACAATGAAATAAATAATGCAGAGAAATAAAAAAATATGTTATTTTCAAGGTTCAAAAATGGCGAATAATTACGTAAATGATAGTCACGTCAATTAACTTATTTCAGTAACAAATATATTGAAAGGTTTAAATATTGTTACGAAAATTAAAAAAAGCACAAACATTTGAAGCTATGATTTATACTATGATTGGTTTTTGTCATGGCTATGATTACATAGACAGTGTTGCCAGTTCTATTTTAAGTCGGATATGTAATTCAAATTTTAACACGAACATAATAGTAGGTTGTAGAATGTACTGCAACGTTGGAAACTTATATTAATTTACTATTAAAGACGAAGGCTACGCTTAGTCAGTCAGTTGTAATATTACAGTCATAAGGTAAACTGGAAATAAAGACTGTATAAAGTAAACCAATAAATTCGTCTCATTTATTTGTAATGAAATCGTGGATGTATTGGGCAGAAAATGTTCCAAGTTACCCTTTTTGGTCTCAAATGTTGTTGTACAGCAGCACTTAATACCAAGTATGACAGGCCGGACTTGAAACTCTTAACGGATTTTCTTACAGACCACTGTAGACTAAAAGCACATCTAAAAAGGACTGCGATCATAGGCATCACAGACAGTGGAATACGTACTGTGTGAATGTGGGGTTCTTAATAGGCTTAGGTGGAGGTGTTTAAGTGGACATAGGGCTTCACTGGGTGACATATCCACCATTACAGTCCAGATCAGCTGATATTCATTAGAGCAGCTCACTAAGTGCTAGCATATCATGGCACGCAGATTATTATAATTTTATTATATTGTTTATCTTCAAGGTGGAAAATATTATCAATGCTACCGCAGAGGATTAAAGACCAACCAGGACATCATCGTTTTTACTAAAACGGTTTTGTTCACTCCACATAATTTCTGCAGGGCACAATAAACTCTACACAATACTGTCGGCACTGTCGAAGACAGACGGGGAGGAAAATATTTGTAATATCCTTTGAAGACAACGGTTGAGTGATGAATGCCTTGATAGCGTTGGGATTGCATAATGTAATATACCAGGACTCACATTCATAGAGAATGGCTGATTTTATGTATGAGTTTCATATGTTGCTCTTAGTCGATTTCGTGATACCACTCAATTACTACACAGATCGTAAAATTTTGAAAAATTTATTTGCTTTGGAAATCTGGAACATGACATTGTCGCTACAGCCACAAGCCTGGGACCTCAGACTAAAGCACACCGGTGCACATCACTTCCATGGTATGTACTATTACTATTAATTATTTTTCGTCCAACTTTAAACTCTTTTAAATGATAAAAACGTTTTTCATATATATTTTTGAATAGTGTATCTGGTTGGCCATTTAAAAGGCTTAATTTTAAAATGCAATAAACCAAAAACGGCTTAACGGTTGTTGTTGTAGAGTGCAATTGTTCCAGTTGGAAATAAATTTTTACTTAATTCATATGGCTGCTGCGGCTGGCCTCACAGTACCCCATTTGATCGGACCAATTTTCGAGAACTTTTTCGAGTATATGGCGTCGTGTCTCGGCATTGGCGTTACGAATGTTGGCCTTTAAATAATCAATTTTATATGGTTTTTCGGCATAGCACTTGTCTTTAACGGCGCCTTAACTGACATCACAATTTCGGATAATAAAACGGCCACCAAACGTTTGACGAAATAAATCGATTGTGGCATGAGATGTATGGCAAGTTGCCCCATCCTGTTGAATCCAAACATCGTTCAAATCAATACCATGAAGAGCGGGTACAAAAAAATTAGTTATCATCGTGCAATAGGTGTCTCCATTGACCGACCTTAACGGTTGCAAAATATGAAATATGGGCCAATGATGTCTCGGCTCCACAAGCCGCACCAAACAGTAACTCGTTATGAGCCAAAATGAAAATGAGCTTCATTCGAATAGATGATTTTAAATAATGATAAATTTCCAATAAATCCTAACGATGCTCAGGCGTAAGTCGATTAATTTCGTTCAGGGGAGATAATACACTGAATAGAATGAAATAAGTATTGCCAGAATCGAAATAAGCGCTGGTTCAAATTTAAACCGATAGATGGCGCATCTTATATTTTCTTATAATGTTTGTCCTATTATGAGCTTATCAGGCTATAAATTTCCTATGTAAATAAGAGTAAAATTTTATTACATGTGGCGTTTATTTTTGTCGATTTCTTAACGGATTTGTCTATTTATTAAAAAATATAAAAACATAATTTTTACAACAATAAATATTAATTGTAAAACTACTTACACTTATATACACAGATTGAGTGATAATAATAATCAATACATATAAAAAGAACTGTACACTTTGATGTCACCACTAACGGTGGAAACGGGTCGAACAATTTCAATAAAAATTTCATGGTACATTGAGAATGGTCTGTAGATGGTTTGCACGAAATCAGCACAGTGGTTCCGGATATATGACATTTAGATTTTTCTATATATTCCCATACAAATATCAAAAAAATGCCCTCCATTTTCTATAATACGATTATTTATTGTCACTTAAAAAGTTACCAAACCATGTATCATAATGTTGTATGTGTACAATGATATTAAGTAATATTGAGGTATGTGATGGAAATCGAAAACGAAGAAAAATTGACTCAAAATCGATTGTGTTTTAAATCGAATTTGATTTCATTTCCCATTTCGTTCAATGAAAATTTCAACATAAACAAATTTGATAGAAAACCTTCCAAAAACATAATTTTGATTAAAGGCAGTGGTTACGTAGGCCAGTCAGAGATACCAACATAAGCCAATATATAGCTTTAAAGGTGTCTGTATTAGAGGCACTGATGCCTTAGACACGAATAGACTTTTAGTGTTATGTCAGGCCGCCTTACACTTACCAAAAAATATACCGAGGTGGGAGAGACGTACACACCTGTCACCATATTCGTTGATTTTCCTTACATCGGACGGTGAACATGGTCTCCTTGATAAATCCCATGTGATTTTTTTACCTGCAGCTAAGGCAATTATAAAATGGCAATTTTTGAAAGACCAATCTGCAAACATTTAAGGAACCTTAGAAGTTTTACGAAGCACAATACACTGTTGATTCTTCACATTGTATATATCTTCTTCTTGGCTGCTAGAATATTGTTTGGCTTTTTGGAATCAATTTCACCAACATGCCAGCCAATGACCAACAAAATATTATTTGCATAATGTGATTCCATAATTCAGATACTGCAACTATAGTCATCACTTAGAGAACCTAGAAATAAAACACGATAAGTTTCTATTTTCTGAAATGTTAGACATTTTTTTATCAAAGATTTGTCGTATGTGTGTATAAAATTTTAAATTAAAAAAAATAAATAAATAAATATTAAGTTGGTATTTTGTTATGAAATACGTTGAAATAAAACAAATATTTGATATTGATTTTTGTATAACTTGAGAACGGTTAAAATGGAAGGTTCTGAACTTGTTCTAAGTGATTTACTAGATAATAAAAACCATCTCTTAAAAAGTGGGCGGAATTGGATAAGTGAGCATTATACCTTCATACAAAGTCGGCATTGATATTCGTATATTTTGAGATTGTTTAGAGTTGAAGCTTCTAAATAACTTGGCGGTCAATTCAAACCATCAGTTTTAAGCAAATATTAAATTTTGAATGTGTGGAGGACGGTAACAGTTACAACTTCATTATCTATCCACATTAGTCAAAAGGCAAATACAGGCAGGCTCCCAGCAACGCGGGAGGGGTTACTATACATAGTTATATATATTTTCTTTTAACATTGTAAAAGACCTCAGTATAAACACTAATATTAAATTAACAACTGTTGTAATATGTTATTAAAATGCTTGTTGAGAATGTTCGAAGATAATTAAAAAACAATTCAAAGGTGTTTACTAAATGTTTGAATTTTTTAATTTAATTTTTTTTTTTTAAGTAATAAGAAAATTAATTTTTTTTTTGTTGCAATATCCTAAAATTTAATATTATTTTTAAGTTTCTTATCCAATTTGTAAGAACTTCTGCATGCCATGATTAATACCATTTCTATCTAACATGCTGAAGCTGATACTCGTCCAAAAGAACCAACAATGATAGTATTAGTTGGTGACTAAAGCAAAGGTACTACTAAAACAAAAGAGCACACATTTTTTATTATTTTTTTTCTAATTAAAGGAATGCATTCATTAAATATCTCACACTACTGTAGCGGTTTTACACAAGGAGACAAAATGTAAAATAATGAAAAATTTACAAAAGATGAAAGGAAAACAACTACAACAATATAAACCAAATCTTTGTCACACAGACTTAAAGTACATCATATATAGTGTACTTGTATACATACACACATATAGCCGTATTAAATTTGTAGATTTGTGTAAGTCTGTTATATGTATATGTGTATGTATATAATAAGCCTACAATAAATTAAGTGCCTTGTACATTCACCTAAATTGTAGAAAATAAAGTGAAAATAATTTATTTTGTACAATGAAGCTACTCATAGAAAATAACAACAACTACAACAAAAAACGAATCTCTGTTAACATCTAAGACAAGAGATTTTGCCATAGTACGTATACATGGCAAAACAATTCGTAATGTTTGTAATAAAGTACCATTTTATACTCCTAAATACGAGTTATATAAACAAATAAATATACATTAACGAATACATGCAGCAACAGCAGCAGCAGGACTGTGCTTAATTGTTTGTACTCTTCTACAAATAGCTGGTAATACATCTCAGTTAAATGATTTTAAATGTTTAACCCTAAACAGTAAACAAATGGTTTAGAAAACATCTGTTGGATTTAAAGTATTTACGAATAAAAATCAAATTAAAATTTTTTTTATTTACAACGTTTAACATTTATTTGGTCTAAACTAACAAAATAAAACATTTAGCAAAAATGGCTAATGGTTACTTTTGTCCATTTTAAGGGTTAACATAATCTCACAATTGCTTCTAGTATTTCTTCATTATATTTTAATGATTCCTAATAAAAAACGATATGAAATGAAATTAAATCATATAAACACAATTACTAGGCACCTATGAGTACATGTATCGTATAAACAAAATGTGTTGGGTTCTGTCAGTAAAGAGTCTCATTTGAAACATTTAAACATATTTTGTTTTATAAACGACAGCAAATGTTGTTAAGTATGCAAACGACAAGTGAAATACAATTTTTAGTTAATTAAGTTTCAACTGCAAAAAACCAAAGTACTATCAAATTAGTATGGAACCTATACAAATAAGAATATTTAACTGGCTTATAAAAGAAGTGCTAGATGTCTTTAAACAAAGTAAATATAAAACATTTTACATTTTATTAATTAAGAAATTTGTGGGAAGGTAAGCTACACTAAATGTAAACATATATGATCATACACTTGTCATAATTTTTTTCTTTTTTCAAAAATGTTGCTTGATTATGATAAGGCAAATGGAAATATGGTCTGAAGCAAGGAATACAAATTGCATATAAGAAATTTGAGTGAAAATTCACAGACAAAGTTCCTATTAGTCAATAATGTTTGCCTTTGAATTTAGAAAATTGTTCCTATTAGTCAATAATGTTTGCCTTTGAATTTAGAAAATTGTTGGAAATAGTTTTAATAATTTTGTATTAAAAACTGCGTATTCAGAGACTATTAATTAGATGCTGCTTTTTGAAGTCCGGTAGAACTAACGAATTAATTGTCACACTGTGCTCTTTGCTTAATATTTATTTCTTGCAACTCATGAATAGATTGACGCTTGAGCCACACCACTAAATTATTTAGAATTACTTTGAAAATCAATCATCAATTCGCACAATTTATGGGAGACAAAGTTGTGTTGGTTTGATAATAAAGAAAATTGCCGCATAGGTAGTGAAACCAATCCACAACAGAGAAGACACGCTGGTGGTATCATTGGACGTTATTTTTTTCGAACATAGCGGTTTACCTTAAAAGGGATTGTTACTGTATATGGCATACTACAGATTTATTAAAATCAGAATATTTTGAGAAGTTAATTTCGAGAAATAGACCATTTAATTTTCCTTCAAGGTCGTGCGACGTGACACTTTTCGACTATTTCCTATGAGGCAACGTATGGTCACTAGTTTATGTTGATAAACCAGCAACAATTGAATAAATTATAATATATGTAAAAAAAATTATAAAAAATGTTTTTGTTAATTAAAAACAAAAAATGTATTTACATCACAAAAATTTGTTATATATTATGCTTTAAACACACAGACCGACTACAAACTACAGAAAATAAAATACACACGTTTATAAAAAAACGATTATCTTGAAAGAAATGTAGCTACATTGCTACACGACTACTTTTGTTGCTATTTGACTACAAAATTTAAAAATATTTCAAAATGTTAAAAAAATGCCAAAAAATTGAAAAAATTAATATTTTGGTTCTTGCGTTATAATAATCTTGCATATATATACATATATATATATATATATATATATATATATATATATATATATATATATATATATATAAATGAATGTGTGTATTTGTGTATGTATGTGTGCTTGTTTGTTGTTTGTGCCTTATAGGTACAGGTAAACAGCTGAACAGATTTTCTTAAAATTTTAACAGTATTTCTCTGTATGTCTGGAATGAACTGTATAAATTTTTAAAAATTTCAACTGGTCGGTGTCACGCCCATACAAAGTTAATATTTATTTGTCCATATCTTCAAAACGGTAACACAGTCCCAATTTCAGTACAAATCATTATTCAAAAATAAGCGTAATTGGACAACTGGGTATGTTACCTCCCATACAAAGTAAATATTGATTTTAGTATCTTAAAAACGCTTACAGCTAAAGTTTCTAAATCAGTTTTAAACAACATCGTCAACAATACACATCATCAGTCGATAATTGGGTGAGATTGGATAAGTATGCATGTTACCTTCCATCCACACCACATATTGAATTTTGTAAGTATGGAGAACGACAATTACTTATGCTTCGTTATCTAAACACATTTTTCTAAAAAGCGAGTATAGCAGAGTACAGTACACCGGCTAAAAGCTGTCTACATACACATACATTTTATATATAATATTAAAAGTGTGTCAGTTTGAAGAATGAAAAGCAGAGCCGTTTATCTTGAAATTTTTACAGTGCCTTTCTGAAAGTAACTACAGGTTATCTTAAATGTTTGAACTTGAATTGGTTGGCATTAAGAGGGGGAAAAGTGTTATAACTAAGGTAATAGTTAAACAAAATAATAAAGATAGGGGTGGCGTAGCACGCCGTGTTTTAGCTAGTAAAAATATAATAAAGGAATGCGCTTTGAAAAAAGTTGCTGTTTATTATGATGTCGTTTTCAATATATATAACTAGCTGACTCTAAAACAAAAAAATGCTGCTAACGGCAATTTTAGCCGAGTAGTCGTGTAGCCTGCCATTGTCTACGTATTTAAAGCATTATGGCTACTATTTCTATACATATTTCTGGCGATAAGTATCGGGCGATTTTTTAGCAACTTTCATTTTGGCAACACTGTTTTTGGCAGCTCAGCTGTTGTCATGGAACAAGTTACTGTCAAACATGTCCAGTCTCGTCTATAATTTTACCATGAATCTACTTGCGAACGAACAACGCTTGCTGATATTTGAATTTTATTATCAAAATCATGCTCGGTTAAGAATATTTTTATCGGAAAATTGTTTTCAGCGATGAAGCTCATTTCTGCTTGAATGGATACGTGAACAAGCAAAATTGCCATACTTTTTTTGTAACAAGCAGCCAGATGTGTTGAACGTTACTGTGAATGGCGAGGGCAATGATTACATACTTTTATTTGTCCAAAATAGAAGAGCTGCAATTGGTTTCAACAAGACGGTGTCACATGCCACACAGCATGCCAAATTAGTAGTTTATTTCACGTTTGGAGCCACTTAATTGCCGCATAGATCGTGCGATGTAAAGTTTTTAGACTATTTTTTGTGTGGCTATATTAAGGCTCATATCTATAAGAACAAGCCCGCAACGGTCGACGCACGTAGGTCAATATTTAGGAAGTTAGTCGTGAGATGCCGGCCGTTATGTTGGAGAGAGTATGCCAAAATTGGAGCCCGCGTATGAACACTTTGAGGCGAGACCGTGGTCAACATTTACATGAAATTATCTTTAAACAATAATTTATATTGATCGTTCTATCGGCTCAACTGTTTTCATACATTTCTCTAAATTGTATGTGTTTTTTTTTAAATAAAATTCGAAAACTCTTAAAAAATAACCCAATATGCATCAAATTGGTTTTGTTCTATGAAATCATATCTTCATTGGTGGCTAGGCTTCATAAACTTGCTCCTGAAAATTATCCTCGATTGTCTGGTAGCCACGGACATTTAGCAAAAATAGATTGGCAGATACAAAAAATATCAGGCGGAACAAAAATATTAATATCTAGCAACAACATCATTGCCAGAAAAAACTTATGTACAATGGATTGGATTACAATAAACATACATTGAGGTGGTAATTTTCCATTCACCGATCGTTGTAACAAATTGTCAAGTCTGAACAGAGCTTTAGGATAATTAAGTCTATTGAATCTTAATAGTTTACCTAAAGGCCATGACTATCAGATTTAGTCCTCCGATATGTTAAAAATTGTATGTGTGTTCATATGTATATGTGCATATGTGTGACAGGTTTTTTGACAAGCGTGTCCGGTATAAGATAGTATTTAGTTTTAATGAAATTAAATATGCTTTTGTTGAAGCATATACATATTTTTTTTATTTAATTTATTTATTTATTTATTTATTTATTTTTGTATGGCAATGTGAAATCCAATGACATATTTTGTTGCCATTTTCATACGTAGGACAGGAATCTATCAAATTTTAAATATTTGACATTATCCTACGTCTTTCTGAGAAACTCTGTCATGGCCTTAACCGAACACGCGCACATTTTACTTGTTTACTTTTCTATTTGACCTTTTACGTTTTTCAGCGAAGTACTGTTGACAGCAGTGACACGCATGTTTTCTTCACCACAGTAAAGTGATCTTAAATTTGTAGTCAGCTAACAAAGGTACTAGTTTTTTAGTATTGCTGAAATTAAATTTTATGCTACATTGAGTTTCATATGGATATTTATTAAACTTTTTTAGAAGAATGTAGAGGGTTTGTAAACTCTAACCGATTTTTATATGAATTTAATAGATAATATTCATTTTTAAAAGACTTATAAAATAAAAATTAATTCTAAAGGCATGTAATTTGATCAGAGCATTCCAAATAATCTTTCGATTATATACAAAACTAGGCTGCGGTTCTTTGCCCGAAAAAGTTAACATACCAATTTTTTTGACTTTTTCTTCAAATTATGACCTGCACTGTGATAAAAAACTTTACGTCAAATGATCCATGCTAAGACTTTTTCATTCTACTCAAGTAACAATTCTGAGTTAACCATTAGATTGGAAGATAAATCTGAAAACGTGTTTTAAGATACTACCAACATCATTACAAACATAATGGTAGGTGTATATCATATACATATATACACATGTCCATGAAAAGGGTATAAAAATAAACATCCTTTTATTGCATGGCAATACTTTTGCTTTTTGCTTTTCAACTCGATAGAGATACCAACAAAGAAAAAAACAAATTTTATTGTTTATAAAAAAAGGGAAAATTGTTAGAAAAAAGGAAAAAAAGAATAAAATATAAAATGAAATAAAATAAAAATGATGTTAAGTGTAACCAAATAAAAAACTGTCTACTCAGCTTTTTATATACGATTACCATTGTTACAATTTCATATCGTATTTTGTATTTTTCCTTCAACTTTTGTTGTTTGGTTTCCCAGCTATATTTCTCAGAAAATGCGTAGTTCGACAGTGATGATTGAAATAATAGCAAGACAACATTCTCGATTTATTGAGAATTTAGAATGTGAAAGTATGCATAGAATGTGAAAGTATGCATAGAAGCTGTGTACAATATTTACGGCGAACAATTTTAATGCCTATGTTACTAGGATTACTTGGAAACAGTAACTAATTTAAACCATCCAAATATGTGTTTACCATTTAAAATAAGCAGACTGAATATAAAATTTTTACATGAATAACTATTAATTTTCTTCAACAAAAAACCTTACCTTTGCTAATAATTCTAACCCAATTGCATGGCATGTTTGATTTTCATGTTTTTTACATTATTGTTTTATTTTTGTATATTATTTTTTGTATAAATTGAAGACGTTTTTCAAGTGGTAACGTATGACATTTTATTATTAACATTTAAGTCTCACTTCTCACTCGTTCTTAATGAAATATTAACAGTCAGATCCTTTATTCAATTCACTTTTTTAAGAAATTTTTTCATATGGTTATAATAATATCAAAACGGTATAAAAATAAAGGAACAGAACACTAATTGAAATACAATGGACTACATAAAAAGTGTCAATTTGATTACTTAAACTGAAACAAAGTAATGAATGCTTTGTGGAAAGCCAAAGCCTAGAGGAGTGTCGAAAGAAAAACTCAAGAATAACAGTTTCTTAAGATCAAATTTTTAAACTAGATTTGAAGGAGATCTGCTAAGACAATTTGTTAGATATTTTCATATATATTTTACTATACTAAGTACTTGGTTTTGCATAATCTGTTTTGGCTTAGTTTCAACATTCACTTTTTACCATCTTGTTAATATTCTGAATCGTCTCAGTTAATATGACATACTACGCAACAAATATTATGTTTAGTTTTGTAGTCTTGTAGTCTTTTCAATGAAACCGAAGTCTGCAGCAATAAAGCTCAGTTTACTTTTTATATTTAATTTTTATTTATTTATTTTTTTTTTTTTGTTAATCTTTTGTCATTTTCACAAATGTGATTGGATTTGTCCAATTATGTATTTTGACTTGATGATTTTTTGTCACAATATATTCGGTTTACAGAACTCACTCGCCTGTTAGGCGGTGATAAACTTAGTTGTGGTTTAGATGGCGCAAAAAAAAATAATAATTGACAGATAATTAGACTTCCATGACTTCGTCTGAAAAGCAAAAATTTGTTTTGTATTTGAAAATATTTAAAAAATTAATGAAACTGATAAATTTCTCACATCCGACTTGATTGGTTGCATGAGAAAAACATGCAATTGCATATTTCTGGTTTCCTTATTATTACCTCTACTATCTTTGACTATTTTTTCAAGTAGATTCTAAGCATTTCCTCGGTCATTCAGCTTTTTACTAGCAAGATAGTTTTGCAGACATCAAAAAGAATGGTAGTCAAACGGATTATCCAAAATACACAAAACGTCAAAATAAAGTATACATTTTTAATGAATATGATCATTTTACTAAGAATTAAAAACCACTTAAAATATTTCCAAAATTCATTTTAAATATAAAATTGCAACGCATATGAAAAATAAAAATCAATTTTGATATGTACATAGAAAAAAATTAATTTTTAGGAATTTTTTATAAATTAAAGAATATTTCGTGCTCGACAAAATAAGGTATAAAAATCAAACAAATTAGATTAAATCAATTCCTATATAAAATTATAACTACTTATTAATTGTTTCGTGTACCATTTTTGTTTCTAATAACACCTCGAAGTCGTTTCGGTATACTATTGAACCACTTGCCTAATGTTTCTGAAGGTATCCTTGTTTATTTAATCTGTATCCTTTTTAACAAGCGTATGGCTTCAGTTTTACTATTTGAAGATATTTTAATGTTCCGAACAGATGATAATTTATAAATAGAATCCAAATTTGATCATCCCAAGAAACTTTACCATATTCGGGTTTTATTATTTTCAAAAAATTATCTTACAATGCGTATTTTGTATTCAGGATTGTTGTCCGGTTAGTGTATGATTAACCTGGCGTTATAATGATCGTAAAAGCAACCAGTTCAAATGAACAAATCTGGTCGCTCTATTGGTTATAATAATTCGCTTCTAACGTAATTTGATTTTTTATTCGCTTCACAGCTAGCCCGAGGCTAGGCACAAAAGCCGGCAAATCTTTAAAAAAAGAAACAATAAATTTGGTAGACTTCACCTCCTCATTGTTGGAGGAGGTTTATCAAAAAATCTGGCGAGTGAATTGTGTGATAAGATGAATTTATTTATTTTGAACATCGACTGATCTATTTTGCAGTTTAATTTTTTTTTTTTTTTGTTTATTTGAAACCATTCGTATTTGTTTTCAATTTATTTTTTCTTTTTTTTTGTATATTTTAAGAGAATTTTAATGAGAAATTTGTGTGATACAAAGAAATTTTCGGTTAAAGGAAGACATGTTTAACTTATATTTCTTCAGAAAAAATATTAAGGGTTTAAATATACATTTTAAGTATTTTCATTTAATTTTGTCTACATAAAAACTGTTTGGATTGTATTAAAATATTGGATTTTTATTTTAGGTACTTTTTTCTCATCATCCTGGAGTTTGTTTATTTTACGTTAAAATTATGTTTTTCTGTTTAAAGGGTTCTTTTAATGTATCTTCATACAATTTGTAGCCATTTCTTTCTAGTCCTCTTATTTTATTTGTTTCCCAGTTTTTTGATAGAAGGGGTTATATGAAAACGTAGAATCACTACAAAAACGAAAAGCAATATTATTATTGCTTTAGCAATGATATCGGTAATAAAAGTAAATATAAAAAGGAATAAAATGGTTTCTATGCGAAAATAAATATTTTATTGTTGTATTTTTAAAATGAACAAATAAATACAACTATATACGTAGGATATACAAAATTTAAAAAAATTCGCAATTGTTATTGTTGCGATACTTAGTGTCAAGTAAATGACGCAATTTTTAATACCCACTTGCCTCTTTTTAAAGGCAATTCATGGCAAAACTTAAGGTTACTTGTCAAAAATATCTGGTCCATTATAAAAAAATGTACAGGTATTTAATATTTATAACAAAATATAAAATTTAAAGTGTAAAATTGAACAATAGCTATTGAATAGGTGTACTTTGTAAATTATAATAAAAAGATATTATTTTCCATTCTTTAATTTTACGTAAATAATTACATTTTAGATCTTAAAAAATTAAAAAAAAATAAAATTTCAATAATTTGTATAAGAGTTTCTTTAAATTATTAAACATTCTTCACCTAATATTTACGAGATATTAAAATAAAGCACTTAAAGAGCACACTTCCTCTTAACCCCTTATCACCCAGTCTGTATTTCATTTACCAGCACTTAAAGCAGCTCTAAACCTTATAATTTAAAAAAAATGTGAACGCTTATTTCAATTACGCATTAATTTAGTGTATTTTACGAAACAAATTCGGCAGGATTTCATAAACTAATTCAATCATCATTGTTTGATAGAACGCCGGTAAATATTGAGATATGTACCGTAAATAAGATCACGTTTGTGGTTTTGTGGAAAAGCTTAGTACACAATTGAATTATTTTAACTCTTTTTTTTCATATTATTATTTTCAGTGCAATGTAATGCTAATTGTTTAGACGCATGATGTAAAATAGTCTGTTGGATTTTTGTTCTTTACTGGCTATTATATTTTACCAGAATGAAAACTATACTGGTCAAAGCACCCATCTTAGCCGTCGTACTTACTTTTGATGCTTTTCCAAGAAATCTAAGAATCGTGCTGAAGTGATACAATTATTTATCTGATTATTTATCTGATTTAAGAGACCATTAGTAGACTTATGGAAGAAACCTCTCATACAGTTTGGACAATTGGAACACAATTCATCTATTGATGGGAAAATGAATTATAATTTCGATAGACATCCATGTCATTCGTTTTGACATGGTGTGTGACTACCAATGCTTCGACTAACTACAAGTTGTTGTGTAATTCGAAAAGTGGTGATGGATATTGTAGTAAATTTGTTTGGATATAAATTGTGTTTAAAAATTAACGCAATATTTATGCAATAAAGTATTGGCAACCCTAAAAAGCATTTCGATAGCTGACAGTTTAGGATTAGTAAAAATGAAGCGTTACACGATCAAACAACGTGTCTTCATTATTGAACAATATTTCAAAAATAATCAGAGCTGGGCCAATTATTTTTTAAAGTTTTCAGTTAGCATTCAGCAATAAAGTTATTTTATTTGAAGCTAATAACTGAAGTAAAGCTAATTTGAAGAAAACAATTTAAACTCTGGATTCTACACTACATCAACAAAATTCTGCCACATTTATGCAAAGTGGTCATGGAAAATTTCGAAGAAACGAATGTGAATGTGCATGCAAAGCCGTGGAGGCCATTTGCCACATATGTTCTTCCGTGAGTAACCTTATTCTATGTACTTTATCATTTAATAAAAAAATAATAATCAAAAGACTAAAAACTGTGTGTTTTGTTTACCACAATTCAAATCTTAAGTTAATTTTATTATATCCTCTATAATGGTAAATGCATAAAAATTTTATGTGTTTGTTTCGGAAAAAGAAGGAATTAAACCATTGTCGCAAGTATTATATCATGTGGCTGTTGCAAAGGAACTGCTGGACTCTACAAGACTGTACCGAAAGTAAACAATTTTAACTGTAAAGATATCGTTCGTCTTAACAAAACAATTCATTCTTTTGTTTCGAGACGTTCTAAAACATCTTATGAGTGCCAATAACGCACTGCGCGCTTTCATCAAAAATACAAGTGTAAAATTTTCATTTGAATGGTGAATGTACATTGATTTGCAACCAACTTTTATCAATATTTTACATTTCAATAATTATCTTTAACGAAAATATGAATTTTATTGTTGACTAAATTTCTGGATATTATTCCGAAAACACTTAACATATCTGCCCCATGCACTGTGGGATAGGATTGCACCATATTTGGAATCAACTAAACCATTGAGTTTAGGTATAAGATATTGGTATCTTTGAAAAGGCCATAGGCTTGGTGTTATGAATCAATCAAAAAAATTTTCTTTTTTATTGAAAAATAGAATGAAAAAGATAAAAAATAATAATTAATATATATTTTTTTTTTTATAAATAAGTTAATGCATATAATCATAAATATTTATTATGTATTTATTAGCTTTAACTTTGTGTTTCATTAGTGTCTTCGTCCCTGCTTACGTTGAAATCCACCTTATCAGATGACTAAAGAAACAGATATTTTGCTTCCTTAGGCACAACCACTTGTTTTGCTTTATGAGTGTTGCGAGTTGTCGTGACCACGGGTTTTGAATTTATTAAAAGAAAGTCAAAGATATATTATATTTTCTTGCGTTATGCTCTTTTACTTTTTTAAATATTTTATTAATAGATAATTGTGCTTCTTCCGACAAAGAACCAATAGCGAATTTTAAATTTGGAACTACTACTCAACTGTAAACCAATAATTTGTGTAGCGTTGGCGACATCTAAATGCACTGATAATTTTCTACGAACATTTTCACAAATACATATACATATTGTTTATATCTCGTACTGCCTAAAATACTCTTGAAGGACATTCATCATTGTAATTGACAACACCCGGCTTAGGCTGGTCTACATGTAGTCTAAAAGCTTTTTTTTTCAATTATTTTTTAATTATCTTCTACTAATTGCTTGAGAAATACACAGATATTCCCAGACTGCTTAAACGATATATATCAATTAAAAGGTTTTTTTCTCTTTTTTCCGCTGAGACACTTAATATTGTATAATATTTGAATAAGTCTTAACCTTATAAGTTCATGAATGTACGAAAACCCAGTTTTTTATTCGTGTCTTAAGTTTTACAGATTTTTGTTGTAGTCCTATCAGCAAAATGGCATCATATCCTAGGTGTTGATTTAACGCACCGTGTTATTTGGTTGCATTATACAAAACAAAATAAAAATTCTAATAAGGTAGGTCTGAAATTTCAACAAAAGTGTTGCTGCCCACCAGCGTTTGGCAGAACTAAATTACTATAGCTGGAAACTTCATACCATGGAATAAATAACCCATATAAAATTACGCTTGCAAACCCTTGCTGGAAAAAATTCCAAGCCTTCAAAAACTAAATTTTTATTTTTTTGATGAGAAATAATCGATTTTTTTAAATTCGTCCTACAGCCGACATATTTTTTTAATTCAAATTGGCATTAGTATTATGATATGTATATATGTCTAAACGTAAAAAAATTATAATTAAATTGTAGGTATTCATATTTTATAACCATTCAAAGTTGATGGATAAAAGTTAAAAATATATAAATAATTTTTCAGTTTAAATTTTAAAAAATATTATATGCAGTTCAACTAAGAAAAGTGTAGGCTAATAAGCCCCGTAAAAATTTTTCCCCAATCTCATTTTTAAAAATTGACTTTTTCCAAAAATTTGTTCCGGCTGCCCCAACGTGTAATGGTAAGTAAAATTACCATCTCAGATCTTAAAAAAAATGTTTAATTTTCTTTAAACTTAAAATATTTTATTTCAGTTATACCTAAAAACTACTATGTAAAGATTTCATTAAAATTGGTTAACATATTTGAGTAACGATCAATAATGGATTAAAACAAAATACTTTATCATGTAAACAAGTATCTATTCTGTATATCTAAAAAAAAAACAATACTATATTAATACAACAAATCTTCCAAAACTTTTTCTATATACCATTAAATAATAATATCTTTCTTACTTTGAACATAAGAAAATTTTTTTCTGATTATTGAAATATTATTAATAATACAATTATCAATACTAGTTGTTGTAAATAATCGAAACTTTTTGAATTCATTTTCATTATCTATTTGGTCTTTTCTTTTTAGCCAACTTAACATCAACAGCATCCATCAATAACAACAAAATAAACTCTAATGGCCTTAATTATTTGTTGTTCAGAGCAAGAGATGAAAATAACAGAGAAGCTACAAATCGAATTGATTACATACATTTATTTTTTTATTTTCTTCTACAATTTCTGGGATACTACTTCCATTTCCAAATGATGAATAAATGCAAAAAAGAACTTCAGGAAATATAATATACAGCCAAAAAGAAATAAATGGTTTACCAACAAAACAAACTCAAGATGATGATAAAAATGAACACAAAAATTCAAAAACAAAAAACAGTTGGCGCTTAACAAAGAGATTGGAAAAAGTAGGAGCCAGCTGATGGTAGTGCAGAAGAGCAACAAGAAAAAATAGAAAATATGATGACGTCAACCAAATTAATAAAGATAGTGCTGAAGGAAAAAACTACAACTAATGTAGCTTGGAGTTAATAAAAAAAAGGCGAAGGATACTAGAAGTAAAAATAAGAAAAAAAAATAGCAAAAATAGAGCATGAAAAAACTAACCAAAAAATAGGATACAGGAATAAAGAAACAAAAAATTTTTATATATAAAGACAAGCAGACGCCTTTTTAACTGACAACATTGTGGTGTGGGATTTTGAAAGAATTAAACAAGAAAAAATGAAACAGTAAGAGAAACTGGTGGTGCGCAATATGAGCTTAAATGACAGTTTAAGAAATTAAAAAAGAAAAATATCTGAATAGGAGAATTCCATAAAAAATTGTACTTTAGAAATATAAAAACAAAAAGTAAGGCAGTCCTTTGACAAGGACATCTGAAATATTTTTGTTTATTGCTGCCTTTCAACGTGATTGTCATTTGAAGCGGGCATTAAAACCTCAAATGCCTAAAGGGGGTTTGGTTTAAGAGATTATAAAACAAAGGCAATCAAATAAAAAATAAAAAATAAAAGAAAAATTGACAAAAAGCAAAATTTTAAAGTAGCAACTGTAACAGCATTTGTTCATGCCCCAAATAAACATTTAACTTTATTATCCTGTCAGTAGATGGTATTAATGCTGTTAAACTGGACAAATATAAAAATTTTATTATTTAAACGAAGATTTTTTAAATGATTTTACGCTTTTCTTTATGTTTTCAACATTCATATTTAAATTCAAAAGATTATCTTAATCAAGGTAAGGGCCTACAGAAGAAAAGGATAAAAGAAAACGAAAAATTATTACAAACCAAAAAGTTTAAAACGAAATTACTCTTCCAAGTTGAAAGAAATAACACAAAATGCCTTGTTTAAGTCGTAAATCTATAGTTTTAGTTATTTGTTGTATATTGCTATTGAATGGCGTCCATATCTATGGCATAGAAGGCTGTCCAGCAGAGGTTTGCATATGCAAATGGAAGGGTGGCAAACAGACAGTGGAATGTGGTGGCCAATCTTTGCCCAACATACCTGAAGGCATGGATCCTGGTACTCAGGTATTGAATTTTAGCGGTAATGCTTTGCAAGTGCTACAAAGTGAACGCTTTCTGCGCATGGATCTATTGAATTTGCAGAAAATATATTTGTCACGCAATCAACTTATACGCATACATGAAAAAGCCTTTAGAGGGTTAACAAATCTCGTTGAACTTGATCTCTCAGAAAATTCCCTACAACATATACCATCGGAAACCTTTCAGGATTATAGTTCACTAATGAGACTTACCTTGAGCGGTAATCCTATAAGGGAATTAAAGACTGCAGCTTTTAGGTACTTATCGTTTTTAACTACGCTGGAATTAAGTAACTGCCAAATTGAAAGAATAGAAAATGAGGCCTTTGTGGGTATGGACAATTTGGAATGGCTAAGACTAGACGGTAATCGCATAAGTTATATACAAGGAACACATATACTGCCTAAATCGCTGCATGGCATTAGTTTGCAAAGTAATCGTTGGACTTGTGATTGTCGTTTGCTGGACTTGCACGCCTGGCTTAATAATTACAATACTCCTCAAACGGAGGAACCAAAATGTGTAGAACCTCCACGTCTTAAGGGGCAGGTAATAAAATCTCTTAAACGTGAAGAATTCGCCTGCCTGCCTGAAGTATCTCCCCAGTCTAAATACACCGAAGTGTCGGAGGGTCGTAATCTCACCATATCCTGCGTAGTGAGAGCCATACCAGAGCCCAAAGTTTTATGGCTGTTCAATGGCCAAGTTATGACAAATGACAGTTTTATTGATAACATGCATATGTTGTACTACATTGATGAATCGTCTACGACTTCAGAAGAGAAGAGGAGTGAGATTTTTATTTACAATGTAGGCATAGAGGATAATGGCACTTTCTCTTGTGTGGGACAAAATATTGCCGGCACTACTTTTAGCAATTACACCATAAGGGTTATGATCAAAGAACCGCCTGTGGTAAATGAGGTTTCATTTCCCCAGAATTATATGAACTACATAGTGGCCAGTTCTGCAGGTGGTGGTATTATATTTGTGTTAATCTTAGCCTTTATCATTATACAGTGTAAAAAACGCCAGACTCCTGTTAAACGCAAAAAATGTCCCTCTTCGGGCGTTACCTCGGTCAATGGAAATAATACTTCCTCTTCGGACGGCTCAGCCAATAACGATAATGGCCTTATGAAGTGCTCTTCCATTATAAATGACAATGATAGTTTGAATGGCAATTCTGGTTTAATTTTGGGTCCTTGCGATACCCTAACACCTACTAAATTGTCCAAGGAAAATGGTGTTATTCTAGGCAATCAGATAAAACAAAATATAATGCTTTACAACCCCATGGATAGTTCAACACAAACACTGCAGTTAAGTGTTAATATGGCCCAGGCTTCAGCTATGAACTGTACAACACCGCCACTACCACCACAATCTCTAATGGTTAATCCAGCTTTAAGTTCAACTTTGGCCTACTGTTCGCCACCTTCATCGCTACGTAACTATGCGGAAAAAAATCCCGACCTGGTAAATGATGCCGAATCGGGCTATAAGCACAAATTAAAAACATCTTCGTCATTGGATACGGGCAGTTCGGAATATGATGCACAAAGTGATTGTCAAAATCCCGTACAATACGATCAATATTATCAGCTGTCAGCACCACAGTTTGGTTCGCAGATACTAAGGCCTAACACGGCTGCCGCTGCCATGGCATCATCCAGATTTGGTGGCATGACCACACTGCCTAGAGGCATGCAATTGAAAACAGTCATGAATTCTATACCAACACATCCTGTTGATGTGCATTTAAATCCTGTGTGCTTTTTAGGTCAAGATGGTTTTGCTTATGACTATACAAATGCCCATCTGCAACAATCACCACAACAGCCTCCCTCACATCATCATCTAATGCAACAGCAATCAGCACAGCAACAACAACAGCAACAACAACAACAGCAGCAACAACAACATCAGCAGCAGCAACAACAGAATTTCTATCGTACCCTACCACATAATAGGGCACACAAGCAACAGCAATTCGCCAATGCGAATAACAATAATGGTATGCGCTATAGTTTGGAAGCAGAATTCTTGCAACAACGTTCAGGTACACCAACATCCTACGATAAATACAACATACCAAATGTACGCTTTACAGCCGAAGGATATCCACAAACACATTTAGTACAGTATCCTTCACCTCCGGAGGGTTACAAAAGTAATACGGATCAACAACTGCAACAGCAACAACAATGGCCACCCTGTCTGCCGGGCTATCATGCCCAGCCAATACATTATGCCCCTACAATAATGGGTATGTTAAGTCCACAACAGCAGCAACAACAACCACTTACCTCTATAAATACAACAACAACAACACCGTCAAATACCAACTGTGCAAATACGACGAATACAACAAGTCCAATAACAGTCACATCGTCAGCATTATCGCAAACAACTAACGAGGCACAAAGAAAACGTGGTGCGGTAACACAGGCAGATGCATCGACCACCATACCAGAATGTGATGAAACGGATATATCGCCAACAACATCATCGCTTACAGTTGGCAGTATAGCACAGCAACAGCAAACTAAACAGGAAACAACATCAACAACAGAAAAACAACCAACAAAAGTACGACATCTAAATGGTCCACTGGCCGATAGTCCTGACGAAGGCTATGTTGGCGATACTCATGAAACGTCAGTGACGACTTCAACGACAGCCTCCACCCAAGAGATGTGACAGCAGCCATCACGTTTGGTGAAAGTAAATGGTTCAATAGGATCCTCACACAGCCCCACCATTCCTAAAAACATCATCTCAACCACCTCAATATCATCAGCCTCACCTAAGAACACAAATAGTTTTCAACATAATAAAAGTGCTACCACACCTGCCTCAAACCACTTAAAAACAACAGCATTATCATCTAGCAGAAATGCATCAACGTCACTATCTGATGATTCAGTAGCATTGTAAGATAACTAAAAATATCCATACCATAGCCATCTCTATTGCATGAATTAAAAAAGAAATAATTTTTAATTAATGTTTAATGAATTTCTTCCTTTTCTTTTTTCACTCTCATTTTAGTTGTGTTGTTATAATTTAAATGATAAAAATAAATAAAATTTTCTTTTTTCTCTTCAGTTAATTGAAAAAATTGTTGCCCTTGCAAGGGAGGCATTTATAATTGATCTAAAAATTCGAAGAAATGTTGCATTAAAAACCAATAAAATATTAGAAGAAAAGTTGGACAGGCACAATAAAAAGCTTCTACTTTCATTGCAGAAATGTTTGCAAATTAAATTAGAGATCTCTAAAAACGTTTTTTTAAATTCAATTTAAGTTTTCATTCATCTGTTATTTGCAAACCGATGTACTACCTAAATGTTGGATGCTCCAAAACTTCTAAGCCAAATTCGATTAATATTTCAAAGGTCATCAAAAATGTTTGTATCCTGTTAGCCAAATCTCCTTTGCTTCGTTCAAACACTTGGGCTTTGATTAGTAGAGATATTAATTGATCGTTTTACCAGGTTGTAATAGCTTATAGGTGATCATGCTCTTCTAGTCCCACCAAATATTTTTTTATTGTTATTTATTGTTATTTTTGAAATAGAATCGAATAAAACACTTCTGTTTTATATGTTTGCTCACATAATTTCCATCGTGTAAATATTGTTATAAAAATGAAAAAATCTAAAAAGATTAACCAACATCTAAAGCTATGAACTTTATTATGAAATTTATTATATTGGTTGGTATCAAAGCTACGATCAACAGTCAAAGCTGTATTTATTTGAACAGTGCTACCAATATCACTATACGTCAGAATTCAAATATTAACGTCAACTGAATAGTAGGTTTTGGAATGTACTTAAACATTCGAAGTATATGTTATTAGAGTATAAAAGGCGCGGCATCATCTTTTGTCAATCATTTATAACTTTACAATCATAGAGTAAAATTGTACTAACAGTTGAGTGTTGAATAAATTTGTGTTTTAAACGGAAGTTAAATAAGTTGGACATTGTACAAAGTTAATTTGGAAATAAAGACTGTATAAAGCAATAACTTTGCTTCATTTATTTTATTCTACGCAATTCATAAGAACCACAGTTTTTAAATATTTTATTAAATCTTTTAACGACTGTTTTTCAGCATACCTTTAAAAAGAACAATAATATTCCGATATTTTTTTATTTCTGCCCTAAAACCTTTTTTTCAATTTAATAATTTCTTCGACAAACAGTTCGCCTAGTCGAAATCTGAATTAAGGAAATTAATTTTTATATTTAAACCTATATTCTCACGATTATATTTAGCTATTCTTAAGCTTAGACTCAGTTGCGAACCCTTCTTATCACCTCGGCCCATTAAAACAAGTTCGTACGTGTTTGCTGTGTACAAGGGCGACCGCATTGGCGAGAGTTGTGGGGGTTGTACTACAATGTCACCTTTGCACTATTCAGAAAATCAAAATAATTTTTTTTTATCAAATAACAAACAAACATGATAAAGATATATAAGTTTTGTTTCATTTCAACCGTTCTCTTTAAGAATAGCCACATAAGAGAGAGCAAATTATTGGTTACTGCTTTCTGTTTTTACCATTATTATAGACTAGCTTGGTTATTTTTTTCCAGGACATTTTTGCCTTAAAATAGTTTGAAATTTTATCTCGAAATCTGCGAAAAGTAGATATGTTGGGCGTTCTGTTGGGCAGGACTTTCTTTCGCAGAAGCCAGCTTGTACTTGCCTCATGTTATTATAGAGAGACTTTGTAGAAGGATAGCGGATACGATTTTATGTATCGCCACTTTATACATTTTAGAGGGACACTCTTTTTTGGTATATCTATAATGAGTGCTTCAGACAAGCGTTGTGGAAAGTGTTTGATAATTTCAAAATAGTAAATTATATGGATTAAAAAATGTTTACCATCCAAGGAGTGTTGATTAAAAAAAAAAAATTCTAATGAGATGTTTTCAGATTAATTTGTTCATAATTTTATAATTGCGACGATTATCTCCCTTGTGTTGGGTGGTGAGTATTTTCGTGTTTTGCACTGCGATTTGGAATTAGTTGTTGTTATTGGTAATGCTGGATCTTTGTGTTGCGAAATGCTATTTTAATTCGTGTAATTTTTATTCTCCGGAAGTTAAGAGAATTTGTTGTTCATCGAATAGTATTCCTTTTCGATGAGCTTACTAAAATGTTTATATACGTCCTTCGAAAATTGTTCCTTTGTGCTATTTTTTTTATTCGTTCTGGCTGAGCGTTTGACCTCACGGTTTATGGTACATGCTTCAGTTTAAGTTCTCTATGACGCTCAGAGTTTTTGAATTGCAGCTCTTACTGAGTTGGAACACGTACCTCCGTGATATTATTTTCTTCCATGTTCTGTTTGAGGTCCATTCGTTCATGAATGGAGTGTGTTAGAGTTGCATTTTCCATCATATTGCTGTATACTCATTTTAAGTCACATTGACTATATCCACATCCCACGTAAGTTTTTCAACGTTACTTAGCATGTTTTTAAGTCTATTATCTTTCGTAATTTTAAAAATTTGGAGACCCAAAAAAAATACCTAACATTCCTTAGGGCAGATAAACCTCCTTAGTTAGGACATTTAAAAGATTTCTACTGCGTCTTTGATACAATTAAAGATAACGCCATTTTTTTCTGAACACAACTATTCCATATATTGGGTATACAAGTTAATAATATCGATTTTTTTTGCTTAAAAACTGCATTTATTATAATAAAAAAATGAATTGATACATTACTTAAAGTATTGTCCATCATTAGCCACTTCTTTTTCTCATCTTTCTGGAAGCTGCTTCACTTTAAATTTAAAAAATAAATTAGGCCAATTTCCGATACCCTGTTCTTAAGTGAAACGTATTGCAGTAAAGGCGTTATCGATCGAAACAAATGTTAGTCAAAAGGAGTAAGGTCTGGGCTATAAGGCAGGTGTGTCAAAACTTCCCATCCAATTTTTTTCAAATAATTTTTGACCGATCTTGCAACATGTGGCCAAGCATTGTCATGATGAAAGATTATGGCCTCATGTTTGGTCGAATATTCTGGTAGTTTTTCGTTAATTGCTCTCTTCAAGCGAATCAGTTGTGTTCGGCACAGGTTCTCTGTGATTGTCTAACCCGATTTAAACAGATAATAATACAAAACACCCTTCTGATCCCACCAAATCCAGATTGGTCGAGCGTTACGTATGACCTTTTGCGCTTGTGTTTGTCGTAATATATTCATTTTTCATCATCAGTAACAATATGATGCAAAAATTAAATCTTTTTATAGCGTTCAAGCCTTTCAACGTCTCTCGGCTTCAATTTATATGAGACCCAATTTCCTTGCTTTTGAATGAAGCCAAATGCTTCTAAACGTAGAAATATGGATTGTTGTGTGACTCCCAATAATTAAGCTTCAAATTCCGAAATAAATGATGTGCAATCATGTTGCATACATAATAATTTTTCTCGTTTGTAATATTTTTTAAAATGCTTTTTAAATTAAAACTAACTTATCTCTAAAACCTTGTAATTTGGATAAATGGAGTATGTATTTCAAAGAATTTATGTTATGATTTTCAAATTATTATTCTTTAGACAAAAATGCAAACTATGCAAATATCTTCCAAAAATGGTAACAATTTTTATTTGCTTTTTTAATATACAAATTCCTTTCATGGGAACTCTTAAAATGTTTCTTTAAACACAGCAAGACAGAAAATGTTAACATATAATTTAATGAAATCAGATATATATATATGAAAAAAATCTTCAAGACTTATAAATTTAATTTTTTTAATAAAAATTTATCAAAAAAAAATTTTTAAAAAAAAACAAAAAATTAAAAAATATCTGCATGATAAAGCATAATATAAAATATTACATAAAAAAGTGAAACAATATTTGTGAAACAACAACAATATTGTAGAATTTATATAGAAACTAATTAATACCAAAAATATGAATTAAATATAAGATTTCTGATTAATAAAAGAAAAAAATCAAGTTAAAAAAAGAAAAAAAAATATGGTGAATAAAACTAGTAATAATAAATCATTAAAATTACATATTTATAGACTTTTAGCCGCACCAAAAATGCAATGTAATGTATACCGGAAATAGTTGTTTATATAAATAATTTTAATAACAAAATAAAATAAAATAAAAATAAATAATAAAAAACAAGTGAAATAATTCTACTTCATAAGGTTGTATATATATATAGATTTCAGTATATATATAGTTAAGGAACTAACTAAAAGTACTTGTTGCAGTTAAAAAAAATACACTATTTTAAACAGTTTTTTGTTGTAAAATAATAGAATTAGTTATTATTGGCTTTGTGTTTCTTTTAGATTAAAAGCACTTACCCGTCATTATTTGAAAAGAAAACATATCGATTTTGTTTATAATTTTCTAAGCAAAACAGCATTGCATTTCTATATCATATTACGAAAATCTACTTTACCTTAAGAGCATTTCATTCAATTAAAAGTTTACGAGGAAAATAAAATATTTAACAAGACATTCAGAAATAAAATTTACATGTTTTATATTCAAATTTAATGCTGAACATTACCACGTAAGTTCGCACGTATGAGAGATAGTTTATTAGTGAAGCAGAAATACGTACGTACTTACTTAGGTAGTAATGTGATTGCAATGCTCTTTTAATTAATACTTCTAAAACGAAAGGTCAGATTAAAAATTTCGTAGCCTTACTTAAAGGTAATTTTATTGCAAATTTTAGGTTTTCCAATAAACTAAACCGTTTTGGAGTTACGCGAATATATGGTGTGCGAACTCATCTATTTTGGAAATAACGGTATATCTCAAAAAACGAGCTGAACTAGAAAACGTTTAACACCGTCGGGTGCTCCGCTTGTCGGTAAAAGAAAGTGTCAAGCTCGAGTACAGTGTTATTATCAACTGCTTCATTTATTTCTCTAACTAAAATCCTTAGTCTGTAACTACTGCGGCGTAAACAGTGGGCTTTTACGTTCGGTTATAAATGGTGTATTGTCAGCAAATGAGAAAGTATGGACATTTTAAATAATGAATAATGGGATGGATGTAAAATTAGATAGTAAAACTTTTAGGAATACTTTTGAAAAATTATTAAATCGTTTGATATACAGCTGTCTTAATCTATCTAACATATCGACAATGTACTGTTAAAGTGAGTCAACTTAAAATTTTCACATTTTCAGTAGAAGCAAAAAACGTTTATGTTTAATATTTTTTTATACTACGAAAAAGGGGTAATAAATGTTTTTTTGTTTTTCTTTAAAGAGTAGATAAAATGATGTAAGGTTTATACAGTGGGTAGATATGATGGGCTAAAATTTTGTTGAGGTCTGCGACAGTCAGTAGTCGCTGGAAGCCAAATCTGACGAATTCGTTGGATGTGGAAGCAATTCGAAGTTTAATTCCTGTAGTCTAGCCATTGTTTCAGAATCATCAACACGTTATTTTACTTATTTTTGGTCAACAGTGAGATATATAAAGCAAACACATTCTTTTAATATCTTTACGGTGTAAGCTAATTTACGCAACTTTACTTTTCGATCATTCAAAACAATTTTGTGGGGAAGCAAAATTTTTTCAATATTCCCTTAAATTTATTCAAACTTTTAAGTGGACAAAACTAATAAATCAAAAATAAGATGTTATAAAGAACACTTTTCCCAAACAATACAACAGTTTAAAAATTTCTAAATAGTGTTACATTTTAACTTTTTAATTCTTTTGAGTTCGTTTAAATTGCGTTAAAATAAAAAAATTCCGCTTTATTTTGTTGTTTTGGAGTTTTTATTTATTTCAGTATAACTTTTATACTCTTTGTGTTAATACAACACTTAACAGTCGTTTATACAACACTTTCATATCCGCTTTAACACAACTTTATTTACAGACAGCCAAACGATAACTAAACTGACGTGTAGGTATAAGAGCCTCTTTATATACCTAATTGCCTACAGTTTAGAAGGTTCCGGAAATGTCTCATATTTTCAATTTTTATATCCGTTCAAATGTAATGTAAAGATGGTCGATTTGACAGTGCTGCCAAATACTCAAATAAGTACAACATTGACAGGGTGACACATAACTAGCAAATATGCAACATTTAGGCATTTTAATTTTCCTTAACTTTTTTTTGTAGAATATACAACTTCCCTACTTTATTTTCTAAACTTTTAAAAACATTAAAAAAATTGATTAAATACAATATGTGCATTTAAACTGGACTTTGTTCTATAAGGTTTAACACTAGAGAGACCCGAAGTGGTCATTTGATACATTTTCATCTTGGACTGACGACATTTTTCTATTAATGATTTTTCTGAATTGGTATTTCCTGTCTTTTATTTAAATTTAGCGGTAACATTTCTAAGTTTTATATATTTATTTTCTTTCTTTTTTGTTACAAAAAATGTCAAATTGACCAAGTCGCCATATAGTACGGCATATGACGTCCTTTGATTTCTGAACCGAAACAAACCTCTTTCTTTCGGTCATGTTTATTTTTGTTATATTTGATTTTTGTCTAACTTCGATCAGTCTGGTTTATTTTGAATTCAATTAGTCGCAGTAGGCGACCAACTTTCAAGTTTACTCCTTGTGTATTCCGGTCTATCTTGCGGTTGTGGTCTTCGAAGCATGTGACCAATCTACAAGTGAAGTAAGCGTAAAAATTCGCCAACACACATAGAGATAGATGTACTTTTGGTACGTAAGATTTAGCGGTAATATCAGAAACGGATGTACAAACTTAACAAAAAAAAATAGACACATTGAGAAACGATGAGACCGCCACACGGCCCGAAAGCATTTTGGTCTTGGTACTATGTTGATCTAAGTCCATTCCGTGGTAGCAGAATAATTAGCGAAATTTATTTGGATTTATTTTTGAATACTGCCAAGGTAGCCGAAACCACTAAACTCTTTCAACACAATATTACACCATATCCTAAATTGTGTGTTGTTAAATGCCTTATTTCAATCAATATTGAGCCTCAGTTACGCCTTTGTAGCTTTACTTTCCAGAGATTTAGCTTAGAAGATATGTGATGACTGCTATGTGTACTCTCCAGAAGTTGACTAAGTCTCTATCTTATGCATCTATTGATTGTTGTAGCATTGCGAATGATAACATTCAGATCTAAATTGAAAAAAGCGACAATAGAAGATATCACCATCATGACTCAGCATTTGTTTGTGACCGTCTACACAATGTGATACAATGATTTTATATAAAAAAATTCCAGATTTAAATTTGTGCCTGATTTAAAGCAGTTCTAGACAACACGTAACCTTTTTGAATGTTACAACCGCATTGTAAAAGTCTTATTTCCATTTCAGTTTATTTTTAAACAATTTTTATGATATCTATAAACTGAATAAACAATTTTTAAATTAATACAATAAACCTATTTCTTATAAAACTAATTAAAAATTAGTTGGTTCAAATAACTCAATCCGTCTTTCTAGTTGTGTTAATTTACCCGTTTTTCTATTGATATATATTTTGAAACTAAGACATATATATTCCTAGTTTTATCTATATAGAGCGTAAAGAATCTTTGTTTCCCTTATATTTTTGCTTCCACTATATATCAGTGATCTTAGCTGTCACAAAAAAATTTATTTTGGAATTGGATTTTGGTTTGGTTTTACATATTTGTTAGATGTTTAAATTAACTGTTTTACTTCAGATAACAACTCATACCTTAAATAACATACAATAAAATGTGTACAACCTTAAATTTCTCAGTAATTCATTAAACTTTTTTTAATAAAAATAGTTTTGTTTCCTTGTTGCTATTTTAAAACTAACATTTCTATAAGTTATTAAGTTTTAGTTCTATTCGCTTTTACAATCAATTTTGATTAAAAAAAAAATGAGTTAAAAAACTAATAAGAATAATAATAAAAAAATAATACTAAAGTAAAATTATTTAATCTACGACTTAAGCATAGATTTATTTATAACAATTTAGGATTTGTTATACATATTATGTAAATGTAGATTATATTTTATAAATAAGAATCATCAAATAATAAAATTGTCACAACAGAAATTTTTAAGAAAAAAGAAAAATCCACAAAAAGTCGAATAAAAAAAAAAAAACTATACATAAGGTTTACATAAAAAGCAAATAAAAATAATTATAAATATTACATATAGCAAATAATACTTTTAGATATTAAATATATATATAAGTATTATTATAAAAAAGAAAAAACCCTAATGTAAGCAATTGTGTAAAATATTGTATGATTAATAAAAATAATAAAATAATAAAATATAAAATAAATTACAAACATTAATTTATTAATATAATAAATTATAATAAAAAATAAATAATTACTAAGATTAAATAACAAATACAAAAAAGTAAAAGAAATAAAGAATGAAATTAATATTTAAAGAACAAAAATTTAATTTTATTTGTTTTGATTTGTTATTCATACGGTCAATTACATATAATTAATCGTGAGTATTTTGTTTTCCTTTTATTAAATTAATGACATACATACATATGTTGTATGTTTTACAACAGATAATTGCCAATTAAATAATGATTTTTTAAAACATAATTTTATGGCTTAAAGAATTTTTTTTTTTTATTGTACGCATATAACCTTCATAAAAATACCGCATATCATATTTTGTTTTTTATGAAATCGGAAGATATTATAACGATATGATGCAAAAACAAATATTAATTTATAATATGCTTGGAAATTTAAAAATCTTTTCCATAATTTAAAGAGAATATGTATCTAAAACACAAAACCATGCGGTACACCTTTTCTTCGTTGACGGCTGACAAGCTACTAAAAAAAATTTGTATCTCACACATATGTTTTTTGTTCTAATTATGGTTGCCGTTTGGAATAATATAAACAAAGTATATGCGTTTTTATTTTTATTTTATTTTTTTTTATTTCATTTTATTTTATTTTATTTTATTTTATTTTATTTTATTTTATTTTATCGTATTTTATTATAATTATTATTTTATTTTATATTATTTTATTTTATTTTTATACAAAATTTTTTAGCATTGTTAATTTTTTTTCAATTTCTTAATTAAAAAAAAAAGAAAAAAAACAGCAATTTTCCAGGAATTATAAAAGCAATATCAATAATTACTGTATAATATTTAAATTGAAAGGCCATGTAATAAAGGTTAGCGATACAGTTGATTTTGGTACATTTCAGGAGCATATTCAAATAGGAATTTTTTGTCTGTTATTCACGAAGAGAATAAATAAACAGCCGACAAACTTCATACCTTGAACAATATGAAGTAGCACCGCTGCTACAATTACATTCATTTTTATATAGTATACGTATATAGTGGCATTCGATAAACTAATATTAATGCATTTTATAATTGTATAAGTAATTGAGAATCTCTCACTCAGGCCACACTGCACTGTGTTTTTCCACTTATTTTCTTTTTACATCCCAATTTTTTTTTTTTTTTTTTGGTTATTTTTTACCTATACGTGTGACTACGTACGTATGATAATAGAAGAGATAACAGCTCTTTGCTTAAATCTGGTATATAGAGAGTTTTTGTCCAGTGTACTTTCCGCTTTTCGACGGAAGTAAATAGATAACAAAGCTTTATTATTTGCCATTGTCCACATGTACAAAATTCAATATTTAGTACGACTGGAGGATGCCACGCCCACTGATTCAATCTTGCCCTGTTACTAACTAATAATGTGTATTGTTAGGACGTTGCTTGGACATAATTTATAAAGTAATACTATTGCCATTCTCAAGATTTATAAAAATTAATATTTATTTTATATGGAAGATACTGCACAAATAAACCAACAAACAAATCAACAAACATACATACATGCAAACACACATAGATTTTTATGTAAACGATTAACTAAAATAATATCTTATACTTGACTTAGTAATCCAATATACTTTCACATGTACCCTATTCCAAGTAAATGTGTTCTATGGTTCTTACAACTATACTCGGAATAGTTATTAAGGCGTTATTATATTATTATGCCTTCAACCTTTAAAATTTTGTATTTAATTTATCCTAAGTTTAACAATAAAATAAAAACAAATTTCTTACATTATTTGATTAAACTCTTTACTTGTAAAACTGTTTTCTAATTGTGTTTTCACTTAACACTGTTGATTAGTTCCTCAAACGGTCCTTCTTGCTTAGTAAACAGAGTGTGTATTTACTAAACTATCTCAACATCCTCTTGCAGATAAACGAAACATTCTTCGTTTAAAGATTTATCAGCACTGGATCAATTTAAGATTTGAAATTTGTACTTTTTACAAGAAAATATATACAGTGATCACATCTACTGTAAAAATTAAATATTTTCCTTACTCATTCTTGCCTCCACTGAATACTTCGCGATTGTGCAGGCTTAAAGGATGATGAGACTTAGAAAGTCTGTCGATAGGATCAGAATTTTCTCTGATAGTAAGCCAGCTATCAGGGCTCTATTATCGTCTAATACCAACTTGGCTTTAGTTATCTAATGTAAAGGGAAGGTGAAGCAAATCCTTGAATTGGGTACCTGAACACAGGCCATCATTGGTAATGAAAAGCTGATGAACTTGCTTCTTCTAGCAAGTGGGTATGAAATCTATCACTTACTACTCTGACACCTTCTGCCCAATGACTGTAGTTAAAGGGGAAATCTATAGCTATATTCGTGATAGGGCACAGAAGAGGTGCCTTTCCTCTTGTGCTATCTCGAGGACGCTGTGGCCTCGTTATGACAGTGGCGGGACACTGAAACCACTGAAAACCCTCGGCACTCTATTTTTAAACTCATTACGGTATACACGGGTCATTATATGTTCGGAACGTACGCAAAAAAATGGGCTGGCCCCTCAACCTTCAGTGCAGAAGTTGCGAAAGCATCTTTGAGAGGGAGACAATCGTTCAGTTTCTTTGTGAATGGCGAGCAGACGAGTGCGGTACTTTGAAGTAGCTTTCTACAATAATTTGGAGCAGTGCGCAAATCTGGATACCCTTGATCTTCTCCACTTCATAAGCAGCTCAAGGTGGCTATAATCTTATTTCCTTTTCGTTATCCTTTTAAGTGGTTCTTTATCTGTGGTGGCTTGGTTTTAAAACGGCACTTTGTTACTAGTTGTAGTTTACCTCGACTTAGTTAACTAACCAACTTACCTACCGACCAACCTACTTTCGATATGTATACATATAGAAAGGCCTGCGAAAAATTCGAAAATAAAATATTATTCTTATTAAGGGCAGAATTCGAAAACTATTCGATCGAATCAATACATCGACTACCACCTTTTTTAAAAAGTAAGTCAGACTAAGGCCTGAATCTTAACATCACTTTCCCAGCACCTTTAACACGTTTAAAATAAATGTAAAGCATATTTTTCTCAATTTTATTCTAAGGTTATACAATATGGAACGTTGCCCCTGATACGTTCCGAAGAAGTACGTGCTTGCAAAACAATTTCTCATAGAGTTCTGGAAATATTCTATATCCTTTATGACGACAGACTGTGAACGCAGTCGAATTAACAACATACAAAATGAAACGCACAATACCAACGAAAAAGAGGGTGACCAGCATATACTTGGAAAGGACAGATTGAAACGGAAATAACATTAATTGACATCTTTTATGCGGAGAAGTAATAACGATAACATAAGATTCTTTGACTATTGATAATGGATATGGTCTTGATGTCCTCGGCAGAAGATTTCACTGGAACGTTCGGTGGAATGATCCCAATTTTTTTGTAACGTTTTTTTGAGACGGCTTATGATATAGTTCAATCCATCTGATCTTTTTAACACTTACAAGACCTATAAGCGGTCCAGGATAGAAAGCAACCCTCATGTATGCTCTGGTGGTTTAAAGTCTATTTTAGTGCAGCACTATCGCGTACTGGAAAGGGAAAGTGCATCGAACTCTATCGATTCGTAAGAGAAACGTTTTTCATCTTCTCATCAATACTATATATAACGGAATGTGTTCAAACAAAAAAAGAAATGGACTTTCCATATTTTCACTCAGTACTCATTTTTCTCGTAGAGCACATTCTTTTGTAGTTGATTGTTCAACGCATTGTAGAGAGAATTCGTTCTTCGGCCTCACCGTTCGTTTGTGGAACGATCTTCCCGCGATATTTTTTACATCACTTACTACTAAATTTGATTTGAATTAAATAGACAATAGAATATTTAGTCCTTTGATTATTTTTTTAATTGAATTCTATAGTACATAGGATATGGTTATTAAGGAATAACACATCCTACAAATATTCGTCACGCCTTTCCTCGAACACAAACACTCTCCTGTCAAAATTTTTCATAACCTTCCTCCATAATTCTAACTAAATTTCATTGATGCAGTGTTTAATTTACTGTTATATTCATGATTAGTTTAGAACATATTGACATCAAAAAAACCCCTAAAGAAGAAATTGAATGGTGCAACAATGACATGATCTAGGGGACATTGTCTTGTTGAAACCAACTATTAGTTACATCAATAGCATTCAATTCAATCAAGGTAAAGTTATATTTCATAACTTAGGATAGCATTGTTCGAAAATTAACATCTACTTGCTGGTGTTCAATAATCTATTATATAAATTCTCTTGCTGTTTGTAGTCACTTTTACTAACCCTAAACTCTCAGCTCTAAAATTGTTGCTTTTTCAGGGTTGCTGGCCTTAATTTAACAAAAAAAAGATAATATGTAACACTGATTATAATGCTCAGATGAAACTTCGAATTATTTTGTTTTCTGTTTGAACTACTTACACGAAATACACCGTTCACATAGCGTCGTTGTAATTTGTTCCTATTATTTTTTTTGTAATGTATTGATTTCATATGTTATTTGCCGTTAAATTGGTTTGTTATTTGCCGTTAAACTATGTTTTAAAAGTGGAAAAAATTAGAAAATTCAATAAACAAAATTAGAGTTAACAATTTTTTTTTTTAGTAGTCCATAGGGTAATTGAAACCAAATGACGTGCATTGATTGATTCGCTCTCAAAATTTTGTATGGGGAATTAAACCATTCGGCTCATAATTGGGAATTACCAATAAGAAGGAGTAATACGAAATAACGTTTCCATGTAAACATGTTATTGCATCTGCCTTTACTAAAAAGCTAATAAAGTTCAATAAATTTTCATCTATATTACATCATTGAAACCAATTTTTTTATTTGATTTCTGGTCAATTTTTTTAATATCTAAAGTGTTTTTTTTTTCTTTGAGAATTTACAATTGGCATTGAAATCCCTAAACTTTATATCATACTCATTTTAAGTGCATCTTTTTAAGAGATACTCTTGGCATTTTGTATTTAGGAACGCATTAAAATCTAAATCTAATTTATTAAAGCTTTTTATCCATTGAATTCGTCTATAAAAAAAAAATAAAAAAATTAAAAAAAATACTAAAATTTGTTCTTTTTTGAGTGTCTGCCGGAAAATTCGATTTTAAAACTTAATTCTTTCACTTCAAATGGCATGAAATAATTTTCCATCAATAGTAGCTTATCTTTTAACTAAATTGTAAGTAAATACATACTAATAATATAAAATAATCATGCCTTTTGCTTTAAGATAAGCCATTGCATGGTGTTTTTTTTTAATTTTCTTTTAATTTTTCTTTTTATTTATTAATCTTATAAATATGCAAAGTCTTAAGACATTTTTATTATTCCTTTTCATTTTCAATAGCAAAAAGTAAATTAAAATGAAATGAAATTTCATCATCCTTGCAACCTATTATTATGCAAATAAGAGAATATAAAATAATAGAGGCCACGTTTGGGATTATGTATTCGATTTTTAATTCAAAGTATACTCAGAGAGAACATGTTCTGTCTTCAGAAACATTGAATGTAAACAGAAATTTACTGTAAAGTGTCTTTTAGTATAGACTTTTGAAGCTACATATAGTGTTAAACAACATGAATTTTGTCAAAATGGGATTTCTGTAAACGGTGGCCAGGAGGCCTCACTGTCTTCAATGGCAAGTTCTACAGGTCAGTGATTATCAACTTATTTTGTAAAATATTTTGGTGCTTAATACAAAAAAAAGAACTTTTTCCCAAACGGAATAAACATTCACTTTAAATTTAAGCCTGCTGCTATGTAGTAAATGCAATAAAATGTATTTTTTAGCTTTATATAAAAAAATTTCTTTGTAATTCAAACAGTTTGCAGGGTTATATTGAATTCAATTTCGGTAATTTCCCTAATCTAGCTTATAACATCACTTGTACTATGTAACTCCGATATTTCAATTTATAGAGTTTTGAATTAAAATAGTGATTATAAAATTAATGCAACATAATTCTTGAGAAAATGAAGAAGGTGTTCCACGAGTTGGTGACATATACGATAGAAAAAAAAAAAAATAGAATGCAATTCTGTTTATCCCATCTATACCGTGTCGTAAGAACTTCAGGCGAGAATATCATATCCACACATCCGATGCCTACAGAACTTTCTATTTCTAGATGCCATGATATATTGCGTTCTGTTTTGTTATTTTTCCCTCAAACACTAGAAAAATAATAACTGAAAATAAAAACAAGTTTGGTAGAGAAATATTGGACCAAAAGTGGAAAGAAATGGAAACTTCCACTTTGCACTCATACATTTCTTAACTAATTTATCCAGGTATTTATCGTGCAAAATAATGTACTCGAATCACGTTTTGGTCACCCTATTTTGTGAGAAATAATGAACTCAGATAATTTTTGGAAGACTTCAGGCAGAGACAAATAAATAAAAAGTTCACTTTTCTTTCAGGCATGTTGAATCGCTCGGAAGTCAATATTTCAATGTTTTGCAAATGTTACAAAAATTAACTAATGATAAACAGTTAGTGGCTTTTCGAAGTCGGTGTTTTTTAGGCTATATATGCCAATAAAATACCAAAAATGTCATCTGTTAGAAAACGATGTATATAAAGCTGCTACAAATCTAAGTGTTGTAGTAAGTGCATCATAAGCAGCAATTTTATATGAAAAACAAAAGAAAACATAATTGTTTCTTTATTTTTTGAGAAAACTAAGTTTTTGTACTTGTTCTGTAAACGTTATTAATAAAAATTAATCCATAAACATGAGCTGCCTTAAATAGTGCTTTACCTAAAATTTTTAATTTTTAATTTTGTTATCTTCCTTTACATCATAGAACACTAAAAATTCCGTAGAAGTAATAAAATAAAAAGATTTCACCTGAACTAGCGTTTTCACCTAGTAATGCCCAGAACTTCTTTTCCCTTATATTTTGTTTAAAAGATGTATTCTTGTATATATCGTCCTCTCAAGCATGAAAGTGAAATTGGTTTTTTAAAACATTGTTACACTTTTTAGAAAAATTCAAAAAATTTGCGATCCTGTATAGTAGAGTATGCTTTTTAAGAAAGTGAATATATTTTTTGTTAACTAAATTCAGTATAGCAGAAGCTTTACCTTTTCGAGAAGAAACATATGTTTTGCATTAAATGGCGTTTTTATTTTCTAATTTTCTTATGTTGTCTTGGATTTAATCGTGTAAATTTAACGACATATAATGCGCTAACATGTTTGTTATTTTGAGTTAAGTTGATATGTTAAATCGTTCTTTAATAAAAGCAAAAAGAAAAACAAAATTAACCAAAATAGTCTAACCGTCTTGTGCCGCTGTGGTATGGTAGGTGAGACACACGCCTACCAACCAGGAGGACCTTGGTTCAATGCCAGGCCAGACGATCCTAAAAAAGAAAAAGTTTTTCAACAGTGGTATCACCACATAACATAAGCTAATAACTGGTTATGAGTTTACTTACTATTGAAAACTTCTCTAATGCATTTGCCGTTCGGAGCCGAGGTTAAACTGTAGGTCTCTTTCAATGAGCTTAAAAATATTATCGGGTGCAGCTCTTTGACTGAGAGAAGTCGTCCATGTTATGGGAATAAATATATAGAGTCTAACCCTAATGGCAAGGTTAAAATTATCTCAAAAATACCATAATTTTATAATATGATAATTTACTAAAACACTTAATTTTAATATCTCTCTTAAATTTAAGTTTCTTTTCTTCTTTGCTTACACTTAACGTTTAGGGATTTTAAAAAACACCATAAGTCGATATAATAGAAAAGCTAAAAAAAAACAATATTTTAACAACCTTGACTGAAAGTCAATCAGTTGTATGAAAACTAACTATAAAATTACTGAAGAATTTCTATAATAAAGGAAATCAACAGAAGATATAAACATTTCGAAGATAAAATAAGACTTAACGCCTTAAAATATAATGATATAAAAAAAAAACGCATAATTTTTGTTAACCTTTTCAATAAGTAAAATTCTTTAGAAATATTTTTTTTATCAATTTCATTTTTTCTTTCAGATTAAAAAAAAAAAAATATCATCATCAACAAGACGAAAAAATTATGGGAACAATAGTAACGACACCATACCATAGAAATGATAATAATGATGATGGTGGTGTTCATAAAAGATGATACTGCAATCCGTTTTCTCTTTTTTATATTTTTTATAAATTTTCTTATACGTCTTAGATGAATATGCAAAAAAGAAAAAAGAAAAATAGGAGGAATAGAAATTTACGCAATAAAAGAGATTTATTTTTATCGCTTCACATACTTTATAATGCTTAAATTGAGAAGCAATTTAGTGCATAAAAATGACAAAAAAAAAAAATAAAGCTGTCTAACTGGCTGCGGCGATATATTAAACACAAGATGAAAAAAAAATACTTAAATAAAAATCAATTTTTATGGGCAGTTAAAATGGACTTATAAAACGCTTTAAAATATTTTTTGATGCTGTTATATACTATCACTCTTTTATTGCAGCTAAATTATATCTAAAATTTTTTTAAATTGTTAGCCTTGTCGTATGTAGAGGTATGACTTTATTTCAAAATATTTTTGTGATTTTTTTCTTTTAAACAGATAAAGAAATCATAAAGAAACACTGTTAATATAGTATCTACTTAAAATTAATTATACTACTAAAGATAGAGAAATAATGTATTTATAAAGAGGTGGCGTGATATAGTGGTTAAGGTCCTGGCATACAATACAATGAAAGTCCTGATTCTTATCCCAGCTAAGGGAAGGTAACCTCCATTATAATTTCGTGTTTAAAATAATTGAAAGGCTTTAGTCCCCTCCAGATAATCCATCCCAGAAGCCACCTGACTCTCCAGTAGGAAAAAGGAACGACTACACCACCTATAAAACATCATAGCAACATCAGGCAATGTTACGTCTTGAGAAAAATAGGAAAATAAGTAGGAATACTTCGCACAGAGGGCGTCAAAGCTGCACTCCACCATGTTGCTATTTACACTTGCAGCACAGCAATACTGTTTGAGATGAAAACATATCGACATAAAAAAATTCGAAGCCTACTGCTCCCGAGCTTCAACCAATCTGACATATACTCTGGTACATCAGCATAGACCATAAATTGCGAATAAAGAAACAGTAAATGAAATTTTTTTAAGACAAGTGAAATAGCACACTCTTTAAATAATTACACTGGTCAACAAAACACAAAAATTCTCGGGTTTTTAAATAAAATTATATGATGATATATAATATAATGATTTTGATACGCTGAATTCAAATCCGTTTTCAGTTTTTTTTATTGGGATTAAATGTTTTTTATGGACGTGGCAAATTTTTCGCCTAAAATATGGCTGTTATGTCAATGTATTTCATCATAACTTGAAAACGACTTGACCGACTTTAGTGGAGTTACGAAAAAATATTTGGGCATAACAGTTTCGGAGTTATTCATAGCTTAATTGCGAAAAAAAAATATTTACGCAATTTTAAAGGATTTTTTTTTTTCAAAAAGTCCTTCATTTTTTAGAATGAAAATTTTACATGTTAAGCACTTAAATAAAAGCTTAAACTGTTTAAAATAAAATAAGCTATAAATGAAAATCGATTGGCAGCCTCTATCTCCATCACCTTGAGATTATCCACCAAGACAGACAGACAGACTATGTGTTGGTTATGAGACGTATGTAGTCTGCATAGTCAAGATCAGCCAAATCTATTTTAGGTATGCAGTTTTTATTCAAAATTTTTTGTTTAACACAGTCTTGTGTTCCTTTTAGAACAACTAATACCTAAAGATCTTCCTCTTCAACCTGAGTTTTCACACTAAGCTCTCTTTACACTGAGTTCAAACCAATAAATTCTACTCGCTGAGTTTACTTCACTTAAACTTGTTACACTAAATTTACACCAATAAACTCTCTTCACCACATAAACTGACTGCTGTCAGCATCGTTGCGCTTTTTATATGACTGAATAAACAATACTTCAAAAGCTCTCGAACCTCTCTATATTTCAGGTAGTTTCAATTTCTTTACATTCTTTTCCTTTAGCTCTTATGCAGCGATCTTATCGTAAGCAACTTAGTTGTTTTAGTGCTTATTTTGTTGTTGTTGTTTCTAGTTTATTTCGTTATCTGTTTGCTTTGTTGTTGTCGTTTATTTTTATTTGCTTTATATCCGATTTTGTTGTTGTTGTCAATTTGGTTATTTGTAAACAAGTACGTAGTTGTGTCTATTACTTTTTAATTAAATTTTTTTTCGAGATGTAATAAACAACACCTATTTTTAGTAACAATATAATCCAGGCAGGATTTTTGAGCTTTAAGTCCAGCCTATTCGCAACAAAATTCTTTGATGAGAGAGTCGACAGATCTTATGCTGATGATGTTTACAGTCACGTTGTTTGCCACGCTTAGGACTCAGCAACTCTTCTGTTCGTTATGATTGCAATCAATTTAATTATCAGCCTAAGGAGTCAGCAAGTCTTCCGTTGATAATGTTTGCAATCAATTTGTTAAGCATACTTATGTGTGCAGTTTCTGCAAACCGTGATATCAGTTTTCTTCAGTGAGTTGATTATATAAATAATGAGCTGTTGTTAATGATTATTAGAACTTCTGATTTTTTTTACATTCCATATTTCTTTGGATTTAATTTTGAACTCAGAAATTTAACTTTGATATTGTTTGATTTCTTAATTTTACCAAATTATGATTTCAAATGCTTTGTTCTTAAATATTATAAAAACAAATAAATAAACAGTCTTACTCACGACATTTCCTTGTTGACTTTTGGACTTTAGTCAACCGAACTTAATAAAGTGCTATAAACTATTGTGTTTGTAACACTTTAGTTGTTTACATTGGAGCAAATATAAACAATATATTAAACCTCAAATATACAACTTAAAACTTTTATTATAAACAAACTGTTATAAATTTACATATATAGATAGTTGTAAGTGTATATAGTGTACATGTGCCTAAGTGTACATATATATATGTAAACATAAGTAACATTATCACTGTCATAAATATTTTTTTTAGAAAACTATGCCAGCTCTTTACTGTTGAGTGAGTGTGTCTATAAGTAATGATAATAACGTTGTTGTTGTTGTTATGTCAAGGATAACTTTAGCTGCCGCTAAAGAAATGAACAACAAACAGGGCTAAAGAGATGAACAGCAAAATATTTCTAAAGTTAAAGAATGTGTATTTAATACATATTATTTTGTTTGTACTTTAGACTGAAAGATATCAACTCACAGCTACGCGCCGCAAAATCTCTTCTTTCTTTTTCTTTTGTTGTACGCGTTACATTTATTTACAAGTCACTTGTTTTATTATACCTACAAGAGTTTTCCTTATCCAGACTCTGTTTTATTTCTGGGGAAAACTAAATCGTATTAAAAATATTTCGAGAATTTTTATTTAATTAACTTTATTTTGTAGATTCAGAAAATTCTTGCTTAATGTAAAATATTTCTTACATTTTAGAGGCTAAAAAAGAATTAAGTCATTTCTAGATGTTACTAAACAAATTAACTAAGCAGTTGTCTGGTAGAACTATATCTATGATGTAAGACAGAACGATATCGTCTTCCTGTTGGTAATACTCTAAGATCATAATTGTGATATCAATGTTATGACGATTAGCATCAATGAGTCCCACTGATAACAAACATCGTTACAAAATGTTGTCATATTTTACGCGTCACCTATTCTATGCTTACAGTGACATCAATTCGATATCGCACTCTGTGTATTACAATATAAACATGTAACTGTCTTTACCCATCCGTCATTGACGGCGATTAGTCACTTTTCTTCTGTCGAGCTGTCATTACCATTGATGACATAATTTTAGTTTTTGACCTTAATGACAATTTGGCCAAGTTGTGTTAAGGCTAACATCACAATGATGCAAAAAATCATAGGGCACTTATCAAGTACTGATATTAAAATAATACATAAGCATTATGATCGCTGATGCTAGTGTGCCATTGCATTGATTACACTACATTGAGCACGATGAGTGATTTCTCCGATGTTTCGCTAATTATATTGAATCCGATTATTTACTTCTGTGATGTCGAGATGTCATACTATTGATAGCATAATTTCAATTTATAACAATAACGAACAGAGTCATTAGGTCAAAAACGAAGACACATCATAGTACTTATATCAAAATACATCAGCGTTATGTTGACTTTTTTTTATTAGTGCAGTATGAGGCCGAGTATTGTTTGATCGAATATTCTGTCTTCTGTAAGTTCAATATTATTTTGATATGGATATATCAAATGACTTATTCTTTTATTTTAAAACAATTCCGCATTTGTATTACAAAATAAATATTTACTGATAAACTGGAAAAATATTAGGATTTTTTCCGGAAATTCTCTTAAGGAAAACCCTAAATACCTATTAATTATATATGTTTTCTTATTTTTCAAGCACACTGCACTTCCATATCTACTTTTGTATCATTTTTAGAGCTTCTCCATCATCAGTGCCATTTCTTGTAATCTTTGTGTTTTTTTTTTCGTTTTTTTGCTGGTTGGTTTCCTTATTATCTTTCATTTCTTTGTGTAGGCCTTGAGGTTGGTATTCAATGAATCGTAGAAATTTATATAAAAGGGTGTTCCTTTATTTAAAGTGAATATGCTACAAAAAATTTAATGTCGTAATTGCAGTCAACATATTAAATTTATTATTATTTAGTGTTTTGTATTACATTTTAACTACTAATTTTCAGTTTTATTTTTCTACTTGAAACCCCTCTAAACTCTATATTTATCTGCTACGAAAATTTGCAATAATTGCTCAAAAATATCTATTATGTATTCTAAATAGTCCGTTTACAAATTTAACGAAATATGTATCGTATTCCTCAATAACCTCTTTCCCTTTTTGAGGTGAAGTCACTATTTCATCAATGTAGCACTTCTACGTTTTCTGAACGAAAAACTCATCTAATTGAGAGATTGATTGAACAGAACTCCCTTCAATTTCTGATCAGTTTTGGCCATTTTGATTAAGTTGCTTACTCTAATCTCTTTCTTGGTATCAATCCTGCCTTTGTTACCTTGTTTCATTCATCTTCTTCGCACATTATTCTGATACGTGATATATTTTTCATTGCCCTTAATCACTTCGAAAATAAATCAGTTTCATTGTTAATTTCTGTAGCTGGCTGACATGATGTAGTGGTTAGAGCATACACTTAACAACAAAAACGATCTGATTCGAGCCTCAGCAGAGGATGTGACGAAGAAAAATTTAATTGTGGTTTCTAATGATGAATAAAGAGAATTCAGCCTCCCTCCAGACAACTACATCTAGAAAGTAAGGAAGCCCTGGCCTTCCCGCATACCTCTGGCGATGATGACAAACATGAGATGAATGATAAGGAAAAACGCGCCACCTACTGGGAAATAAATACAGTGTTTTAAATAAAGATCACCACCAATTAGCAAGGATCTTCACCACATCTACTTTGCTTGAAAGATCAAATTGATTAAAAAAATGAAACAAAGCAATGGATGTTTTGTGGTAAGCCACTATAATATGCTCCTTAGAGGAGTGACAGATTATAAAAAAAAATTCTGTAGTACCTATTCATCGAACTCTTTTGTGTAACTGTAGCTTTCGCCTAGAGAAACTTTTCACATGAAACGAGGAATTTAAAATACGATTTGAAACAAAAAATAATTTCTCACTTCAAAGTGTGTCCGTAGTTTTTCTTTGTGAAGACTAATTGCCATGTGAGTCATTTGACGTAAGATGTTAGTAAAACTGTATCTGTAACTTTATTTTCTGAGAAGTTTTTCGAACGAGCTGTCAAATCCATTCGCGTCTTTAAAGAACGCGAGATTTGTAAATTTATACCAAAATTTTAAAATTTTGTGTGAACATTAAAATCAAAATGGTCATAACAAATAAAAAACGTTTTAAAATAATTTAATTTAAGAATGTAATTAAAATTATACAATTTTTGTTTATTAAACAATTTCTGAAGTAACAAATTTTATAAAATGATTTTATAATAAAAACTATTTATAATTCTTTAAAAAATTAAAATTTCTGCAAATTAGCTGCAAATTTAAAAATTTATAAATATGTTATTTGTATTATTTATGTTTTATAAATGTTTACACATTTGTAAATTATTGCCATTTGCAAAACTTACGTCAATTTTTACAGTGTTACCACTGCAGAATTTTTGTATTTTGGCAGCTTTTTATTAGAACATTCCAATAAAAACATCAAAGACATTACTTCTTTTCACATTGAGTTACACAAACACTTTTTACTCAGAAATCGAGAAACGATTGCATTTTTTGTTTAACACTTTTCGATGCGAAAACTTCTTACAAATTAATAATAAAAAAAAACGAGGCACAACTTTCTTTGAGTAACCTTCTTTGGTTATAAATGCCTAATTGCCTACCCTACAAGAAATGAATGACCGAAACTAACACAAAAACAATTTTTAAAATAACACACTTTTTTACATTAGAACGTTTGAAATAGTGAAACAACAAGAGAAAAAGTAAAACAACAAGTGTGACTCATATTTTGTGACATTTGACAACATAAAATGCAATATTATTGTTAACTCTAGCAAAATTAAAAGAAATAAATTGGATTAAAAATATTGTATGTATTGTGTAAAAAAGTTTATAAAAGGACAGATGGTTATAATCAGGTTGGAGGAAATCGAAGCATATGTAAGTATCTAGTACTTTCAATGTTGCTTTTAATTTTGTTACTAATAAATATTTTTAGCAGGTGGTGCCAAAATTAGAAATGATGGCTCAATCGAAATTCTTGATAAAATACAAGATAGCCATCAATTTGTTTGTTGTATGAGTGGCGAGATACAGGACAAACACCTTAACGAAGTCGCAAGCATGATGCCCTTGATGAGACTTGTGGATGGAAAGAACGAGTTGGAACCGCCAGGTAATGTTTGCTCAGGTAATGGTAGCAAACACAAATTAATACTTTATTATTTTAATATTTATCCTCCTTTACAGGTATCATTCGAGCAATTTTTGCAGATGAACTACTTAGGAGTGCTATTGAGAAAGGAGGCAGAAAAAGCACGCACTAGGCAAGCTCATGTTGTTCAACAAAACTGAGAGGTATTCAAAGATATGCATCTATAAATAATGAAATAATTATATACTAACGCATATAAATAGTATTATTGATATATCTTTTCTACAACTTTCAAATCATTTTCAACTGTATGGACACAATTTAGTTCAAAACAAGAGTAAGAGAGGCGTCATTTACTGAGTGAAATAAAAAAAAAATTGAATAATGTACGAGTACATTGTATAATTAATTAATTAAAAATACATTTTTAATTTACTAAATTATTAGTATAAAAATAATAAATCGCCTTTTATTACAAAAAGTGTACAACCACCAGCTTTGACGGGCTTATACATCATCATTGAAAAATAAACAGCAGTAGAGTGAGAAGTTCAGATATATGTTTTAAAGTCGACAGAATTGATAAGTTAGAGAAGGATGAAAAATCACATGTACGCGAATGATTCAGTAATGTTTTTCATTTTACCCATAATAATTTGATTAAAAAAAAATGATAGATACTTCTATCACAGTATCAGTTGACCGGTCAAATGATTGTTCTTGTAAGGTAGCAACATTCATGCTGCTTATATGGCGACCTTTTTGAATTTTGTGTCCAATTTCATCGATGTTTTTAGTGATTGGTAGACAAGAGTGATCGAAAAAAGGCAAACCATTTCGCTGCTGTTTTTCTAATTACTTCACAAATATTAAGAGCAGCCTGTACACATTCTGACCCTTAATGTACCAAAAAAGCAAAATATGACGTTAATGTTTAAAATTCTCACTCATTTTTAAACGTAAATAACTTTTCGCAGAAGAGTTCGATTTTAATAATGTCCTTTAACAAAGTGAAGTACAAAATGTCGTCTTTCAAACAAGCTATAGTTTGGCCTGATATAATTATAATTACCAGTGATACTGTATTTTAAAGCCACCTACCGACAATTTATAAGCAAACTTTATTCAATGATTTAATAATTAAAAGAAATATTATTGTTTTCCAGACACCCTAACATTAATTCTTCACTATAAGAAGTACTCAATATTGTTTGCATAATACAGTAAATATAAAAAATGAAAACAAAAAACAAATGTGTATCACTTTTTATGATCTTTTCTCTATACTTCTTGTACGTCAGATGAACTGAATCAAAAGAAACTTAACTATATAGTATCTGTAATTTCTTGTATATTTCTTCTTTCTATCGTCAATTTTTCCCTCTATTTCCTATTTTCCTTTCTTTTGACATTGTTGTTGTAACTGCTGTTTTATATTTAATGTTTATAATTTTTCTTTCGGGTTTTTATTAAAAGGCGTCAGGATTTGTGGCATACTATTGTTTTCATTATGTCAATGTTTTATTGTTAATCCCTGAATTTATGACAGTGTAAGTAAGCTTTCTGAACACAAAAAAAAGAAAATAAAAAGGGGAAGGGCTTAGTTAACCATTATGTTGTAATCACACAAATGAACAAAAGAAAGAAAAAAAATAATAATAATTTAAACACATAGAAATTATTGAAAGTAACATGGGTGCTGTGTACATAGATATGTATGCAAAGTAAATAATGACAAATTATATATTAAGTATATAATAATTAGAAGAATTTTTTTTATTTTTTTATATATAAATGAATGCAGTACGACTATTTATGTTAAATAAAGCCTCAAGAATTTTACTTAAAAACAGTTTCTCTTTAACAGATATTTGTTATAATAGACAATTCCATGAAAATCTTATCAATGAAACATTTACTAATTAAGTGAAATTTTTAAATAAAAAACACAAAAAATTCATAGAATTTGTTTCTCTTTTCTTGTCTTTGAATAATTTAATTTTTAACTTGTTTGAAGAACCAACGGCCGTATTCATACAAATTTCATAATTAAGATTTCGAGTTCAAATTAGTTAATTTATTCAAAATCTGCATTTTAACTTAGCTACACTGTAAGGTTTTTTTTTTTAAATTTGAAACTGGCGCATTTTATTCGCTTTTTTTATATTTTTTGAAAAAAAGATGATTAAAATGCTTTTTCGTCTACTTCTTTTTAAACATTTTTTATCTAAAATCCTTAAAAAAAAATCATTTTAATTATTAGTTTTGTTAAAAAATGGGTTTCGAAAAGGGGTTGATGGGGGTGTTCATTGATTGTTATTGATTAAACATCAATAATCCAGTCTGCATTTATCAAACATCGGTTCTGAACTCCAAAGCGTCGGTTTACAGGGTTTATTGTTATATTTCCTTTATGTTCTTTAAACCGTTATAATGAGGTAAACAGTATAACGTTCGTTTATAGCCTGAGTTACCCAGCAATCGGCCCCTATATTTATAATTTCCTTTTAAATTGAAATACGAAAGTTATAGGTACTGCCCTCTATATTGAGGAGTGGGTACTACCCTCTATCTTGTAAGACATCGCAAATGAACTGCATAACTAAACAGATAATGTTTGAATTCGCGAATAAAATGCCTTTGCTAAGTCACTTTAAATTGCTTTTAATAACTTATGAGCCAGCCATACCGTAGAAGATTCTGACTAAATTAAATTGTTTGACTTCATTCTTTTCAAAAGATTTTAAGATAATATTTACGATGTTAAGCCAAGACGAGACAAATTTTGCACAAATACTACTTACCGATGTATTACAAGGTCTTTAAGATATTCATCATTCTGTATTCGGTATGAAGAAATGACCGCTTTTTTCAACTTTTTAAATTTTTGTTTTGTGAGACTTTGAAATTATCGCAATAAAGTCTTTAAAAAAATATATTATTTCAAATTGAATATGTTCTAATCAATTACTATGTTCAATATAGCCTATCCATTATTTTGAAAATTTTTTTAGAGTAGGGCCGAACAAATATTAAAATGCGTTTATTAAAAATAATTTAAAATAATGAATTTTATTTAAAGTAGATAGATATGAAATGCCCGTTATCTTTTTATGATCACAGCCGCAAATTATTATTTTTTCTATATTGTACAGCTGTTTGAAATGAAATGATAATCTTTGCAGGACCGCCCGGAAGTGAATAACTTTCAGTATGGGAAAACTATTCGTAGTATTCGTAGTCGCCTAAAAAAAAACAATTTATGTATTTATACACAATACACTAATACGCCTCATTAATGACAAGTATGAAATGTGCGTTTACATAAAATATACTTAAAATGATAAAATTTTTATTTGTATAGTAAATGTACGTTTCTTATAAATAATTTTTATACATTTTTTACTTTTTAATAAATACCTTTTACAAAAATATTAATATTATTGTTGACTATATTCTTGCGAATTATTTTGAAAATAGTTAACATATCTGTCCGCTAGTAATCAAACATACCACCTCAAATCTCAAAAACCAACTCTTAAACTTTCTTCAAACTTCATATTTTGTGTCACCCTGTCAATGCCATACTTACTTGTACATCTGGCAGCGCTGCCAATTAAATCATCTTTGGCTAACACAATCTTACATGTATAAAACTAACGGATAGATGATATAAGATTATTTTAGACATTTCCGGAACTTTTCAAACTGTACATAAGGAGACTGCTTTGCCTACGTAGTTTCAGTTATCGTTTTGCTGTCGTAAGATAAAGACGTGCTTAAGCGGAAATAAAAGTGTTGTATAAGCGAATGTTAAGTTGTTGTAAACTGTATAAAAGTATTGTGTTGTGGAATAAAAATATAACTATGACAACAACAAGTGTGGTGCTAGAATTATTGTAACGCAATTTAAGCGAACTTAAACGTTTTAAAAAACTTAGGAATAGCGCTAGTACGATTCCAGTTCATATAAAGAATGATCGAGCATTCACGAACCCTGTTGAAAAAGCAAACCTTTTAGCTGAATTATTTGCAAGTAATTCTCGCTTGCCGGAGTACCTCCAACCACTGCCCGTGTTAGTGACTATGTCTAGTGTAAAAATGGTTCTTGCAAATCTTAATGTTAACAAGTCCTCTGGGCCGGATAGTATAACAGCATTGTTCTTGAAGCAGTGCTTTTCGACGCGTGCTCTTCCATTAGCCAACCTTTTCAGTGCGTCATATCGCGCCTATATTTTTCCATCTTGCTGCAAGGTTGCTAATGTAACGCTAATCCACAAAAAGTGTGAGGATTCCAACCCTGAAAACTACCGCCCAATTGCAGTCTGTTCGGTACTATCCAAAGTTGTGGAGAGTATGGTGAATCATCACCTTGTGAAATATTTAGAAACCAACAATTTGCTAAGCGGTCGTAAATACGAATTCCGTAAGGGCCTTTCAACTAGCGATCTAACGGCGGTACTCTTCGAGAGGTGGAACAAATCCATTCATGGTTTTGGTGAGAGCAAAGTTGTGGCTCTAGATATTTCCAAGGCGTTTAATAGAGTTATGCATGAGGCGCTAGTATCGAAACTTACTGCCTTTGGTGTTGGTAGTCATTTCAGTCGATTTATATTGAGCTTTCTCAGAGATCGCTCTTTAAGAGTGGTTGTAGATGGAATCTCATCCGACGGGTTCAGGATAAATTTAGGGGTACCGCAAGGCTTTATTCTTTCTCCAACTGTATTTCTAATATTTCCTAACGACTGTCTTCTTCCCATTTCCAATCCTATCTTTTCTTTCGCAGACGACAGCAACATTTGTCATCCATATTCTTTTGATCGTAGGCCGAGGCTTTTGGAGATTGGGGCGAAAAGGCGAAATATGAATAACACACTCACAAGTGACTTAGAGAAAATCTCCGAGTGGGATCATATGAATCGGGTCGATTTTAATACGCGAAAGACTCAATGTTGTCTTCTGACACACAGACGTGGTGGTGTGGTATTGCCTGTATCTATGAGTAATGTAGATATTTAGGAGTTAGATACTCTTGATATTCTGGACATGAGGATTCATTGTGATGTACGTTGGAACGATCACATTTTCAATATGTCGAAAGAAGCATTCAAGTGCTTCGGCTTCTTAAGACGGTGCAAGAAATACTTCACTCCATCTGTTTAAGATTGAGGTTTTTATTTCAGTATTAAATTCAAATTTTTTCTTTATTTAATTTTTTTAAAATTAATTAATTTATTTATTAATTAACTTATTTTTTAAATATTTTAAAAATACAAAAAAAATTAAGGTTTCAAGTTATTTAAGTATATATTTAAGTTATTTAAAAAGCGCAGCAAGGGCAGTTATTATTTTGAAATATTTATGTTAAATAGCAGCAAAGGCAGTTGTTTTACGATCAACGATCACTTTTATATTAATAATGTATGTTTTAATTTTAAACAAAAATAGACAAGAATTCTGCCTATTACAACAACATACAAAAAAAGGTTTAAGTATAACAAGTCTATTTATAAAAAACTGCTTAGCAACAATATATTGTAATGTATTACAATGTAATATAATGTAAGTAAGCAGATAGATGAAATCACAATTTCGGAGTACAACATACATTTGTTTGTACTTATATTTTAAAAGATATAAGGACATTAAAAATAGAAAAGTTAATAATAAGTACAGTGGTACATTAGGAATTTTTAGTGTATAAAAATTAATAATTTAATTATTTTAATAATATATTTAATAATTATATGAAATATTATATTTATTTTCCAACACCATCTGACTTTCTCAATATTTACAAGACCTATATCCGACTCGGTGCTTCAAAATCTATTTTTGAGCTTCTCGACCGCGTACAGAAGAGGGCGAATATGGTTATAAATGACGGTAGTGTAGCCAACTCTACCGATTCCTTAGAGCATCGTCGCAATGTGGCGTGTGTTTCATTGTTCTATCGGTACTATGACGGAATGTGTTCTAACGAAACAAAGGATTTGATTCTGCATAATCATTTATTTTCATGCAGTAGTCGTTTTTACCGTAGTGCACATCCCTTTGCTGTTGATTGTCCGATGAATCTCACAACGCATTATAGATATAATTCGATTTTTAGCCGCACCCTTCGTTTGTGGAACGATCTTCCTGAGAAAGTTTTTCCTGTCACTTACGATACGGATCGGTTCAAACGTCCATAAACACTACTCCCTCTGTCCTCCTTCCCACAACCTATTTTCCTAGTACAAGCACAATACACTGCATAAGTAGGGGTCATCCCCTGAGTGCTGGTCTTAAGATAAAAAAAATGGTTAAAACGTAACAATATTTTAGTTAAACCAAACCACCACTACGTACAAAGTTTAGTTGGTCAACGTTTTCGGGTACCGGGCAATAATGGGTTTTTACCAGATAGACCAAGCTTTATCAAGCTATATTCGTTGTTGATTAATTTCTACCAAACCCGCTATCAACAGCTTCAAAAGGAAAGCAAATTTTGCTTGCTATGAAAGAAAAAGTTTATATCTCTGGATATCTGTTGGGTATTGATATCATTATTGAAGAGGAAGCATTATTTTAAAATTATTCTAAAGTCATTGGCTTGTTGAATATCTAAAAAAAAATTATTTTTTCCAGTACCATTTCCATTTTTTACTTTTGAATATATTTTTACTGTAGTAAAATTTATAGTCATGTTCCAGCTTTTATATTAATTGATTTAATTATTTATCGAGATTAGAAAACAATTAGAAGCAATATTATATCTATTATAAGTGGATGTCAAATCGAACCGAATTCAAGACTTGCGAGATAAAAATCTAGTTCGCTATGTAGAATATATACGATATTATCGAGGCACCCAATTCTTAATTATAAATCATTACATATAGTTTTTTATAAAAATATGTGCCTGGCTGAAATATTTAAAAAATTTACCGGTAATAACTTTTGATAAATGTTTGGATGGAGTTAACAAACCTTAAATGCTGCTATGCAAAAGTGCATATTTTACAGACTCTTTCGATATGTTAATTTTCGTGTTGGAGATCGTCATATAGAAACAACCAACGATAATTTTCTTTAAGATAATAAATTACGGCAGCAAATAACTCTAAATCATTTATTATTAATAGCGTGTTATAGAATAACAAAGATGATTTTTATCTTTACCTGTACTAATTAACTACACAAAAAAGTTTGTTTTACGTACCCTTTATACCATTCTCAATACCCAAGTAGTAAATTTTAATTATTTATATGTGCATAATATTATTTCCATATTTAATTACATAATGAAAATTAATTTTCAACATTTCAGAAAATTTCTTTTTATAATTAAATCCGTTAATACTACCAAAACATACATGCTTACGTATCTACCAGCAATGCATTTATTTATAATATTTATTCATTTATTTATTCATGCACATGCACATGTGTATTTGATGCAAGAACAATTTCGTGTCTGTATATTGTAACACCTGAATCACGAGCCATATCCTGCCATAAAACACTGGCATGGACTTGCAAAAATATTATAGACTTTAATAGTTTTTCATCTTAAGACTAGCGTTATCGGAGAGAAACCACGGCAAACAATAGACCAGAAAACTGAGTAAAATAATGCAAGAGATAGTTAGTAAAACAGGACACAAGTAGTGAGCGTTGGCAAGTGCAAGTTGTTAAACTGGTATTGTACTCGTACTTTATCATATAAGTTCAAGAAAATTGATGTGGTCAACAGAATACACTACACACATGCATGAGAATAAATATATATTGTTAAGAGATGCAGTGATTATTAAAACTATACAGATGGCTATTTTTCGTTGGTGCTAGAATTTGTTTTGTATGGAAAAAATGTAAGCAGTTTTGTACGCAACTGTATATACGTATACCTTCTGCTAAATTATATTAAAGGATTATATGTAAACCGCTACTACTATCCAAGTAGTTATTGTGGGTTGACCACTAGAACACAGAAAACAATAATAACGACGACGATGATCATCATCATCCACCATCTTTATCATCACTAGCGTCGAGACAATGATGTGCATGTCTGTATGCTAGTAAATATCTTCCAAGTCTATCAAAGGAAGAAAAATAGTTGAGGTGGGATTACAAGTTTCCGCCAGGCAAGAAACGAAAAAAAAGAACGGTTTTGAGGTTATTCATAAACTTTCAATCAGTAAATATATGTGCATTCATAACTACTACATGCCTGCCATTTTATTGCAGTATAGTATGTATTTATTTGTTGGTGATGGGACCGAGTGCGTGGCTTATTTACACATGTTTGTGCGTTTTCTTTTCTAAGGACTTGGGTACATAAAGTTTAAACATTACACAAGTGACCCAAATGTGTTTATAATGAAATTATTGTGAAGTGAAATGAATAATGCTGAGTTAACAGGCTACCATATAAGAACACTGTGTTCTTAAATGCATATATGCATCTATACAAAAGCGCCACAAAAAAATCATAGCAAAACTTGCGGTTTCATATGCTACATCACGTTCATATATATATACTTTTATTTATTATATATAAACTAATTTATCCAAGTGAGCAAATTTTCAAGAAAAATACTTTTAATACAACTACTGCCTAATATTTTATAGAACCTTCCTCTTTATTTTCTCAAAAGTATTGGTGTGCGAGATTGAAGAAATTGTGCGTAAGAAATCTTTCGCACTATTTTCTTGAGAAGTTATTCAACCTTGTGTTCGCTACCCATAAACAATCAAATAGAATTAGAAGGTTTTCGTTTTGAAAATACCACACCTCTTGCATAATGTGCCAAGATATCCAGTCTGTAGTAAATCAATGAGTAAGGACACAGATAGCTAAAAAATGTGCGAATCCGTTTGTCTTGCCAGATAGCGCCGAGTATTTACAGTAAATATGACCGTTTTTTCTTTTTCTGCAATAATACTTGTTGAAGTATAATCTAAATCGAGCTCATCTAGTACCTAGAGATCAGTTATTGCCAATAACCTTGTCTATTATGGGCTTTAAATTGCATAGTTCGCTTTTTGCGTAGTCCCTTTGGAGGGTAATAGAGTGTTCTCCTCCTTGAATTATTATCACTTTATTGATAACTATATGTGTATCGCAGTCGATGTATTTTGATTCGCTTTAATATATCGTTGTCATCATACAGGTCGTAAAGTTTATGATTCATAAGATCTTGACACTACCTTTAACGCAAATTTTTCCAAAAATCTTACGAATAAATTTTATTTCAAATACTTCATCCGCTTGTGAAGACAATTATTTGCAGCACCACATGAGAGCACGAGTAGGATTATTCGTAAATGAATTGCTCAGACCAAACTAGCATTCATTTGCCGTTATTATTCTTCGTTTTATTTTCCAACTTATGTCAGTAAGTGTGTTTATGGGGGTACCGAGGAAAAAAACAGCTTCGTGACATGTGGAAACTCCAAAAATTCTCAGTAAGGTTTTCTATTTTTGATTTGATATTCGAATTGCCCTTGTTTTACAGGCAATTTCAACAAGACGGGGCCAAGTGCCACAACCCACGCAATACTAAAATACTATGCTATCGAGAGTCGAGTTTGGTGATCAATTAATCTCATGTTTTGGAGCAGCCTATTGACCGCCATTCTATTTGACAACACTAAAATACTTTTACCAGAGTCCACAAATACAGCCGCTCTCAAAGCAATCTTGTTTTTTAAAACAATATATATATACATGAGTTCCCAAAACATTCCATGAATGACCTCGGGGACTTCTGTCAGTCAATGAGCTGCACCCGATCCTAATTTTATACTCATTGAAGCGAACCTATAGTTTAACGCCGGCTCTGAACGGCATATGCATTAGAGAAGTTTTGAATAGTAGTAATACTCATAACTAGATAATGTTATGAGGTGATACCGCTGTTGAAAAGCTATGTTTTTCAGATGCTCTGGTCTGGTATAGAGCCGCAAACCTTCTGGTTGGTAAGCGGGTGTCTTAACTACGATATCACATCGGACCTTTTTAAAACAAATAAAGGAATTTTTTCTTGTTTCCATTTACTGCCATATTCACTTTTGTCGGTTTCTTCTCAATTCTTGCAAAAATTCCTGTTAATTACCGGCATATAAGTAGCACGTGTTGCTTGATGAATACTTTGACGTTTAAGTCTAATGCTGAAGAGGTCATACATATTTTTATTATTTATTCCCGAAAAATTTTCTTAATTTTTTAAACAAAATGTTATTTATCAAATACTTTTTTTTTTAAATTTTCTTATTCTGTCACTCCTCTGCTCTCTGGCTTCTTTAGTGAGGTTGAAGTCTCTGTATTTAACACTCGAGTCTTCAATTAATTTTATTTTTGTTTTCGTCATATCCTCTGCTCAGGTTCGAACCTTGTCCGCTTGTGTTGTATGCGTGCGCTCTATCCACTACAGCATGCCACCCCATACCATTATCTCATATAAATGATTTCCAAAATTGAAGTATAATTTAATTTATTTTTTTAAAAATAGCAAAAGTTTTCAAAACGTAAATAGGAAATTTTGAAAAAAATTCAGTAGAGAAAATGCTCCAACAAATCATGCCGTCAAGCTTATGGTTGATAAATTTGTAGAAGCTAAGTCCGTTCGTGATAACAGAAACAGAATTTATTAACGTAGTGGTCGCTCAACCGAGAATATAGCAGCTGAAAGCAGAAGTGTTGAAGTAGATTCAAATTCGTCGTCGCAGCAATTAAACATCAAACGATCTATATTATTCATCATTTTGCGTCGTTACCTCCATTTAAAGGCTTATAAGATCCAGCTGACACAAGATTTAAAACCATATGACCACGCATTACGTCGGAAAATTAGAATTTTTTTAACAAAATAATCTTGACCGACGAAGGCTATTTCTAGCTAAATGGCTACATTAACACACAAAGTTGCCGCATTTGGGGCGAAGAGAATCCAAGCCTTATCTTGAAGCAACTATTACATCCACAAAAAGTTATGCTTTGGTTTGGTTTGTGGTCCGGAGGAATTATCGGACCATATTTTTTGAAAATGTAAATGGAAACGCGATTACGGTTAATAGAAATCGATAGTGGGACTTCATCTGAAACTTTTTGTAGCGTTGGGAATATTTAGTTTTAACAGGATGGAAGCTGTCACACAGCAAGAGAAACAAGGGATATTTTGAAAGAAAAATTTTAAAATCGCAAGATAGTGCGATATGGCACCTTTAGATATTTTTGTGGGGTTCTTGAAATCGAAAGTGTACAGCAATAATCCCACAATAGTTTAAGAGCTTTAAACCAACATTATCGAGCAGATATCAACCATTAACAACAACTTATTGAAAAACGTGATTGATAAATTTGGTAAAAGATTGGGAGCCTACCGAGCTAGAAGGGCCGATATAATTTTTTCATTTCTAACCGTAACCTATTTGTAATAAGCTGAACTAAAAATATTTTTAATATTTGGAAATTTTATTTTTTTATTAAAACTAAATCAATTTTGGACACGCTTTACATTATTTGAAAGCACTATGTTTTAAATTTTAATTTACAGTCACACAAGTTTAAATCATAATAAAACATAGAAATATATTTTTAATATCAATGAAACAGGCTTTATTGAATAGAGATTTTTATGAATTTATTTTTAAATATTATTTCGGTTATGTGGCCGCACTGCTGGCGCATACAACGCACAAGGCACAAAATTCACGAACTTTTCGCATAATATGTTGTTGTATTTCGCCAACTCTTCGCATGTGTATTTCCAAGTTTTCAGTTGTTTCTGGTTTATCGACGTAGACAATTGACTTTACATAATCTCAGAGAACAGAATCAAATCGGACCTTTACGAGATATTACTCTTTCATCAAGAGTTTCTTTGAGTAAATCAATAACACCTTGTTAGAAAGATTAATGATAGCTAATTGGGGCACAAAATTGTCTATAAATTTCCCTATACCATTCACCATTAAGAGTAACATTCTGACTAGGGAGAATGGACGGTTACTATTCGATCGGTTTTAACCTTTTTTTTTTTTTTTGGTTGTGTCCAATACGGTTTTTTCAAAATCTTCATTTTTCGAATACCGAATTAACCGGTTAATTTAACACGAATAACCGGTTAATTTAAATATGTATAATTTTTATACGCTTATATATATATTTTTTGCAAATAATCGTTTAACTATTTGTATAAATTTAATTGTTTTTATATATATGACAATCTTGAACGTCTCACGAAGACCGTGAAAACCAAGGTAGATCGAAAAAGATATGCACACTTGAGCAAAAATGACTTTTTCTCATTGTCTGTAAATAAATATTGATTTTATATATGAAGAATGATCAACTAGACTGATTCAAAGCTCACAAACCGCGGTTCCGAACGGTAGATATATTAGTTAGTGAAATTTTTTACAGCGTAAATACATATAGTCAGTCGCTAGTAATGTTGCGAGGTGATATCGCTGCTGAAAATTGTAAAATGGTGTGGACTGGTATTGAACCGACGACCTCTTAGTTGGAAGGTGGGTTGTTACCTAACATACCACAGTGACACACACAGTATTAAATACTTGGCGCATAAATTTACATACAGTGCTGCTCGAAATCTAAGCAAATTTTCTTGTCGAGACAATTAAGGACTCGTATATTACTAATAGATTTATTCAAAGTAATATATTTAATTTTTGTTGTCTTAAGCACCTAAATTATAACTATAATAACAAACCTTTAATTCCATTCTATACCAACTAATATAACAAAAACGAAATTAGCTGCTTGAGTAGATGTTCGAAACTTACGAATTTTTCAGCACTTTGTGTAATAAATTTTGTTTTTATGGCTCCGCACACTGTTTTGGCATAGTTTTTATAAGATATGTTATAATTATTGTTAGTATTCATTGCCACTTTAATTTTAAGCTCTCCATTAGCTTCTGTTTATTTTTGAAACGACGTAGTCCAGCTCTGCGCTTCAAGAATTAGGAACAATTGCATTTAAATAAAAGAACCGGTTAACCGATTATTTGAATTATTATTAACTGAAAAGTGCTACTTTTCTAATTATAATAGAGTGATACTTTTGTAATTATTCGAAAACCGGTTTTTGAAAAAAGTCGAATAATCGATCTCCCTAATTCTGACCATCATCGTTTTTGAAGACATATGGACCAATGAGTCAGCCAGCTCATAGAGCGCATCAAACAGTAAATTTCTGTGGATGTAATGGTGTTTCGACAAAAGACTGAGGATTACCCCACTACGTACGCGACAATTCTGCCTATTTACGTACCTATTCAACAAAATAAGCTTTATCGGAGATCGAAATTTGGAATCAAAATTTATTACCAACATCAATTTGTGTTTCAACCAAGATTCAGAAAAAAACACACACTGAATAAAAATCTCGTATATAAATGTAAAAAAACTCAGGTCAAAGCAACACACACATATTTTTACTTTCATATCAATTACGTGTGTTTCTAAATTTTGCCCGATACCGTTCCCAAACATGAGTGCGGTTTGTTTTAGTATTTGGGTGTATACATGGACATGTTCGAACGTAACACACTGCAACACAACACACGTTCTAGTTCGTGAACTTGTACGTGTACCACTATAAAAAGGACATGCACGAGTACACGTAAGACTGCATCGACGAAAAACAAACTGCAATGGCAAGTTTATATTTTGATTTTTAAAATCTCTAAAAGACACCCGATATTTATAAAAAAATATATATTTTTTGTATGTTTTGCTAATAACAAAATGTTATATATCTCATATTCATACATAGATTTTCTATTTGAATATCTTTCGATTTAAAGTTCTCAAAAACCGAAGTTAAACTCGCTCCAAAATACACACTTACCATTATATTATTTGTAAGCTTAACAAATCCATTGAAAAATTAAAAATAATGAATTCAAATTTTACACAAACATCTTCACATAACTATTGAAGCCTTTAGAAAGAATTCTTAAAAATTGTTTTGAATTCAAGCAAACCAAAACTCCAAATTGTTTATTTTAAAAACTGTTCAATAGCTCTGAGTTTGCTGCTATAGTGTTGTAGCTTTTTTTATTGTTCTCTGTTTCCAAATACACTCAGTCCCCTAAATCCTTTTTAAACATTACGTAAAGCATCAGGTTTACTTTCTCATCAAAACCACAAATGCAGCTGATGTTGATACAATCGTTTATGCTTCTATGGAAGCTTCAGCTGATATTGGCCTTTAGGTAATTTTTTCCTTTACTCATGCTCTATATGGCGATAATCCTTTTCGTTTTTTTTTTGTTGTCTTCAATTTTTCTTGTTCTTGTCGTTTATTTTATAAACATGCATGCATGTGTATTCGTTAGATGCATTTTTGTTCTTGAGTTGAAACGTAGCCTTCTCCACTATTTTCCATTTCTCCTGATTTGCTCTTAGTTTTTCTTCTTATGAGCACAAGCAATGTTAGCAGCCGTGGTGGTGGTGTTTCTGTCATTATGGGTCTCTGGGCTTTTGTTTATGACGGATATAGTTGTGTATAATTTTAATGTGAAACATGATTGTACATCTTCCGTTGCTGTGGTCAGGCCTTTTGTTGCGGATACTCTTTATGGCTTTTGTATTTTAATAATTTTTTATTTCTTTTTGCCTTAATATAATTTTCCTTTTCCGGGCATAATTCTAAAATGGGTTAATTGTGCTGCATACGAGTTGGTGAATGGTGTGTGGGTGTAAGAAAATGACATTAAGTTTTTGCTTTTCAGCACAATTTGGATATTGATCATAAAATTTTATTTAAATCAATAAGAAAAAATAATATAATCGAGAGTAACATTAGCGAATAAGCAAAATTATAAATTAGCACTAACTTTCAATAATCAAACGCATTTTTAAAACATTGCCTTTAAAAAACTGTTACTACACACCTTTAAAGAAGTACATTTTAAATTTTTAATATTATTTATTTTTTTATGTCATATTATTTTTAAGACATTTGAAAACTTTAAGGCAAGTGCACTGGAGGATATTGTTTCATTCACTTTGACTATATGACTTATATTTTCAACAAGTCCTTAGATAGATCAATACTATTCATGCCAATAAATAAAAAACTCTGTCAAGTTTTCTATTTTATTTCTTCATTTTATTCAGGAAGGGAATTAAGGAATAAAGCTAGTCAATATCACACTTCAATTTTGTTATTTACAGTACTTTACAAAAATATTTAAGTATACACGACTTTTACTATAACTTGTGCTTTTAAAAAGCAAATTTAAAACATTTATATTATTGTATATATATTAAGGGTGTTTTCTTAAACCCAACAAAACTTTCAATTGTAGAATCGAGCACAAAAAGAAATTAAGTCCGGATTTTTTTTTTATGACCACAGAGATTATTCCTGATTAAGCGCATTCATGACGTCCAATTTTGGGCCAATTTTTCGAATATTTTTGACCAAACTTCGTGAATAACACTAACAATATTGGTCTCGAAGGCATCAATTGTTGCTGATTTATAAGCATAAAATCGGGACTTCACCTGGACGCACAATAAATAACCGAGTGTTTTAAAATCGTATGACCTTGGAAGCCAATTGACAGATATATTTTTCAAATCAATTTATCTCCAAATTTTGATTTAAATAAATCGGTAGTTACGGCCATCGTATGGCACGTAGCGCTATCCAGTTAAACTCACACCTCGGACAAATCAGTATCAGCCATATTTGAAGAAAAAAAATCATCGATCATGGTGCAGTAACGATCTCCATTTACCGTAATGCGAATTCCTCTTTCATTTTTGAAAAATTTTCATTTTTCTGATAGGGTCTGTTTGTATCAGAAATGAGTCTCAGTTTTTTCATATAAAAATTGCGAGAATTAATGACTAATTTTCGAAGTAACACTGGATAATATGATGGCATTGTTCAAGCAGATTTTATATCAAAGAAATCAGTATATGACCGCAAAAATATCAGAACATTCGATAAAAATCGATAAGCAGAACTTATTACACATATTTAAAGCAGTACAATAATTTTTAATAAAATAATTTAAATGTATTTATTGCTTTTTTGTACTTTGACATTAAAAAATTGCAATATTCATTACAAGTATTGGGTTTATTTTAGTCTGATACAATTTTAAATTGTAGAAAATAACAAAAAGTTTTTTTTATAAATCAATTCATGGCATCAACATTTCAAAAATATTTCAGGCATTTAGCCACTGCAATGCGTATTCTGGACGTAAAATTATGGGCTACTGTCTTGAGCATTGTCACGAATAAAACGAACAATGTTTGCCCCTAATATGTCAATTGTACTGGTTTAAGAGTATAAGCAAGTAATTTTACGAGATACCACAGCAATAAATCGAAAGTCTGGTTTCACTCCATACGCGGAAATTCTGTTTATTAACAAACCCGTTAAGTCAAAAATTAGCCTCAACGCTGAGGCCTAATTTATGACTGATATTCAAAATAAATCTGTATAATTAGGTAGTGTTGTCCAAGCGTCAATATATTCCTAATGATTTGCCAGAGTATATTGATCATAAATCTCAAAAAGTAAAGCCGAGGTTCCATCGTCATTAAAACAACACCCTGTGTAACCAAAATTTAGCCTTTCTATCAATTACTTTTGAAGATTTTGTATCAATAGTTAATTCATCCCTTCTCTTCACCTTAAAACATTAAACTAACTATCAGAATCTTAATTGAAAACACTTCGATTTTCATATTTAATATTTTCCACCTTCACATGCCACAACAGTTACTACAGATGTGTTCCACTGTCCTCAAATTTTTTATGCTGCATATTAAAGAGTAGCTAAATTATGTCAAAGACCTAAATTGGTTTCAAAGATTTGTTATTCGAAAATTTGCTGCACAATTTTCGTAAAGTTAATCTAAGCCAACTGCTGGTTCATTTACCTTTTTAAGCTCCATAAAACATTTTTTTTTTGCATTTAGCGTTAGCCAATTCTGCACAAAAACCTGTTAAATTTTCTAACTCAAAAACATTTTCACAAAATACTTAGCCAATATATTTACGATACTTCTAGAATATTCGGTTCTTCCACAAGCAAAATCTGATGCAATTTTAAAATCAGCTTGATGCCACAGTTTGCAGAAACTTCCTTACTTCGACCAGTTCCTTTTGTTCACTGTGCTATTTTTTTTCTGTCGGAGTCTGGGTGTTTCAAAGAAATTAAAAATGCAAAAAAGTTTTATGTGATGAAAAAAATATTAAGAAAAAATCAGTTTAAAATAGTACAAACATGAAAAACAGCACATTTAAATACTGACAGATATTATGCATAAATCTTTACATTAAACAAAAATCAGTTCATGTACTGATAGAAACAGTTCTGCAAACAACCCTGTTTGCCAGAGTCATAAATATCAATGATTACAAAATAATCAATGATCGTACTAAATTTTGACTTAAAAATGTTTCCATATTTATTTTTATGAAAACGCGATTTTATAGTCGAAGAATAAGTGATACGTGTCGACTTGTGTTTTTCAAATCTTCTTCAGCATTATGCGTAATGTGATCAATTGGTCGGAGCTCGATTTTTAATGTTAAAAACCGCATTGGTAGGATTCAATTATATCACTAATTTTAGTTCTTAAAGGATCACTTAATGCTCCAAAGAATTTTGCACGCAATGGGAAGGAGTTGCTATTTACGACGCATAGAGATTTGTCTCTTATGCACAGTATGCACATATCACACAGAGGTGAAAATATCGGTCAGGTGTACTTCCAACATTAAACCTAGAACCGTTACCTTAGTTGATTCTGTGCCACCGTTTGTAGTCGTTGTATTTCCTAGATAGCAGAAACTATCTACATACTCGACTGGTTGACGCTGTAGCATAATGTTTTCCGTGCTCGTATTGTTTAATCCCATGGCCTTGGTTTTTTTGATGTTTATCTCAAGTCCAACACTACGAGCCAATCTTTCTAGGTCCTCCAGTTTCGACTGCATATTGGTAATCTTATGCGAGAGTAAACAAGTGTCATCTGCATAGTTCAAATCTTCGAGTTGGCGTGAGAGGCTCCATGTAATACCTCTTCTTTTCGAACAGACTTTGCTCATTATGTTATTCAGCACGATTATGAATAGCTGAGGTGATAGTGGGCATCCTTGTTTAACTCCAGCATTGGTGCGGAATGATTGGCTGATGTTCACGTTGTGAAGAACTGAAAGTTCTGCATCCTCATACATCGCTCTAATTTTTCGAATTATCTTCTGTGGTACTCATTTGGTTCTTAGTGCTTTCCATATCGCCGTTCGCCTGATGATATCAAACGCTTTCTTTAAATCGACGAACAGTAGATACAGGGGATACGCCATTCCATGGACTGTTCAATTAATATTCGTAAAGTGTTGGCCTGATCTACGCAGCTTCTATTCGGTCTAAAGCCAGCTTGTTCGTCTCGCAGTACGTTGTCTATTCTGCTCCAAACCCTCCCCTGTATTATGATTGCAAGTATCTTATATATGGTGTTAAGTAGAATAATTCCTCTCCAATTATTACAGTTTTTCAAGTCGCCACTTTTTGGTAAGTTTACAATGATGCCCTTCTTCCACGTAGAAGGCAGCCTCTCCTCCTCCCATACTGATGTGATGTGTGGCAGTAGAAGTTCAGCTGTGGTTTGGATATCAACCAGTAGAATCTACGCTTGCCGCCTTATCATTTTTCAATTTACCAATCGCCACTTTTATCTAATTCAGATTGGGAGGGTTGCATGGTATTCTTAAACTGTTTTTCTCATCCATGTTCTCAACCGTTTCGCTGTCCTCAGTAGTGTTCCTGACGTTACTAATTTCATTGAAATGTTCTCTCCATCTCTGCGTCTGTGCATCATTGTTCGTTATTAGTGTACTATTTTGATCAGCAACAGCTTGGCTCCTGTTACACTTTTGATTAGTCAGATTTTTCATCGTCTAGTGTAGTGTCCTCATATTATTCTGGCCAGCTACTTCTTCTGCTGTCGTTGCCAGTCGTTCCAGAAACTTTCTTCTGTCTCTTCTTGCAGCTTTCTTTACTTGTTTCGCTAGCTAATGGCTGCATTTTCAGTTCCCTTCTTTAAGAAAATAGGTTCCAAGTGTAATCTGATATCCAAACTCTTCTATTTGCTTGCATTACACCAAGTGTTTCCTCCATGACTTCAATATATATTGATATCTTCCCATGAGTGACGTTGGTTTGTTGGTAGCCGTTCACGGATTGCAAAGGTTGATGCATGCCTGGTTGCATCATTCCGGAGTTTTCGTAGGTAGAGCCGTCTTCGCCTTGTGTGCCTGATGGTGCTTCTTTGACATTTCAATTTAATCTTGATCACACCAGTGATGAGCTCGTGTTCACTGCCGATGTCAGCTCCTCTCCTATTTCTGACATACGATAGAACACAAAAAATGTCGTAGAAGTAATAATATGATAAGTTTATATGTTTAACCTTTCTGTAGTTAAAGCGAAAAGAAAATGGACTACAATGGTCCAAACCTAACAGTAGGGTTAAAAGATTTTATTGTTTATTACTGACTATCTAATAAAGTCCAACGTTGAAGAATATTGTGTTTCAATAGACAGCTGTTGTAACTATAAATTAACATGTTAAAACAAATTCTAAAGCTTATTAACAGAAATATTTTAAAAATTTCATTGCAAATTTAAAAAAAAAAATGGGACCTTAACTCAGATTAAATACTTTAGATGCAAAAACCAGAAGTTTAGTTAAAAATTAGTTATGGATTGCTTGATCAAAAGTAGACTAATGTACTAAAAATGTTAATGACGAACGCCATTAACCCCCACTGTCTACATTTAAAACACATTTAAAAGCTTATTAACAGAAATATATCAAAAATTTCATTGCAAATTTATAAATATTGAGACCTTAACTCAGATTAAATACTTCAGATGTAGAATTCACAGGTTTAGTGAAAAATTATTTATGGATTGCTTGATCAAAAGTAGACCAATATACTAAAAATGTTAATGACGAACGCCATTGACCCCCACTGTCTACATAGGGATGTAGGGTATTAACACAACAATCGTTTTATTTTTTAAATGAAACAAAATAATCTTTGCAGCGCCTTCTTCTTTCATTTTTAAGTTCGTTTTGTGTAGTTTTGCATAACGTATATGTTTAGTTTCTGGGTAAAATGTATAGACAGTCGGACAGATCCATATATCTGCCATTTTTGAATTGTAGAATCATGTAGACATACAAACGTACATAAATATTTTTTTTTATATATAAGTGTTTTGAGTTGTGTTGTTGACTTACAATTCGTAGCCACTTATGTAATGCCAATAAGTTGAAAAATGCAAACAAATTTCCATGCAATGCGCAAAACAACTATAGAAAAACTAAGAATTTGAATAGAAATAAATAAAAACTGAATGTATGTATGTATGTATATAATAAAAAAAAAATAGAAACAGAAATAGAAATAACACGAGTTTGAAAAGGGGTCGAAATAAAGCAAAACTTAAATTTTATAGTGAAGTTTTATTCTTTTTCTAAATATTTTTGTTTTTCTCTCTTTTTTTGTAGCGCAAAAAAAATTAAGGTCAATTTAAGCCATCTGTTTTGCATTTTAGTTTAAGTTTTGAACTTGTTTTATTATTGCTTTTATTGTTGTTGATCAAATACGTTATAAGTTCGTCAGTCTTCAGTCCTTTGTTTCAGCTTTTTATATGTGAATCTATGTGTGTACTTATGCTTTTTTCCCCATTCATGCTTCACATTTGGTGTTGTTTTGTTTTCTTTACTTACTTTTTTATTCTTTGATGAAAAAGCTGGCAGGCAAGCACAGGCCAGCAGTAGGAAGGGTGGGCGCTGGCTGATGGGGATAGTTGAATAATGCAATGTTACACAACTGTCAAACTTTTACTGTCATATGTTTTTTTTTTTTTTTTTTTTTTTTTTTTTTTTGTTTGTTTTATGTATGATGTCGTTTTATTTTATCTTCATTATTTATACATTTGTCGTTAAATCATGTTGATGCTGTTCTGCTACTATTCTGCTTTTCTGCTCATATTTTTTATACTTTTGCTTTATTTTATTTCTTTTTTGCGGGATTCTAAAGCAGCCAACATGGCGTATACACAATTTGCATACTTTTTATGAGAGCGCATTGGCACACATACAACACAAAACTTGTATGTATGTATATATACTAAATCGCACTTTCATTCAATCACACACTCTCATATAGAAAAAAAAAAATATATATATAGCGTATCTGTATGTCGTATACACTGCGTGTCATAACTTTAAAGGCATTGCATTTTTTGTAGTATTTAAACTTTAATGTATATTTTTATACAACTAACAGTGTAGGTTATGATAAGGTAACGGGACTTTTTTATTTAAAAATTTGATATATCTACTCTTTAAATTGAGAGTGCTATCCTCTTTAACTTATTTCTTCGTGTTTCATAACTATAGAAGTTTTACAAAAAAATCAATTTAAATGAGTTCACTATATTTAAGTGTCGCTTAAGTTAAAACAAGCTTTTAAGTTTTATCGTTTTTCAATTTTTATATATAATGCCACGTGGTAAGTACTTTTCTGAAGTCGAAAAACGCTAAATTTTAGCTTTTTTAGAAAACGGTCTCGATTAGCGGGATATTGGTCGAAAAATCAATCGATCAGATAAGATTGTTGTAAATTTTACAAAAAATCAGTGGATACGGGAAAAATAAAAGTGAGAGGCCAAAAAAAAAAAGTTATCAGACAGAAACAGACGAAGAGTTGGTAACGCTGCAGCAATTCTTTAAAAGTATTTTTCAGATTGCCCATGAGTGCTTAGATCTACAATTAGTAGAATATTAAAGAAGTTCCAAACCATTACCAGGCAAAAACTGAGGACAATGCCTTAGTGACTTGTTCGTCAGAAGATTTCTCGTCTGAAGTTTGCAAAAAAGAATTTAAAAACAAAATGGAAAAAGCTATGTTTTATGACTTTGGATCTTTTTAGATTTTAATTATATCGTTTTTCTCAGTGAGTCTTTCTGATGAAAAAAAAAACTTAATCTTGATGGTCCAGATGATTTTAATTGCTATTTGAAAGATTTACGAAGAAAACCACGGTATTTCTTGAAGCGATATTTCGGTGCCGGTTCGCTAATGGTATATGGAGCATTTTGCAGTGACGGTATGCTTAATTTGGCATTTTCTGGTTGTCGAATGAATTCAATGGACTACGTCACTAACTTAGAGGAGAAATTGGTGCCAATTTTGGAGAGTAACGCCAATCAAGAACTAACTTTTTAACAGGGCAACGAGTCAGTTCATAAGAGTAGACATACTCAGGAATGGTTTCAGTCTAAAAAGATTGTAATTATGGACTGGCTTGCGTGTTCACCTTACCAAAAACCCTATCGAGAACAGTTGGAGATTTTTGGCTCGAAGTATTTATTTGTATATAGACAATCGCCAATACCGAATAGTATTTGACCTCAAGAAGCAATTAACAATGAATAGCGATCAATCAACGAAGAATTGCGAACAAAATTGGTAAACAGTATGACGGACAGAATTTGTGATCTTATTAAAAAAAGGAGGCTCAAACCATCATTAATTTATATCATATTGTTAATTTGGAAAATGAACGTCAATAGTTATGAAACCGCAATATTTTAAAAAATAGCTAATAAAACCAAATCATAAATAATATTGTAAATAAACAAGTTTTGTTAAATCACATGTGTTTTTGACTACTCTATAGAATATAATAATTTTATAGTCTAATTTTATTTTGTTGCTAGAGTATCAACTAAATACTATATGCGTCTATAGTAATGACATACAGTGTAAAGTTTTGCATGCAGAATATATCTGTAAAAAAATAAAAATTACAAAGTTTGATAATTCAAATTTGAAAAGTTTTTGATTTGACTTTAAATTTGGCAAGTTATGTTGATTTTTGAAATGCATTTCGAAAATTATTTGATAATTATCAATTTAATTACGCTTTAGAGGCGTGAAATTATGTTACTGAAAGCTTAAAAATATATTCCTGATTGTTGTGCAAAATATTTAAAAATAATAAACATGGGATATGTTAAAAAAAAAATAATGAATAACGATTTTTGAATTATTTGTGAAACTTTTGTTGGCATATAGAACATATTTTTTCATAATTTTTAAACATACAGTAGCTAGCAAAAGTGAGCATATTTTAAAAAATCGAAATCAAAAATTCCTGCAAAAATATAAATACGCAATCAAATAAAATATAACTTCACATATTTATTTTTTGTTAAGTTCTTTCAAAACACATTTACAAAAAGTAACCAATTCAAATGCTGGAATAAAAGAAAGCAATTTTACAAAAAATACGCATATGGTCAGTTTAGCGATTATGTGCAGAGGAATTTATATTTTTAATATTCTTTTTATCCCTTTTTATCATTTGTGGTGCTTTTAATTCATATAGGTATACCCTCAATAATATTATCTAATATTATCTTAATTCGGTCTTATATGTAATATTTATTTACCACAGTTCCAACATGTCCCCTGAATCCAATTATATTTTTACAAGCATTTGTGTTAAAATAAAAAATCTTGGTTCGACCTGTATTCGAGTTTTATGGTGGCCAAATAATTGCACAAATTTCTTGTTGTGACAGTCAATTATTTATAGTTTAAGCAGTCGATCTTGGATAACCATCTTACTGAAAAGCGATTTTTTTTTTTGGGTTTTGGCCTCCAAAATAGTTCTTATTTTTTTCGCTTAATGGATATGTTAATAAACAGAATTGCCGAATTTGATGTAATTAACAGGCAGATATAGCTCTAGTGCTACCAACTTACCAAGGTGCATTGTTTGGTGGATATAGAAAATAGAAAATCCATGAACAGTAGAAAATGCTACGTTATAATCAATAGTATAAGGTACTGTGCGATGATTACTGATTTTTTTTTCCCAAATACCTTAAACCTATTATAGCGAGTTTGTTGAGCAATTAATGTCAGGTTTTGGAGCAGTCTATAGTCTGCCAAGGTCATATGATTTGACTTGACTATTTTTTGTAGATATACGTGAAGTCTATCGTATAATGATATAAGCCAGCCACAATTCCAGATTTAAAGTCAACATTACAGCTGCCTACCGGCCAATATGATGGAAAAAATATTACAAAACTGGCTGTAAGGACGGACCACTCACGGAGTTGTAATTATCGAATTATCGAAGGGTTTTTATCTATCTTTTTTTCTTAGTCTGTTAATAACAGGTTATTCAATAAGTACGTAGGATAAGTAAGAAAAAAACAAAGTTAAGATACATCTCGATTTTATTGTTCAACATAGTTGCCTTCGAGGACGATACAACGAGTACAGCGATTTTCCAACTTTTCGATACCACTTTTATAGTAGAATTTCTCCGTCTTATCAAAATAGCAAGTATTCTCTTGAGATCTCAAGGCAGGAAAAATTTGCTGTGGGGTAAATCTGGAGAATACGGTGAGTGGGTAAGCAGTTCGAAGCCAATTTGAATTCATTCAGTGTTGCTATTGTTTTTATCGATTTGTGGCACGATTTGTGTGTTCCGCGGCACCCACTTTGAACAGTCACATACCCAAAAGCTCGTATAAAATGGTATAAACACTACCCTCTGATATCTTTACAATGTCAGCTAGATCGTGCGTCTTGAATTTATGTTCGTTCATAACCAATTTGTGGATTTTTTTAATGTTTTCTGGAATAAGGGCCTCATGTGGACGTTTACTGTGCTCTGCATCATTTGGGCTGGTACGACCACTTTTAAATTCAGCAAACCACTTCTCTACCATTTGTCTCAATATTGTTTGGTTTCCATTGTATTTTTTAATCAACATGAGATGCTTTATCAAAACTCGAAATTCTCTTTTTAAATTTTTTTTTCCAATAACAAACGTTGCTTCTCACAAAATGCTATAACTCACGAACCAACAGTCAGATTGCTGCCAAATTTATACCCGTTTGTAGGTTAATTCTAAATGAAAATTATATGGACAAAATTCTAGTAACGCCATAGATGTGTCATTCTATGGACTTAGTATGTGGCTTGATATTATCACAACTTTCATTTTTCTTTTTGCTGTAAAATCATAGAATAATATTTTACTTCTATAAAATTGTGTGTAACGGTGCGAATGAACGAGTGCTATCGATTTTTATCAAAAAACGGATATGGATAATCTTGACGTTAACGTCTTTTTGGCGGTTAAGACTTTTTATTTTTTATTCAATTATTTTCATTTATTTATTTTATTCAGTTTTGCAAATTTCCTGTGTGTTTTTTTTTCAAGGAATAACCCGTTCTTTTGTATAAAATTAAATTAAATTATGGTCAACGTATAAGTAGATCAAAGTTCAAAAATAAATATTGAAGAATGTACTATAGTTTTGATCTCCATGCAAAAACTAAAACCATATATTTTAAAGAACTTTTAGATTTAATTTAATTTCTTATACTTTGGCTTTTTTTGTCATGATAGATTGTGGTTCTTATTTCACAATTACATTAATCGATTAAGCTTATACGATAAAAAAATACTATTGGGTATACAAGTTAATAATGTCGATTTTTTTGCTTGAAAAATGCATTTATTATAATAACAAAATTAATTGATACATTACTTTAAGTATTATCCATCGTTAGCCACTACTTTTACCTATTTTTTTGGTAGCATATGGATTCCGCGCCAAACGAACTGCTCCGGTTTTGAAGTGAAGAATTTATCCAGCCAATATCTGATACTCTGTTCTGAAGTGAAGCGTATTCCAGTAAGGACGTTCTGCATCAATGGAAACAAATGGTAGTCAGTAGGAGCAAACTCGTGGCTATAAGGCGGGTAAGCCAAAACTTCGCATCCACAGTTTTGCCAATAGTTCTTTATTGCTCTTTCAACATGTGTTGTAATGATGGAAGCTTATGACCTCGTGTCTAGGCGAAAAATCTGGTGGTTTCTCGTTGATTGCTCTCTTTAAGCGAATCTGATTTGTTCGGTATGGGTCTCCTAAGATCGTCTGACCCGATTTTAACAGCTCATAATACAAAACACTTCTGATCCCAACAAATACAGAGCACAATGGCGTCATGGATATTCGGCTTCGGCTTTGATTTGGCTGGTTTGCCGAGCTTTACATATGACTTCTTGCTCTTTGGGTTATCAATGTATCCATTTTGCATCACCATACGATGCAACAACGACTTATTTTTGTAGCGTTCAAGCATCGTTCTCGACATCAATAATCCCCTTTCAATGTCACTCGGCTTCAAATTATATGGGACACAAATTCCTTGCTTTTGAATGAATCAGCATATTTTTAAACGTAGGCTTGTTATATAACTCCCAATGATAATGCAAGGTCTACTTGCGTTTGACAACAGTTGTCGTCGAGTAATGCTTCCAATTCCTCATCATAAAACTTTTTCGGTTGACCAGGCCATTTCTTGTCTTCTCTGTTGAAATCAGCACTTTTGAATAGCGCAAGCCATCGTTTATAACTTTTCTGAGTTGGTGTATGTTGACCTTAAGCTCATAAAAACAATCGATAACTTTCAGCAGCCGCTTTCTTCAAATAAAAGAAGGTTATCAGACTTCCTAGCTGAACATCTTTTTTCCCTTTTTAAGCACAAAATTCGACATAATTAGAGCGATTAAAAAAATATGTATCTACACTTTGGCTTCTATCGAATACTGAATTATAATGACAGATTCTTACCCTCCAAAATACCATATTTGTTATCATTGACACATAGAATGTGCAATAGTTATGCCAATGTTGTCTAAATCGACATTATTAACTTGTTTATCCAATATGTTAAACCGTTTCTGCATAATGAGTATCTAATTACCCAAAAAAGCGACGACAATAAAATTTTTTAGTGTGTGTCATATAATTAATTATGACTTTTTTTTTTTAAAGAAGTAGAAATAGAATAGATAGATAGATAGAATAGATAGAATTTAAAAAAAAAATTTTCTTTGGCATTATTTTTCATATAGGTAAAATAGAGATTTTTTATGTCGGAAAATTCTTGAACAAAGCGTTGCCAAATAAATGTCAATGTAAAAAAAAATATCGTCTGTTTTAGATAGCTTTGCACATCTCCTTTCCAACGTAATTCTGTACAATATAATGTGAATGAGCAGTAAAATAACCTAGTCTTTATTGAGTTCCAAATAAAAAATTTTTTAATTAAAAAAATATATATAATGGCGTAAATAAATTAAAATGTTTTTATATTATTTATGTGTTAAATTAAATTCATAAATTATTTAGTACTTCAACCATTATGCTAGTGCAGAAAGCACGGAGCATTTTTCAAATTCATCCGACACTTCAAATATTCCTATTCAGTACTGTCCTGGAAATTTGATGATTTTTTAAAATTGTGACATTTGGGACTTTTTCCCATATTTGCGACGCGTTTGTTAGTAATGGTCAATACCATTTTTTCCCCGAACTCGACTGCGGTAATTGTGTAATGACGAAGTCGGATAGATTCATACCTTCCATGTGGTGAGTCTATAGGTTGACTAAATAGAGCTACTCAGTTACGACCATTTTTAGCAACTTTCGATCATATCGTATCGCACTAGTCAATATTGTTTATGGCTAGTAAAAATCGCCAAACGTCATCGTATAATTGGTGTGAGAAAGGGTGGAATCTCATAGCTCTATGTTTGAGCCACCTTGATGATATAGAATTAGCTAATACAAGTAGCTTTCGACAGACGTCACACAACAGTACTTGTAACCCTTTTAAAAATGTTGGCCATAGTAGGCAATTATTTGTTCGCCAAAAGAAAAGACTCTGAGTTATCACAAACATATGAAAATTTTTTGATCCTTTCGAATATATTTCTTAAGGTACAGTGTTATGTCGTCGCCTGTCCCACTCATTCCTGAATTGGCCAATAAGAATGTATTTGTGAAATGGTGTAATAACTTGCTATAAATAAAATATCCAAAACGTTTAAATTTTGATATTTGTTAACAATAATAACGCAGTGCAAAACAATTTGTGGCGTTTTCACGGCCATATGATGCTCAAGAATGCTTTAGAAACAAGTTAGACTTGTCTTGTACTATTAGATTGAAGTTGTTAGTAAATAATTCTATTATTAAAATATTTAAAAAATAGCACATTAAGCCCTGTTGGGTCCTATGTACTATATTTTGTATTTATTTTCACTCCAGATAACTCTACGGGCAACCAGGTACATATTTGAAAATTTTGTTAAAATGGTACGAGCAGATCTATGGTCAGCCTGTAATGGGTTAAAAGAATATGTAACATTAGCATATGTATATACCTTGGTCACTTCTAAAATATAAATTTTAAATTATTTAAACTACCATAAGTTTTTAAAAGTGTTTTTATATAAACTTAATTACATATTCCGCATATACGTACACATGTATATTAATATTCTGTACAATTATATAATATGGTTAAAAGATTAATTAAAATATTTCAATTTTATGACTCAATAAAATTGACTTTTTGGCAAACATCTTAAAAACCATTTAAAATATGCACTTTCTTTAAATTAAGCCTATTATATTAATTATAATTATTAGGTTAAAAATATGTAGAATATAAAATATTTTGTGTTTGTTAAATGCACTAAAACCAAGTAAGAATTATTAAATTTTTTTTAAGTGACACCTGTTGCTTAGTGATTACTTTTCTTTATATTTACATACATTAGGCATTAAGATTATCTGTGTATTCACTGTGAGAGTCCAAATAAAGTGTACAGACTTTAACGAATATGATGTATTAAAATATTTTATACTTTTTAAAACTTTATTTAAAACGCTACAAAATTCTCAAAAAACAAAAAGAAAAAATTCTTATAATTTAAACGAA